>VTFQ01000648.1:0-25000 GCA_036281575.1 Ancherythroculter nigrocauda
GTAAGTTGTGAGGTGGATCCTCCATGGATCAGACTTGTTTGTTCAGCACATCCTACAGATGCTCCAGTGGATTGAGATCTGGGGAATTTGGAGGCCAAGTCAACACCTCAAACTCATTGTTGTGCTCCTCAAACCATTCCTGAACCATTTTTGCTTTGTGGCAGGAGCATTATCCTGCTGAAAGAGGCCACAGCCACCAGGGAATACCGTTTCCATGAAAGGGTGTACATGGTCTACAACAATGCTTAGATAGGTGGTACGTGTCACACTGCCTCCGCCGGCTTGCCTTCTTCCCATAGTGCATCCTGGTGCCATGTGTTCCTCAGGTAAGAGACGCACACGCACCAGTCCATCCACGTGATGTAAAAGAAAACGTGATTCATCAGACCAGGCCACCTTCTTCCATTGCTCTGTGGTCCAGTTCTGATGCTCACGTGTCCACTGTTGGCTCTTTCAGCGGTGGACAGGGGTCAGCATGGAGACCCTGACTGGTCTGCAGCAATAAACTGTGATGCACTGTGTATTCTGACACCTTTTTATCAGAACCAGCATTAACTTCTTGAGCAATTTGAGCTACAGTAGCACGTCTGTTGGATCGGACCACACGGGCCAGCCATCGCTCCCACGTGCATCAATGAGCCTCGGCCGCCCATGACCCTGTTGCCGGTTCACCACTGTTCCTTCCTTGACCACTTTTGATAGATACTGACCACTGCAGACCGGGAACACCCCACAAGAGCTGCAGTTTTGGAGATGCTCTGACCCAGTCATCTAGCCATCACAATTTGGCCCTTGTCAAACTCTCTCAAATTCTTACGCTTGCCCATTTTTCCTGCTTCTAACACATCAACTTTGAGGACAAAATGTTCACTTGCTGCCTAATATATCCCACCCATATATAGGACTGGCTGAGATTGATTCTCATTTTCAGAGAGTATATAGTCCTACCTTACATAAAAAAGAGAGCATACCCAGGGCAGGTGAAAGCTAGCCTACACAAAATGTGAGGCTAATGAAAAAAATGAATACGCAACATGCTTAACTTAGTCAAAGTATAAGGATGATGTTAAATAGCCATTAATACATCATAATAGGCTACAGAAAGAACTGTCTCAGATAAGATAACAAAACCAACTTTGAAAATATAGCTGCAAGCAGCAATTACGGGGCCAAGCACAAAAAGCGGCACAAGAAGCCAGCCAACATGGCTGGGAGCATCAGATTAACTTCAACAGTGAGCAATTAAAGACCTATTAAGATAATTTTAGGCAAAATAACTGAAAAACGTTAAAAAATGAGGATTTACTGGTTCATCACTTTTGACCAATAGATGGCACTGTGTCCAAATTGTTGTGGTATGGTCAGAGTGAGGTGACAATGACACTTTCAAAGTTTGGTGTCAATATGTCAAAGCATTGCAGAGATACAGCTTCAAGAGTGGGTTTTGCATCATGCTTCAAATTCGTTGCTCCAGTATACGAAAACGGTTTGACGTAGTGACTTGAAATCCATAACTTTTTGTCGGCATGGTCTGAAGATGATACAGTTTGATTTTGGTGAAAATCGGAGCAAAGGTCTAAGAGGAGTTCGAAAAAGTTAAAAAAAAAAAAAAAAAACAATATGGTGGACAGGAAGTTCAGCCGACTATGGCAAATGTGACCAGTTTCTTTACAATTGGTTAATGCAGTCAAAAGTTATTAGCATTTTGTTATAAATTTTGACCACAAGGTGGCACTGGTCCGAAACTTCTCAGGCTCCTTCAGGGAATTGTCCTGATGACCCATACCGAGTTTTGTATCGATATGCTAATGCGTTCGTAAAATACAGCGTTTTAGCACAAAATTTAAAATGGCTGACGGCCAAAATGTCCGATATGGGAAAATTGGATATCATTCGACTCGACATGATGCCCCGAACAGGACACCCCCTGTCTGAGTGCTGTCCACCCCAAAAAATATAATTAATAACCACGCTAAGTATTGTAAATAAATGATATATACTTAAAATAATTGTGTAAGTAGTAAAGCAATACAAACGCAAACGGGTGTTTTAAGTTTAGAAACATTTTGAGTGAACCCCCCCTTGCCTCACAGTGGTTTGGTCCACCGCGCACGTCACACTCGTGTGTGTAGAAGTCCGGTGGTGCCGGCGGAGAGGACAGTTCTACAGACAGTATAACGTTAGTTGAGATGAGTTCCAGTAAGTAGGCTGTCAATGCTATTTTATTCAAAAACATAAGATGAAGTGATTATTTTTTCTTTAATACTGATGATGCTGAGTAACAAAAAAAAAAAGTCTGCTATTTTAGCGATTATAATGTTACCTAGCTTGTTTGCTAGCTTGTTTACAGTAACTTAGCTTGTTGGATACTAAGTCACCCACACCAACAACAACTAACATGGTAAGCGTTGAAGTGTAATAAGGCTAATTGATTTACTGTTGTGTGGTGGGTTTTGCTCAATGTGTATTCATTGTGTTTTGGAGACTTTGTAAACAACTTCAAAAAACTTCCAATAAATAAATGATTTTGAAGAAGAATATTTGGTTAATAGAGTGCCTCAGGGATGACGCATTTTTGTAGGCAAAACCCGGAAGCGAGTTAGCATTTTAGGACTTCCGGTTCTAACGCCGTAAAGTCTACGGGTTTTTTGAATGGGTTTTTGCTAAATCGCCTGAAATAAGGTCTGTGGTTAATAAAGCCTCTAAATATTTTCACGTTTTGATCTATGACATAAATCACACCAGTTATAACCCGCTTGTGATTTATTTAAACTTTTACTGTGTCTTAAAAACGGCGGTTGCTAACAAATTGCTAAATGGGACTACTTCCTTTGACGGGGACTTTAGACGTCATCATAACAAACAGACATTTGGACAGCATTTCTCATGAAAAAGTGGATAAGTATTCATACACAGCACAGATCATAATCAGCGGGCATGTTTTTAAATAACATTGTTTTTTAAATAAAGTTTGAGGAAGCTTGGTGGTGACGACGTTAATCCGCGACCATGGTGTGCTGTAGTCCGTTTATAGCCTACTGTTAGGTTTTTATATCTGACCACTTTATTTAGGCTTCAAAATGTATTTATGTTGTTTTAACTTGTAAAGATTATCTTGATAGACAAAACGTGTAAGTGTCATAACCCTTTGTTAAACACAGAGCTTATTTTCTGCGATTTTCCAAAAGTCTATGGGAAAAATGCATAGGCTTTCAACTGAGGGAACCCGTGCGCCGCTAACTTCCGGGTTGGCCTACAAAAACGCGTCATCCCTGAGGCACTGTATTAAGTCAGTTTTTTCATTGAACCAAAGAGAAACAATGACCATAATGGTACAGTCTCCATGCTACAATAATAATAGTACTAAGATTTTCTTTTGTGTAACATTACATATATCCATTATAAGTAAAATTTTGGCTGTATTATTTGTGTCCCCTTCAAAAATTGCTCTTGATAAATTTTATGTTTATTGTCCCCCTTACTGTCAGATGAAATTTACGCCCCTGAAATGGCGGAACAATTTTCATGATGGAAAATGACGTCATAGGGCGTCAACGTCAATTTTGTTTCTAACCCTCACGGTTCAAAAGTTATTAACATAAACATAAGTGCAACTTTTGGACAGCTGGTGGCGCTAGAGGGATTGAGTTAGAGACAAAGGTCTTTTTGCTATGGACAAAGGTCAGACTGTCCTCTAACTGTGTGCCAAATTTCACAACTTTCCCGCAAGCGGTTCTATGGGCTGCCATAGACTTCAAGAGCGGAATAAGCAGAATAATAATAAAAAGACGCCAACAGATACAATAGGTGCCTACACACCTTCGGTGCTTGGCCCCTAATAACACCTTGAAAAATAAAGCCAGAGATGAGGAGTGTTTTTAATTTTATAGAAATTAACTTTCCTATTAAGGGGCAATATTTGCCCCCTTAAATTGATTTCCTTTTTTTTTCTTTCTTTCTTTTTTTTTTTTTTTTTTTTTTTTTTTCCTTTATTAGGGCATCTGAAATTATAAAACACTATAGACTGTTACCAATAAAATGAAATCAGTGTCAACCAAAGCCATCTTTGCACTGCAGAGATAGCACTGAAGCTGCATCTGAAGTGGGATTTAAATGTATCTATACACTGTTTAATGCTGCTCAGAGGGCATAAATGCATTTACAAAGCAATTACAATTGAATAATTAATGTTTTTAATATAACTTTTTGAATATAGAAATATGAAATAAATGACAAAATGAGATGATATTTAGAATATTAAACTCAAGTAGATGGCGGCAATACATTGCTTTAATGAGTGAGTCCTTAATCATTCATTCAATTAATTCCTTCAAAATGCTGATTCAAAAGACTGCCCCTGCATGCGCATATTACTGTCCATTCTAAATAGTGTGTGAGATTAGAATAAGTGTGTCCCAAAGCAGTTGAAAAGAGTATGCCAGAAGTCCCTGGATGGCCTACTATTTCCAGTAGTAAATAAATCCATGCACACTATAACCGCTAATATTGCCCACAACCCATTGCACTTAGGAGGAGGATTCAGTTCAGACCTACAAACATGAATTAAATGTGTTAAAAAACTACAAACATGGTGACGTGCACAAGCGACGAGGGGTTTCAGTGACTAATAATCAATATTTAACCTGATAAAAAAAAAAATATATATATATATATATATATATATATATATATATATATATATATATATATATATATATATATATTGTTAGCAAGGTTCAGACAAACAGATGAAAAAAATCAGGATAAGTTCCAATGCTGCATTTAATGACAATCCAATGGGCAAGAATACAAACAAGTTCTAATGTAAACGAAAACCAGACAAACACTGCTTGATGGTGAGGAACTAATATACGCATAACTAAAAGACGAACAGCTGTGAAGATGATTAGTGTCCATGGAAACTGAGTGGTGAGAAACTCAAAGGAACACATTTGACTGATGAAAACAAACTGTAAGTCCATGAAAATGAAAATAATATGACTGAAAATATGATTGGCAGATCATTGTGCTACTTTTTTCTCTCCAATATGATAGAAAATGAAATGAAATGTGGAGGATGTTAACTGTGACAAGATGATTGACAGGCCAGTTTATGGTGAAAATGCAATTTAATGACATGACATCTACTCTTCTGCTACACACTCAAAATTATGTACTTTTCTTCACAAGAGAACATGACAAACTGACCATCTCTTCCTCTTTACTAGTAAATAAAGATGAATGAATATTAGATTATCTTGAGAAAAATTAACATGTAGCTACTGTACCTGATATTTATCCAAATGAATCGATAATGAATCAAGATTGGAATCAAATCACAAACTTATGAATTGAAATCGTAAAATTTGTGTCAACCACTAAAAACAGTAGCAGTCATTGCACCATGTAAACATTAACATGTTGTCACTAAACTTAATGAAAGTATGTTGTTACCAAATGTCTTGACAAACACAATACACTTAGTGTGATGCAAGTTTTTTTAATTTATTTATTTATTTTAACAAGTGAGAGTGAACTGTACTGATACCTAGCAAACGTTCCCCTGACCTTAATTCATGTTTCCTGTTTGGTTGTTTTTGGGGAACCGATTCCTCCGCTAAACAAATGTTCTTTGTAGGTTTTAAATTGTTATTTAGCTGTGTATAAGTCACAGTATGTTTAGTTTGATGAGAAAGAGAATGACACAAAACAAAGACCTTTTTAAGATTAATTATTAGTGGATTAATAATTTTCTATCTTTGATAAGGAGGATCAGTGAAAATTATGACAAACTAATCCTGTGCCATTCAGTAAAGTTTATGACAAAGCTGTAGATGTCAATAGTTTTTTCTTATTCCTTCTTATGGAGCCTGATTGATTTAGTTTACCCCCTAAATGTTAATTAATGCATTAATTATCAAACATGAACTAACATAGTTAAGGCTGCTGTTATTCATGTGTGAATCCATATATATATGACTCCTGTCGTAGTTAAGAATAACTCTTCATTGGTTTATGATTAGTTCATATCTTCACTAATTATGAGTTCATGTTGAAGTAAGTATTAATTCAGGTATGAGTACATGATTATTCATGTTAGGGTTAGGGTTATTTATTAAAAGTTCACCCTAAATGAAAAGTAATTATTTGCTCACCGTTTTTTTTTTTTTCTTTCTTTTTTTTAAAGATGCAAAAGGATCATAGAATGATCCCATGCGACACGTGTTGTATATTCCAAGTGTTCTGGGGGTATACCTCAGGGTTTGGTGAAAAACAAACCAAAATGTAATGTATTATTTAAATGAAAACCCTGATTTGTGCTATCTGTTAGTGCTACAGTTCACTCCGACTCGGACAGTTGTGAGGAATCAAGACTAACAAAAATGCAACACAAAATACAATCCATGTGCCTTCTTCGCTGAGGTAAATATATCCATTGTTCCTCGCAAGAGGAACCAAGACAGACATAGTTTGTTCCGTAAACCTCTGTTTAATTTATAAAAAAAAACATCAACAAAAAAACTGCTGTACTGAAAACCTGAAAACTTATTTTGTGTACCATTACACCCTATTAAGGATATAGTGTACATGAACTTGAACTGGTTTACTTGTGTAAATGCAGTTATTATTTTGTCTTATGTACTATATGTAATGTTATGGCCCCGGTCTAGGTCAGGACCGCAACATAAATGACACAACAATGAATGGCTGTTTAAGTACTCATTTTTATTTTTCTTAGTTGATCTTTTGATCAATCTTTTTATGCAGTTGCAGTTGGAGAGTACCAACAATATCATAAGAGAAATAAACAAAAGAACTGAGGCAAATTATCAGGGGTGAGCAAATGCCAAAACAATAAAACAACACTCTAACTTCCCATTAAAGAAACTAACTTCACTGTGCATCAAAATAAAGAAACCAAAATACAATGATGTAACCTCACTCCTTGTCTACTCAAAAACTGGAGAAAAAGGTAATGGCCGAGTGTTCTACAAAAATAAATAAGGCACTCACTCCCTACAGCTTCACATGTGGTTTACAAACATGAACAGTGGAACATTGAAGTTCAGGACATAAGGCTCTCGCAACACATGTGGCTAACTCTGTTAGAATGTAACATGATTTAACAGCATTTTCACTAGAGCTTAACACACAGGACTAACACATGAGCAATCATGATCAAAGAGAGACACACAGAGAAATGATCATACCAAGCAGCAAAGAGAGTGGCAATCAGAGAAAGAGCGAGAGCAAAAGTGAGAGCACCCTCCAGCGAGATCCGGGGGAATTTATAGTCCAGGTCTCATCTCTGGTCCAACCACCGGCAGTCTCTCATCAAGCCTGGGCCCAATCCTGTTAGAGAAGAGACAAAGGAACATATCCACAGCATACAATACATCATAGATGTAACAGTAAACATTTGTTATGTGAAATCTAGTACAGGGCAGAAATATATATATAATGATTTTAAGCATTAACATTTTGCAGATTAAATCTGTAAATTAATCAATATAAATATAAAGTCATTCCAGCTATACTATATGTATAAAATGTCATTTTGTTTGTCTTTTGTCATTATCACCAAGAGGAAGAGACGATTCTCCAGAACCCAGCAGGTGTGTTTGTGAAGAGTAATAGATCCAAGAATCGACCCCTTTTGATCAGTAATTCCATGTCCTCTGGCCCTTAGTTAGTATGAACATTTAGTGGCTAATTTACTATTGTGCATTTCAAATGAATAATGATTTCAGAAACTCAATGAGATAATATCACTTTTTGACAGAAAATTTCTGTCTTTTTGACAGAAAATTTCCAACATGCACTGCATCCCACAGACTGGAAATCTGAAATCAGTGGATGATGTCCTTCAGAGAGCCAAAGGTCAACACAAAACCAGCATGAAGATCAAGTATGAGTACTTAGTTGAGGGAACCAATGTCCAAGAGAATGAAACCCTCCTGAACAGGATCTACACACAGCTCTATATCATAGAGGGAGAGAGTAAAGGAGTGAATGAAGAACATGAGGTTTTACAGATGGAGAAAACAGCCAGAACACAACACTCACAAGACTCTCCAATCTACTGCAATGATATCTTTAAAGCCTCACCTGAACCAGGATGTGACCAAATCAAGACTGTTCTTACTAAAGGCATCGCTGGAATTGGAAAAACTGTCTCTGTGCAGAAGTTCATTCTGGACTGGGCCGAGGGAAAAGCCAATCAAGATGTAGATTTCATGTTTGTGTTTCCATTTCGAGAGCTGAACTTGATCCGAGATCATCGGTACAGTCTTCACAGACTTCTGCTGGACTTTCATCCTGAACTTCAAGATCTGGACTCAAAGATCTATGAGGAGTGTAAAATTGTGTTCATCTTTGATGGACTGGATGAAAGCAGAATCACACTGATGTTTTCAGATGCTCAGAAAGTTTCTAATGTGACTGAGACTTCATCAGTGGGTGTGTTGATGTCAAAGCTTATGAAAGGAGAGCTGCTTCCCTCTGCTCTCATATGGATCACCTCCAGACCAGCAGTAGCCAATCAGATCCCTTCCGAATACATCAACCGTCTGACAGAAATTCAGGGATTCAATGAGCCTCAGAAGGAGGAATATTTCAGGAAGAGAATCAGTGACAAGCATCAAGCCAGCAGAACCATCTCACACATCAGAAGAGCAAGAAGCCTCCACATCATGTGCCACATACCTGTCTTCTGCTGGATCTCATCCACTGTGCTTCAGAAGCTCCTGGAAGAAGATCTGAGTGCAGAAATCCCTAAAACTATGACTGAAATGTACATCCACTTCCTGCTGATTCAGATCAACAGGAGGAATCAGAAGTATGAAGAGAGAGATCCAGAGAAACTCCTGCTGTCCAACAGAGAAGTGATTGTGAAACTTGCTGAAGTGGCTTTTAAACAGCTGATGAAGGGCAATGTGATGTTGTATGAGGAGGACCTGAGAGAGAGCAGCATAGACATCACTGATGCCTCAGTGTATTCTGGGATTTGCACTGAGATCTTTAAGGAGGAATCTGTGATTCATCAAAGGAAAGTCTACAGCTTCATTCATTTGAGTTTTCAGGAGTTTCTTGCAGCTTTCTATGTTTTTTACTTCAATTTGCACACTATTATGGAGACAGTGACCTTTTTTGCACTGCATAATTTGCTCAAAGGAGCAGTAGATGCAGCCATTAAAAGTGAAAATGGACAGCTGGATCTGTTCTTGCGGTTCCTGCTGGGCATCTCACTGGAGTCCAGTCAGAGACTCTTACCGGATCTACTGACACACACAGTGAAAAGTTCAGAGAGCATCCAAGAAACCACGCAGTACATTAAAGAGAAGATCAAAGATGGACATGGACTCTCCACTGAGAGGTCCATCAATCTGTTCCTCTGTCTGTTGGAAGTGAAAGATCAGACTCTATCCAGAGAGATTCAGGACTTTGTTAAATCAAACAAACACTCAGAGAAGAAACTCTCTCCTGCTCACTGCTCAACAATTGCCTACATGCTTCAGATGTCAGAGGAGGTACTGGATGAGCTGGACTTCAAAAAATACAACACATCAGATGAGGGTAGAAGAAGACTGATACCAGCTCTGATCAACTGCAGAAAAGTGCTGTGAGTTTATGCACAGTTAAGAGACAAAAGTTTATATATTAGGGCTGTCAGTTGATTAAAATTTTTAATCACAATTAATCACACATTCTTTGTGAGAAAAAAAAATCACAAAAAAAAAACTTTCCAGAATTCATAGTGTATAGTATGTGTACAATACAGCAGCAAAGAGCTTGTTTACATTTAGAATACTCATCCATCAAAACTTCACTAGTGAGATGCTGGTTTTGCTTCATCCAGCTGAGAAACATCATTTTCGTATCATCTGGCCATACAGCTGTGGAATGTTTTGACGTTCTGTTCAGTCTGTATTTTACACGGCATGATGTATGAGGGCTCGAGCTTTAGAAGCAATTTAGTTTTAACCAAAAGTTTTAAAGTGAGACTCACACTGGAATAAATAACTTACTGAGAACACAACGTGAGTGTCTATTCTCTCTGCCATCTATTATGTAATCAGTCTGGCTTTCTTTACACTGTTTGAATGAATTAGCTTACTGGATCATTGGACTGAAAACTGTCCAGGAGTGTAGTGGCTTAAAATGATCTGATCGCAGACAGAGAAGCAAAATTTGGTTTGAATAGAAATTTTTGCCTACCAGGGTTACAAGGTGCTTGCGCAATGAATCAGTGAATGAATCAGTTAGGACCTGGTGTAACAAATGTGACAAACCAGATATGAATGTATTTATTTTAATCATTGCTAAATAAATAATACATTTTCAATATGAAAGACTATTCATGAATCCAACTTGTATACATACTAAGCTCTTTCTTTCATATTTTACAGCAGCAGTTGTTCTGGTTTAAAAAAAAAAAAAAAAAAAAAAAACCATAACTGACTTGTTTGCCTGTTGAAGATGCCATGAAACTGTTGTGTTCTGCTCTTTTTCAGTCTTGCTGAATGTAATCTGACTCATCAGTCCTGTGAAATTGTGTCATCAGCTCTACAATCCCCAAACTGTGCCCTGAGAGAGCTAGACCTGAGTAACAATGACCTGCAGGATTCAGGAGTAAAGCTGCTCTCAGACAGCCTGAAGAGTCCAAACTGTCAGCTGGAGATCCTGAGGTGAGCAACATTTGATTTTTGATATCCTGGATCTTTGTAATTCAAGATTTAAATGTTTAGTGCTAATAGTGATTTTAGGGATCCAAGCACAGGAATGGCAAAACTAGATAAAAAAAAATAGTTTGTCAAGACAGACTTTGATGTTGGATTGAGAAAGAACCAGAAAGTTTGAAGTAGTTTTATCACATGCTATCCATCCTAAATAGTATTAATAATTAGAATTAGTGTGTTCCCGATCATAGTATGTTGGAAAGAGTATTCCAATGGTACCCTGATGGTGTACTAATTTGAAGTGTAGATCTGTGCACACTCTAACGGCTAATACTGCTCACAACCCATTGTGCGTTGGACGAGAATTCGATTAGAACTACAAACTCTAATACAAAGTTCTGTCATGAAACTCTAGATGGCGCAGGCTAATAGGTCCTTAACTCAACCTGCTTGCAATCACATCATGCTTTATAGGGCACAGCTGACTGGTTCTTGCTGCATCAGTAGCCAATGAGTTAGCGTTTTCAACCTTCAAATACTTGGTTTGCATTTGCCTTAGCAGTGCAGTGCACTTTTAGAAACCCTCCAGCTTCCCCAGCTCCACCTGTATAGATCTGCTATAGGTAATTCACGTATGCTTGTGGCAATCAGGGCGGGGCTGAGAGCCGTTGGAACGGAGTGAGTGCTGATGAACACTGGCCTCCCTTCCAAGCTTGGGTAGCGGTATCAGACGGCAGGCCTTGGAGAATCTGTCAATGACCGTAAGGATGGTTGTGTGACCGTTGGATACTGGCAGGTCTGTGACAAAGTCAATAGCGATATGTGACCAGGGACAGTGTGGAAGGGGTAAAGGTTGAAGCAGACCAGCAGGCGGTAGTCGTGATGGTTTCTGCGTGTTGCAGATCTGGCATTGATGTACAAACATGGTGGCACAGCACAGCATAGGCCACCAGAATCGGTTCTGCAGGAGATGGATGGTAGTCGTAATACCAGGATGACCGGAGGAGGGCAGACAATGAACCTGATCCAATACCTGCTTCCGAAGGGTTTCAGGAACAAAGACTTTATCGGGAGGACAGTCAACTGGAATTTCCGTCTGAGCGTTAGCTTGTTCAATCTCTGTCATGATGTCCCACTGTATAGGTGCCACAATGATTCGGGTAGGCAGAATTGTTTCAGGAGGATGAGGGGTGTGATCATGTTCATGCTGTCTGGAGAGAGCATCTGCTTTGGTGTTCTTGGATCCAGGACGATATGTGACCACAAAGTTGAACTGGGTAAAGAAAAGTGACCAGCGTGCCTGCCTGGGGTTAAGTCTCTTGGCTGTTCTCAGATATTCTAAGTTCTTGTGGTCAGTGAGAATGATAAACGGGTGTGTGTATCCCTCCAACCAGTGACGCCACTCTTCAAAGGCGGCCTTCATGGCCAGAAGCTCTTTGTCCCCCACGTCGTAGTTCCGTTCTGCTGCAGTTAGTTTCCTGGAGTGAAAGGCACAGGGATAGAGTTTAGGTGGAGTACCTTGTCTCTGTGACAGAATGGCACCCAGGCCAGAACTGGAGGCATCAACCTCTACCACGAAAGGGAGATCAGGGTCGGGGTGGTGCAGAATGGGCACTGAGACAAAGCATTGCTTGAGGTCCTTGAATGACTGAATGGCAGGACCAGACCATACAAGACGCTTGATTCCCTTCTTGACCATAGACGTGAGTGGGCTGGCTACTGAGCTGAAATTTCTGATGAACCGTCTATAAAAATTGGCGAACCCCAGGAAACATTGTAGCTCCTTTAGTGTGGTGGGTTGCGGCCAATTGAGAATGGCACTGACCTTGTGCTCGTCCATTGCGATGCCTTCTGGACTGATGACGTACCCCAAAAATGCGGTGGAGGTTCTGTGGAACTCGCATTTCTCTGCCTTGGCATACAGTTGGTGCTGAATTAGCCTCTTGAGTACTGCTCTGACATGATGAATATGTTCGCTAAGGGTGTCAGAATAGATTAAGATGTCATCGATGTAAACTATGACCATCTTGTTGAGCATGTCTCTGAATACGTTGTTAATAAATGACTGAAACACGGACGGACTGTTGACCAGGCCGAACGGCATAACCAAGTACTCGTAGTGACCAGTGGCTGTGGAGAAAGCCGTCTTCCATTCATCCCCCTCACGAATCCGAATTAAGTTGTATGCGCTGCGTAGATCCAGCTTGGTGTAGTATCTAGCCGAACGAAGCTGTTCCACTGCTGCAGGGACCAGGGGTAATGGGTATTGAAATTTGACTGTCACCTCGTTGAGCCCACGATAGTCAATGCATGGTCGAAGTCCCCCATCCTTCTTGGGAACGAAGAAGAATCCTGCAGACGTAGGAGATGTAGGTCGTATAAAGCCCTTAGCTAGTTCCTCTTCGACGTATTTAGTCATAGCTTCGGATTCAGGCTGTGAGAGGGGAAATATGCGTCCCAAGGGAGGCGTTGCGCCAGGTATGAGATCAATGGCACAGTCGTAGTCACGGTGTGGCAGCAGCTTTGAGGCTTTAACTTTACTAAAGGCCACTGATAAGTCTTTATATTCCTCAGGAAGGTTGAAATCAGTAGTTTCTTCTTCAGTGACATTGACAGATCGAACGGGCAGAGAAGACATGAGTGAGAGGCATTCTGGGTAGCATGATTTATTCCACTGTGTGATCTGTCCTTCCTTCCATGAGACATGGGGGTTGTGTCTCCGAAGCCAGGGTAGACCGTGAATGACCGGAGTGTTGGATGTGGGGAGTATGTAGAATTGAATCCTCTCAGTGTGAAAGAGACCAGTCTGCATCAGTAGTTCCTGTGTAATGGACGATATAAGTCCAGACCCTAGCGGTCTTCCATCTATCGCCTCCACTGTTAGGGAAGATGAACACTGAATTAGGGCTATGTAATTACTGAGGGCAAAATCACTAGAAATAAAATTTCCAGCAGCCCCCGTATCCAAAAGGGCCGCCATATTTAATTACCATTTATGGAGATTGGCACAGTGGCACACAGTTCAGGATTTAATGCATCAACCGGGAAACTCACCGGTTTCTGATGCTCAGGAGGCGGCCGTGAAGGGCATGAATTCCTTAGGTGACCGGACTGACCGCAGTACAGACACAGGCGTTGAGAAAGTCGGCGGTCTCTCTCCTCAGCAGATAGAGGATATGAGTTAATTTGCATAGGCTCGCCCTCCTCCACGGCCGTGGGTGCCGGGACTCGAACAGCGTTACGAGTGCTTGGTTTTCTGGCTCTGAGGAGGTTGTCAATGTGGATACTGAGTTCAATTAATTGATCCAAGTCTCTCCCCTCATCGCGACAGGCCAACTCGGCTTGTAAATCGTGGTTCAGTCCCTTCCTAAATAATACTTTGAGCGTATCATTCACCCACGTCGTCTGTGCAGCGAGAGTCCGAAAAGCGAGCGCATATTCAGCCGCCGTTTTCCTTCCCTGACAAAGTTCCAATAAGCGCTCGTGCCCTCGTTGGAATGATCGAACACCTCCCGGAATCGCTGCAGAAAACTCTCAAAGGACAGGAAAGCTGAGCCGTCCTCTCTCCAAACCGCCATAATCCACTCTAATGCCTTGCCAGTGAGCAAAGAACAAACAAAGGCAATTTTCCCCGCCTCAGTTGAGTACAAATTGGGTTGTTGTCCCACAAACAGCGAGCACTGAAGCAGGAAACCCTTACATCTAGCAGGGTCTCCATCAAACTTTTCTGGGAAAGCCAGACGAGGGCTCACCTGAGATGGCGTCTCCAACGCGGGTGTAATGGCGGCGATGGCGCTGTTGTTGTTGTTGGCGTGGGAGCGGAAACATGGATGTTTTGAAGAGCCTTCACCAGCTCCTCAGTAATGGATGTGAGGCGATTCAACTGATGTTGGGCAGACATGGTGGCACACAGATGGGAAAAAGCCACTGGATCAAGTTCTGGCAAGGTCTTCTGTGACGACTCGTTACTCACAGTAGGATCCATTTGCAGGCTTTATTATAAAACGTAGTCAAACAGGCAGTGGTCAGAACGGGCAGATACAGTGACAGAGGGAAGACAAAGTCGTGGTCGTAGAACAAGCAGGAGATCAGGACAGGCGGAGAACAATCGCAGGTCAAAACACAAAGCAAATAGTCCAGTAGGCAGGTAGCAGAGGATCGTAAACAAGTAAACTAACTGGGTCACAACAGGTAGGCAAAAACAGGAAATAACGCTCAGAATTGCACCATGGTAAACAAGACCTCGCAACGAGGAGTGACGCAGGAACAGTTTATATAGACCTGACCAATGAGCTCCTCTTCTTCTATTTCTAACGGTTCCTCTTCACATGCTACTGTGTATCCATTTTCTCTAATGCTGTCCGTGTCTGTGTGTAACCATCTAAAGGTAAGTTTCTCTTACTTTTTCTATCCCATGTCCTCTTTGGGCTCACCTGTAGCCCTGTTTGTTTTTCTTTTTCTAACTCCCTCCATCTGCTCCTGAAACTTCTACAGTTCCTGAAACTTCTAAGTATTGGGAACTGACCTTCTGGGGGTATAGTTTGGTTGGTACCTCTTCTTTTTTCTTTGTGTGTTTGTCTGCGTCCCTTAATATTTTTCTTGCTTGTCTTGCATTTTTCAACAAATCTTCTCTATCCTTTTTGGAACAGTGCCAGGACTTCTTTTTGTTTGTTTTTTTGTTTGTTTTTTTTTGTTTCCCTTTTTACATTTTACTCATATGAATCAGCCATGGAGGCCGTTTGCAAACTCTTGTCCTGTCTCGACCCAGTCGCAGAGGCTGTCTGTGAACTTTTGTCTTGCCCAGAATCAGCCACAGACCCTGCACTCACTCGTATGATACCAGGCACGCTAGAACACGCTCACAAAATGGCGGCCACAACTCAAGTCACAGTTGATCTTCATGAGCCAAGTCAAATCACGGCTGATCTTCATGAGTCGAGTCAAATCACCATTGATCTTCACGAATCCAGTCACATCACCGTTGATCTTCATGAGCCAAGTCAAGTCACAGTTGATCTTCATGAGCCAAGTCAAGTCACAGTCGATCTTCCTGAGCCAAGCCAATCACAGTTGATCTTCGTGAGCCAAGTCAAGTCACAGATGATCTTCATGAGCCAAGTCAAGTCACCATCGATCTTCATGAGCCAAGTCAAGTCACAGTTGATCTTCATGAGCCAAGTCAAGTCACAGTTGATCTTCGTGAGCCAAGTAAAGTCACAGTCGATCTTCCTGAGCCAAGCCAATCACAGTTGATCTTTGTGTGTCAAGTCAAATCACTGCTGATCTTCATGAATCCAGTCAATTCTCCACTGATCGTCCAGAGCCACGTCACGTCTCAGCGGATCTTCCAGAGCCTCGTCACGTTTCAGTGGATCTTTCAGAACCTCACCACATTATGTCTGACACCCCAGAGTCACATCTTGTTGCAGTTGTCGTACCACAACCCCCCTCTGTTCTGTCAGGGGAACCTGTCATCAAGCATCAGAGGTTTGCATCCAGAGTGGAGGATCCACCACTGGTGTCAGTACGAACAGCTGGATTCCATGGATAATATAATTTTGCAAAATAAACATAATTATTTTTATTTATAAATAATTTACCTTATCTTCTCCTGTAATTTGCACTTTATTCAACTTGCATGTACAGATTTCCTTTATATTGTCACTTTGCATCCAAATAGTGCCAAAACAACAACAACAACAACAAGAGCCACTCTTTATTTTTAAATAAACTAAGTCTTTATTTCTGGTACGGTTATTTATAATTGGCATAAGTAGATAATAATTTTATCACCATTCATTTAGATAAATCATATGTTTTATAATTTTAGTTCTGATCTGCAAAGCTAATTTCTTGAAACATTTTTTCTAATTTATTTCACCTTCACAACATTCACAACATTCATACAAGTCCCTTTATTATTAACTGGGGAAAGAATTTTCATACATATTAGGACTTTTAGGGCTCATTCATGTATTCTTTGTCCCTTTGCAGGGCTAATTAATTCATCCACTCTTTCTAAGTGGACAACGAATGCGCCTCACCCCATCGAATCACACTCAAGTCACAGCCAGGGAGGGCTATGCACTCACTGTCCACAACAAACAGAGTTTATTTTCTTATAGAGCCACAGTCACAGATATACTCACACAGACGCTCACACAGACTACATACACACATAAATGCAATTTTCCCATTCTACACTCCCTTGAGTGACCTGTTAGTTCTGATCACTTTTTTCCTCACTGATAACACTTCCTCAACACAGTGAAGAACAATATACTACAGGATTTATCCGTGCAGACCTCTGTGATTCACTTCCTCAACACAACAGAGTGATAGCATTAGGACTTCCTCATATTTTATGTGCGCTTCCCTATACTTTAACTTTTACTTTTATTTATTTACTGCCATCCATCAAGGCCCACTTGACAGTAAACACAGTGCATGCATTGCAATTATTTCTTCTGGAATCAAAACCCATTTATTGTTTTTTGTTCTTTAAATTTGGAGGAGCTTTTTTAGTGTCCTTACCACCACGGGCAGACTCTGAACAATGCAAATGTAATGTTTGTCGCCCTATCCCCGCATAGATGACACACAAGAATCTGAGAAACAATAAAGTGTATTTTATGGACAAAGAAAAACACTGCAGACATAAACCATAAATTGAAACAAGAAAAACATAAAATGAACAAACTCTGTATGCACTTTTATAACATTTTTTTAACAGTAATCAGGACAGAAAAGAACACGCATACCCGCAGCAGTATCAGCCATTTTCTGCTGAACTATGGTAAGCGCAAAAGGACAAAATAATTACTGTCTGCAATTTATTATCCACTAGGGGGCACCAAAACACCATTTGATTCAACTTTCCCTCTAATTTCATGTAATTAAACAAAATGAATATTGTTATAATTAACATTCTTTTTAACTCCGTTACACAAACTAAGCAAAAACTGCTTACCTTTATGTGGCCACCTATTTTGTGTTGCTCGTCCAGCTGATGTTGGTGCCGCTGAATAGGGTCGTCCTTCTCTGGAAGTGCAGGATCTATGCTGTGGCCTCTCTGTTACAGTCAAATCGAGAAAATAAAAGGTTCAAAGTGTCTGGCAGTGTGCTGTCTGTAGAATTTATGGCTGTGTTGCTGTCCTTGTAGCCAGTGAAAGACTTTATCCCCTGTTATGACATGGTATGAAGTGACATAAGATGGCGCCACATCTAGACGCAGCGGCCCTGCACTCAAGTTTTGACAGTCATTCTAAATAAAATATCGGTAGCCATGTCCAGTCAGGTCTATGTTTTTGAGTCTTCACTTCAATTCTTAATCTTCTGGTTAAGATTATCTGATTTTGTATATCTGTTTATCTGTTTTGTGTGTCCTTAGGTTGTCTGGCTGTATGGTGACAGAGGAAGGCTGTGGTTATGTGTCTTTAGCTCTGAGTTCAAACCCCTCACACCTGAGAGAGCTGGATCTGAGCTACAATCACCCAGGACAATCAGGAGTGCAGCTGCTCAACCACAAACTGGAGGATCCAAACTATAAACTGCAGATACTCAAGTATGTGGGGCAATATCAAGATCATTATTACTGCTATTCTCAGTTGAGATTTAATAAGTGAATGTGCATGTCTTGAACGCCTGTGTACATGTACGAGTCAAATGAAGTATACTTTGCAAGGCTGTGCGTTCGACTTCGCATACAAATAAAAAAAGTATACTTGCTGCTTAATTGTCTGTGTCCGCGTTGGTTACTGCATAAAGTGTGTTTCTTGAAATACATATTCAGTTGAGCTGAATCTCTGTGGAACCTTTTATCAAAGCGTTCTTTGTTTTTTGCTCTGCATCCAGCCGCTTAACCATCTGAATCCAAGAAAGTTATCACTCTGCTTTCGGGTCAAGCGGGCCAGTGGGGTACTGCTGTTGGGAAAGTGGACATCCGTGCTGTAAATCATTAAAGAAAGGTTCAGAGGAGATGAAAAGGGTGTTCAACCGCACTGCTTATGGTAAAGAGGCAGAGAGGCATCCCAGCTGATCTTTGTCCGGGTCCACCAGCATGGGAGTCGGGTATTCTAATAAGGAGGCTAAAGACCGCAGTCTCTAGTGTCAGTTGCCAGAGTGCCTCTTGAATTCAGGGGAGTGAGGTTTACATGTTTACTCTTGTTAGACTCCTACTGTTGAGCTTCAATTCAACATCACTCCAAATTCTGAAGCCATGCAGCTTGGTCAGACATGAATGTTGAAGGAGAAGGAGTGACAGAGAGCCCAGGGTCTGTCTCTACTGCAGTGCTGAGGGACACTTGATATCTTCATGTCCAGTAAAAACCAATGCCTGTCAGAAGACTCGAGGTTATTGATCACGCCTTTCACATTCATGGCTTCCCGATGAATGGGGTCTCTGGCGGTACCCCAGTTTATTTTTAATTTTGGAAGGCGTTTTGTTGGTTACTGGTGGCCACTGTTTTTCCTCTGGTTTCCATCCACAGAGCAACGGTCAAACAGAGCGGGCCAACCAAGACTTGAAGTACACATTGTGGTGTCTTGCTTCACAGAACCCGTCCTCATGGACTCAGCAGCTCTCATGGGTTGAGTATGCACATAACTTGTTTGCCAGTGCCGTCTACGGGCCTGCCGCCATTGAGTGCAGTTTAGGGATCCAGCCATCATTATTTTCATCACTGGAAACTGATGTTGCAGCCCCATCTGCTCACGTCTTTGTCTAAAGGTGTCAGCATATCTGGCCAGACAGACATCAAGGTTAAGGCTGATCGCCACCAGTCAAAATCTCCCCTTTACGTCGTCAGTCAAAAAGTGTGGATTTCTTCCAGTGAGATTTCTGTCCACTGCGTTTGTAAGAAATTAGCTCCCAAATTCATTGTCTCATTTCCCATCACCAATATTTATTAGTTTGGTAGTTTTTCATCTAAATCTTCCTCCAGCGTACGGAAGAATTCATTCAGTTTTTCATGTCTTCAAATGAAAGCCAGTTTTTCATTCTCTCCTTAATCCACCTGCTCCAGTTCTTCCATCGTTGCATTTTATAGACTGGGAACCAGTATATTCAGTTCATCATATATTGGACTCGAGGCGGAAGGGATGCGGTTTCCAGTATTTGGTGGATTGGGAAGGTTATAAATCACTCTCTGATTGTTGATAACAACCAAGAGTTGATTTTAGGGGATTGGTACCGTCACGGTTCAGGTCTGTATTTTCAATGCTGTTGTTTTTCTATCGTGTCTGTGGTGTCTGACTCATTCAACATCCATAGCAACTTATCAGCTGACGAGTCTAATCAAGCCTGTTGCTCATTTGTTCTCCCCTATATATACCTCAGTGTGTGCATTAATTCCTTGCCAGTTCATTGGTGTAGTCTCACTGTGTTGTCCTCTCATCTAGAGTTTATTGTTGTTGCCCCTTTCTCTTTGTGCTTCGATTTTATACCACGTTGGATTCCCTGTTGTTCACAAACCAGTCTGGATTATACAGATAGGACTGTCCAACTGATACTTGCTTTTCAAGTTCATTGTCTAACTCTAATAAGCCTCATCATCTGTGATATGGATTTATTTATCATAATCCAGGACTGTTGTAATTGTTTTCACTGTGGACTAAATAAACTCTTTGTTTAGGTGTGACAGGTTTTTTGTGTTCAAAATCTATTGAGCTGTGTGTTTAGTCACTTAGTCTTGAATTTATTGTCACTGCGTTATGGATGCTGTTTTTTTTTTTAAGCTGATCTGTCTTTAGATCTCTGTAACTATTAGACTGCTATTAAGTTGATTAGACTGTGTCTTAAGAATTCTGTATTTGGCTCCTGTTTTCCATTTTTGAATGCCTCATTTTGAGAAATATTTATATAAGTGCTGACTAATGTTTCATTGGTCTCTTTCTAGTTTGGATCATGGGGAACATTTCAGAATTCAACAAGGACTGAGAAAATGTAAGACTTTTCTTTCTTTTACTTACACATACATTAATAGATAGAAGATCATTTTGTAAAATCCAAATAAGCTATACAGATCTTTATTGGAAAGAGTTTTAACAATGTTTTTCATGCTTTTATCACTAATGGTTTACAAGCGGGGGAAAAAAATCAAATGTCAATTAAACTTCTTTAAAGTTTAAATCTTTTTTATGTTCATACAAATATTTACACAATATAAATCTCCTAGAAAAAAGCAGTTAAAATTGGCAGGATGTTTCTTTTTTTGCTGAGTACACACACACACACACACCGCTCTGAAACTTCACATATACTTTTAATCTTCTTCTTGTGTTTCTTGTGTTCAGATGCCTGTGATCTCACACTGGATCCAAACACAGCACATGTTAAACTCTCTCTGTCTGAAGAGAAGAGAAAAGTGACACACATCAAAGACCTGGAGTCATATCCCGATCATCCAGAGAGATTTGAAAACTATGAGCAGGTCCTGTGTGGAGAGAGTCTGACTGAACGCTGTTACTGGGAGGCTGAATGGAGCGGGAAGGGGTCTGGTATAGCCGTGACATATAAAGGAATTAGCAGGAAAGGAGGGAATGACTGTTGGTTTGGATACAGTGACAAATCCTGGAGTCTGTACTGCACTGCAAATGGATTTACTGTCTGGCACAATAATATGAGCAATAACATTATTGCCCCTTCACTGTCATCTAACAGAATAGGAGTGTATCTGGACTGGTCATCCGGCACTCTGTCCTTCTACAGCATCTCTGACACACACACACTCACACACTTACACACATTCAACACCTCATTCACTGAACCCCTCTATGCTGGATTTAGGGTTTATGATGCCTCAGTGTCTCTGTGTCAGATTTAACAACCTGCAGTTGGTCCATGCACTTTCATTTGACCAGGGGCGGATCCTGGACATTCTGGCACAGAGTGGCCCATCACACCATAACACGCTGGCTTATTATGCACAGAGCAATTTTTAACACCATTGTAGGGGATTTTACAGTTAAAGACCCAAGGACCAGATATAATGAATGAAGGAGTTTGTAGGCTGCCCTCAGTACATTCACATTTCCACAGTAATTATACCAAGTCACTAAACTGTGTCATTACTTAAAGGAAGACTCCACTTATTTTGAAAATAGGCTCATTTTCCAACTCCCCTAGAGTTAAACAGTTGAGTTTTACCGTTTTTGAATCCACTCAGCCGATCTCCGGGTCTGGTGGTACCACTTTTAGCATAGCTTAGCATAGTTCATTGAATCTGATGAGACCGTTAGCATCTCGATCAAAAAAATGACCAAAGAGTTTCGATATTTTTCCTATTTAAAACTTGACTTAAACTTTGTTACTTTAAGTTTGAATGAGTCTGATTGGTTAAGAAATCCCAGGATGCCAGTTGTTCACCTCACTAACACAGTATTTTGCACATACACAGATACACAGGATACAGAGCTTCTTCATGGTTGAAGTTGGTCGAGCTCTGGCTCTAAATAGTATATTTCCCCAAAACATACAGATTAGTTGTACTTTTCTCTCAGTGAGAGGTACAGACAATATTCATCAATATTCTCCAGTGATTGAAGTTGAAAAGTAAAGTAAATGCTTTAACATAGCTTGAAGCCATTCAAATCATTTAATATTTAGAAGGATAAATATTGATTAATGACTTGATTATAAATCACTTAAAGGATATACACTGAAGTGGAAGTGGATTTCGGAATCCAACCCTTCACCATTTACTAACAAAAATATAACAGAAATATATATGCTATTTATTTTTTTAATAAAAAAAAAGTCTTTGACATGCAAAAAATTCTTAGCGCCACATCAGGTTTTAAACAGGCGACACACTTTTACTTGTGGCAGAGTCGGAGTACTGCAGGTATTTGGAAATCTAAGCAATTCTTGCTCTCAAGTACAGGATTTGGATGTTTACTGATCATCTTATATGCTAATGGAATTCATTTCAAGATCATTTGAGATTTATAGATTTCACATCTAGAAAAGTTTCTCTAAATCACACATACGCACATTTGATAAATGTAGACAGGAAGCAAAATGAGAGAGGGGGACGGGATCGGGACAGGACCGCGACCCGGGCCTTGAACTCGGGTCGCCGAATTGCACCAACGCTGCCCATGAGGCTATCGGTGCCAACAAAAGTAGAACAGTTTCTACGCAACATTTTATAAATGAGGCCCTATAGGTGTGTAATGAACTGCTTTGAGACTTGAAGGTTGAGGATTCAAACAAAATATTTATTAATCAGAGGGTAATCCACAATCATAATCCAAAATCCATGCAATGGATCGAAACACATGCAGGTAGGGATGGGTAGTTCGACACTCAGTGTTGACAAGTCTCGAGTTTTCGACACACACTAGTGCTCTAAACCAGTGTTCCGGAGCATTGCTTGAAATGAGGCTGTCACGTGACCTGTGGAAATGAAGCTTTGTTACCTCACTGACACGTCAGGCTCAAACGAACTAATATTTCTAAAGCTGGGGATGTGATTAGTAATAAAGGAGCTGCTTAAGCTCCAGCACAATGAAACAAATAATATTCTTGAATAAAAATATGAAATTGCATTTGTATTTGTGCATTTGTTTTTTAACAATGTGCATGTTTGTGTTGTTTTGTAAGGAACAGACAAAAAAGGGTGCAATGAAAAAAATCACATAGACCTAATTTACTGACGCATATTAAACATTCTATTTATAAGGTGAAAAGATACAAGTTTGATGTGAGTAAAAATGAAGAACAGAAAGTCTATATTGTCATTGTATTGTACATGCAAAATACAATGAAATTTCGCTGCACACACGCGCCGTCTTCTTTATATATGGTTATTAAATATACCAGTGCTTCCCACACATAGACATTACTTGGGCGGGCCGCCCACGTATAATAACGGCCGCCCAAGTATATTTGGAGACACATTTTTGCTTTTATTATTTTTGTCCTCTTTTATATCCGCGCAAGATAATGAAACCATCCGCGATCGATTAACTAGTCGTTTCGTACCTACTCGTTACGTGTGCGTCAGAAATGTTTACTCCCGCTGACATTCCCACAGGCACTGCATTTTGCAAAGTCACTAGGCGGCGCTGTTGCGCGTTCTACAGGCTCACGCAACAGCGGTTCAGACTGTGATTCTCAATCAGTGAAAAGTGCAGATTTATGCCAAGCGAGTGCTAATGAACTCAAGTTGATGAATTATTACAATGTCTACTTTATGGCCTTTACATAAAATGTTTTATACGGTTGTAAGAATCTGAAGGATCAGCCTGCAATAGTACAGACATTTCAAAATAAGAGTCCCGGTGTATTTCGGGTTTGTTTATAATTAAAAGTCACACGCTAAGATTTTTCTTTTTCTTTTGGGTATTATTGGTATTTTAGTTACAATTTATCGTGTATTTAATTTGATTTCCATTTAATTCATAGTAAATTATTGTAGTCTCCTCCACAGGAAGACTGAGAACATTATTTGACATATATATTATTCATTATATAAATTTTACTAATAAAATCTGTGTCCCATTCACTGAGAGAGACACTATATGACAGCAAGGAGAACATATGAAAAGGTGAACCATTTAAATGCTGTAATTTTGCATAATTTACAATGCATAATAATGCATAATATTAGTATGTAATTAAATGTAATATGCTATGTAATTAAAATTAATTTCAATAAATAAAAATACTGTTAAAAATCACACATTATTTGTTTGTCACATGTAGTAGACGATTTTTGTGCCGTGGGTAATAGGAGGATTTTTCGCCCGGCTACCACCGCAAGTATATTTCAAACCTGTGGGAAGCACTTCCTAACGAACAACACTGCATGACACCAGTGGTGTGGTCATTTTTATTGACCACCAGATGGCGAAGTAGAGCACTGTTTCAAAAGCTTCGAAGCACAAACACAGTTTGAAGCCTCACTGCTTCAAAAGCCTCGTTCGGCACATCCCTACATGCAGGCAGTCCAAACAAAAAAAACAAAACAAAAAAAAAACAAAAACAAAGCATGGTACACAGGCAAAGAGTAATCCAGAACAAAACAACCAAGACATGAGAAGACATAAAAAGGCTCAGAAGTTCAGATACAGACATGCAAGACCTAGCAAAGAGTGACTGAATGAGCCAGGTTTATATAGGCAGACACTAACCAGCAAAGAGCAACATCTGAATGTAATCATGGCTGATTAGTCTGGGCAGTGGGTTATGGGAAATTAACCCTGCGTCTCAATCAGATCCCTAGGTCGTGAATCAGTATATCATGTAAATAAGTGGCTGATTCCCTGATCAGTGCCCTGACTACTGAATTAGGGAGCTGATTGAGACGCACCCTAAA
>VTFQ01000649.1:0-286290 GCA_036281575.1 Ancherythroculter nigrocauda
TTCATGATAGTGAGGCAATAGTCCGGGGTGGAGCGCCCTCTGGTGGCCATCAAGGGCACTCCAGGTGAGAGTGTGCATGGTAAATTTTGAATTTTTACACAGCTCTTTTCCATACAGGGACAGTTTAATAAAACTAAAGTTTAACTACCATAAAATCAGTCCATACAACACAGTGCGCTATGGTATCAGAACACTTGGATGTAGTGCAGAAGCAATGGTGCCTTTTTAGTGGTTATACAATTTGTCCTTTGTGGAGATTGAGAGCACCTGCTTACTTCTGTGATTTAACTGAATAGAGCTTCAACTGAATAGAATTTAAATTGTAGAACAGAGTATAAAGTGCTGGTCGGTGTTGATATCGTGCTGGTCTAGCTGGTGGACCAGCATATTCATAGGCTGTAAAGCAAATCAGAGATGGTGAAGCTGGTCTTGCGGGGGTTATGGGAGTAGGACAGCTGTCTGTATGTAAGCAGTGTTTTGGGGATAAGCATTGTTTTTGCTTGCATATTTCTATATTTAAACACAATAAAAACAATATATGATTAAAACATGATTTATTGCAATATGTAATTATAACTTGCCGATTTCTTTTGCTCCCTCTGCTGAAAGTAGAACTGAAAATCTTAATTGTTTTAGTTATGAGGGTTGTATTTTACTTAATATGTGCTTCGAAATTACAGCTAAATCTGTCTGGGACACAAAATAGAATAAATAGCTGATAGGCTGAACTTTTTTTTTTTTTTTTTTTTTGCCTCTTACCGGTGTTATTTTTCATTTTCTTTTCCCGCAATGTGAACTTTTCCATTCTTCTTGTCCTTGGCTGCACCTATTGGTTTTAAAATCAGTTCTACACACACACACACACACACACACACACACACACACACACACACACACTGTTCACAATTAGGTGGAGAAAAAAAAAAAAAACTTTCAGTCATTTCACTCCTTTTTGATCAAATGAATCATCACTTCATCCATGATGCGGAAAACGCAGACAGAATCACATAATCCAATCAAAAAATGGAATTTTTTTCAGTCACTTCACCAGCCTTTCACCATTTAATTTGAGGAAAACTATCATCAGATACACACAGAAATGTCATTTGATTACCACTGTTTTTGATAACAATCATAAATCCAGAAAAAAATAAAAGTCAAAACAGAATTTCTAAAAAAGATAAAATATTTTAGAGGGCCACTAAAATGTTTATTTTTTGTTATTCTTTTCATTGTTGTAAAATAAGCTTCTTTTTTTTTTTCAATTAATTAGACATGTTTTTTTAATTGCTACCATTTAATTTAACCATTTAAATGGAATCCAGAAAAATTCAAAGGAAAAAAAAGCATATACTGTGTAATCAAAACCATCAGAACGTGAACCGAAATGAAAGAATGAAACAAAGAGCTGCTGACTTAATAGTGAAGATACATTTTCCATGGCGTGTCAGTTCTTACACTAGAAATGCAGAGTTAGATAGATTCCCAGAAATAATCTAAAATAATCAAATCAAGTATGTATATGAACTTACAAAAGTTTAAAGTCAGCATGAAATGAAAGTTGCGCTAGTCTTTTTTCCCCACTATTTTTTTCCCCATCTTCTGCTATATATCCAAGTTAAACCGCTTCAGGAACAAGAACAAATGTAGGGCGGGGCTTGATTTTGTCTGTGAGGAATTGATTGGATGGTTGTGGTTTGCTATTGGTGGATCTCATGTGAGTGACAGGTAGCCCCGCCCTCATCATCAGAGAAGAAAAGAGATGAGGGAGAAGAAGTTGTTCTGATTCAAGATTACGAGGAACATGAATTTAAAACAATAATGATGTTCACCAATAAATCATTTATAAAAACATACTGCAATATTCCATTAAAAAACATGAATTGTCCATTTCGATTTCATGGTGACTTTAAGGTTTAAGCACAAGTTGAAGCCACTGACGCTCACACTCACAATGCTCCGCCTACCTTCAGCAGTCACACAGAGAGAGAGAGAGAGAGAGAGAGAGAAAACCAACCAACCATTTTGGAATTAAAACAACATTAATCCAACATTAAATCAACTAAACAATTAGAAGCATTTAGAGAGCCGAGTATCCTTCCATGGTTTCTGTCTATCCTACTGTCTGCTGTAGCTGGTTTCTGTCTTTCAGCTTGTTTTGGAGGAACAGGAAGTAGTGAAAAAAAAAAAAAAAACTCTCCCAGAGCAAAACAAGGAAGTGCAGGCAGTGTGAGCAGCTGCAGAAGTCTGAGATCATCATGTTTTGTGCTACAGCTCTGTGACAACAGGCCAGTCAGAAAGAGCTGAAGTAAAATTAACAAAAGCAAAGGGGGGAAGAGACAAAAGCAGGAACAACAACAACAACAACAACAACAGCACACAGTGGGACATACGCCTGCAGCAGAGACAAAGGAAACAGAGTGACCACTTCAGAAAGAGGAGGTAAGACTGAGGAGAGAAAGAGAGAGAGGAAGATAAATGAAGAAAACAAATGCTATGAGTGTGAAACATTAGCTTTCTTTCTCATGCTGTGAGCTGGAGAGGAAAACCGCTGAAGCAAAACTTCAGGAGGTGGACCCCTTTGTGTAATTATCTGAGTATCCGGAAGGTGGTTGAATGGTAGTGAACTTCCTCATTGTGTGTTTCAGCTAAACATATACTTTCCTCAGGTTGATATAGGGGTATGAGAAGTTGCTTTGGATATTAGCATCTGCTAAATGTCCACTTACTAGGACTGGGAGGTGATCCAGGGTCTACATTACCTTGTTTACCAAAATACAAAGTTCTAAGAGTGAGTTTGCTGAATAAAAGTATTAGTTTCTTTATTAGAAGTCTTACTGATCACAAGCGTTTGAGCAGTAGCATATGCTACATGGCTAACCTGCGTTGTAGGTTTTTTTCTGAAGCCTGTCTGACTAAGAGTTGCAGAGTTGGTTTCGAGTTGACAAAACCAAACAGATCCAAGCAACTAGCCATACAACATTCTCACAACACTTGCAGTGAACAATCTGTGTCAATTTAGGGTTTGATCCTGAGTGTATGATTACCTCAGAAACTGTGCACATGAAAATGTGACGTTTACAGCCAAACGTGTGAATATGAGATGGATTGCATGAAATACTTCTCTGCAGGAGTTTATGCAAGTGAATTTAAATAATTTTATAGGTCCACAACAAGCCTAAAGAAAACATACATTTTGTAATTTTAAATTTATTTGTAAGCTTATTATATATATTTTTATAAAGTATATTAATAATAATAAATATAATTAATAATATACAAACATAATTAATTAATTAATTAAAAATATAAATATTAATTCATATTTTGATATTAATAAAAAATTAATAAAGATTTAGTAAGGGTTGAAGACTTAAATCTTCATTTTCATAAAAAGTCAATGTTTTTTTGTCACACCACACTGGCACGTCTTCAGCATTACCAACTACTTACAAAGAAACACAATTTTAGCAATAACACAATTTTAACATGTGCCTTAAAATACAGACAAATTATATAATGTAAAAATATGTAATTAGCTAAAAAATAGAATATATATTAGGGCTTGGACAATACATCGATGCATCATGAATCGAGAAATGATTCTGGATCGATTCTGATATTTTCTGTATGTATTGCGATTCTCTCTCGAATCGGTTCTGTGCTTAGTTTTCAACAGCAGATGGCACTGTGTGCTTTAGAAACAGCCGTACTCTGCTTCCTTCCAATTCCTTACACAAACCACTTGAACCTTCTATAAAATAATCCCTCGGAAAGTTTGAAAAGGTTGAAGTGAATTACAAGGGTGTTTGCAGTGGGCTGTTTACATTAATCTCACGTCATAAAAGCATTCTGAGGCATAAATAGCCTACATTGTCAGAGTCAGCTGAACGCACGAGCGCTCTTCTTCATGAGCATTTAAGTATGCGGTTAAAAAATAGCTTAGAGCGCCATCTGCTGTTAAAATCTAAGCTCAGAATTGATTTGTACGGAGCCCCAGACAATCAATATAAATAGCCTTAATCAATATAAATATATTTAATAAATATAAATAATATAAAATTAAAGTCAGGCAATTTGATCTCAAATGCATTTTCCAGTGAAGCATGCATCTTTGAAGCCTTCTATCTGCTGATGTGTATCTGATAGATCTGTTAGAGTAAATACGTAAGTATGCATTTCCTTCAGCCTGAGCCTTATTCATTTGGTGTGAAAGGGCTGTTACATTTGCCAAAAATAGAATTTTTTGTTGTTATTAAAAACAAACAAGCAAGACCAGCCCAGGTGAGACAAAAGTAACGCAAAAGTAATGTAACGCATTGCTTTGCATACAAAGTAACTATGTAAAGCAATTAGTTACTTTTAGGGAGTAATGCAATATTGTAATGCATTACTTTTAAAAGTAACTTTCCTCAACACTGCTCTTTACTGTACATAACTTTGGGAGCTCATGGAAACCCGCTAAAACCCACTACAAATGGGAAAACTCCATATCAAACAGCTGCCAGAAGAAAACCGATGGGGAAATATCCCAAAATGTATGGCTGGCCATTTGTGCTTTGCTACAGAAAGGACTTAGCATTATTGCTGCACAGTCAACTGAACCATACACACATTATTGTTACTGCCAATTATTTAGTTGGATTGTCTTTTAGGTTCCACCCAGACACTCACTATCATCCCGTGACATTCTTCACCACCATGGATGCATCAGGAGGATGCTGGGACAGCTGCCTGAACGAGGAGGACTTGCCGCAGATGGACGGCACATGCGATGCATGTGAACCGGACGAGCCTCAGCCGGCTGTGTGGGTCTGCGCACGCTGTCGCTTCGCCTTCTGCAGCAGCCATGCAGACAAACATTCACAAAGCACTGGTCACCAACTCCAGCCATACCACACGCCCGAGCCTCAGCCGGAGAACGAGCGCCTGCCATCCGAAAACGCAGCAGAGGGAGCCACCGGACAGAATGAACATCAAGTCCAGACTGGAGCAGGGAAAAGAGAGACTGTGACAGTGGAGAGGCTGAAATGTAAGGAGCACGATCAGGAGGGATCGCTCTACTGTAAACACGACCAGCGGATCATCTGTGTGGTGTGTGCTGTGCAGGGAGAGCACCGAGAACACGAGATCATCACTCTCAGAGAGGCCTACCTGTGGCAGAAGGTCAGTGAACACACACACAAAGACCAGCACTGGTTGAAAATGAATAATTTACATCTTGGAAAATGAATTTATTTATTTATTTACATTTCTCTGCACATTTTTTTTCATAATATTGCACCTTTGATCCTCTGAAATTAATGAACACACCAAACAACCAGAGCAAAAGTGTGCAGGGAATGAGGCAGTGCTGAGAGCAGACCAGCAGAGGGAGACAGATGCCATCGGGGGGAAAGTGGGAAGGGAATTCCAAGAAAGAAGTGCAGAGCAAACGGGGTGAGCAGCTTAGCAAACACAGCAGCAGCAGACCAGGGACAAATGGGACCAGATCCAAGACTGGTTAGTTGGAAGTAGGTTTCAAAATGGACTGGACCAGGAACTACTCTAGACAGAATGATTGGGACCAGAGCATAAAAACATGCAACTGACCATGAAAGCTTGCACCTCAGAGCACAAATTATTATTATTATTATTATTATTATTAATAAAAAAAAAATCAATGTAAGACATTGGACATTCAGATGTAGAATTTGCACTTTGCTGCTTCTTCATAGAGAGCTTTTCTGCCCAACCAGGGTTGTGCACAAACATTTGAGGGCCAATGACTTGAACTGACGGAAATATCTACTGTATGTATGCATATATATTTCTGCTATTAGCTACTAGCAATTTGTTGTAAAAGCCTCACTGCTTCAAAAGCCTCGTTCGGCACATACTAGCCTTTACCAATCATTTTTTACTATTACAGCTCTCAAGGTTAACTAAAAGTGTTGCGTTACATTTAGACCTATGGCTTTATATTGAGATTGTGGCATGAAAGGTTGCTGTGATGAGCATGTAGTCAATCATGTTGTTGAGCTCATGAAAGCAGTGATCTCGTCATTGAAACTCAATTTCTGCACACTAACGAATGCTTTCATCATAACTAACAGTGCAAACACACTGTAAATAAGAGATTGATTATTACAGGAGTTTTGGTGCGAGTCCAGAACTCAGTCACTGAAAAACTCGCAGTTTGATTGACAGCTCCAGCGATTGTAAAGGGAGCGTTCTTTGAACGCTTTCTATTTATAATTGAATCACTGTTAAATAACAGATTATTTTCATCCTACTAAGAGAATCAAGGTGAAGTTGAGCGTTTAGTCACTGGTTTGATTTACTGACACACAGACAAAGATCATCTGACTGTACATGAATCATTAATATCAGATCAGGCATTAGAATGAACACAGTTACTCACATGTTGTTGCATTACTGTCGAGTCCATATCATAAAAAGTCTGTTTGCAAAGCCTTCACCGAATTATCTCGAGTTATCAAAGAATCTACAGTATAATGTGCCAAATACAAATAAATAATGCTCAACTGAGACATTCACATTGTTGAAAATAAATAAAATAACCACATTCCTTGCATTAGGATCCTATGGAAGGTGTTATTTTTAGTCAGTGGGCGGGGCCAAAGTTGCAATGGTTAAGCATTTGTTGATTTTCTCCTGCAGAGGCCGTCTTTTAATAGTCACATTCCAGGACAAGTCGTTCGCTGGCCTTGGTAACATTAAAAGCTGTTTTTGGACTAACAAGGAAGTTTTCAGTTCTGAAACTTGCAGGATATTCTTATAGTACGATGACCTCTTATATATCAAAAGCTCAAGGAAAATTAGATTTCCCAGTTCATCACCCCTTTAAAAGGAGCCAGACTACTGTTTGTAACATCTGAGATGTTACCTTAAAAAAAAAAAAAATCATTCCAAAAGAGTGGCAAGGTTCCTGCTCTGCACCAGAGGTCTCCTGAGTTTTATAACAATATTTCCATTTTCTAACTCTAACATTCTAGACCATTTTTGCATATAGAATACTATCAAATCAACATATTAAATAAGTGTGAAAAGGTTAAGTTTTCTAACTCTTTAACAATATTTCAGACTCACTCTTTCTGAATGTGTTTGTGTTTCAGAGCAAAGAAGGCATCGATCTGCTGGAGCGCACGCATGAAATATCAGAAAAGATCAAGGCCAAATGGATCAGCCCAGATGTGAGTCACATCTCTCACAACTTCTATAAATATAGCTCTATCTACATACGTAAAGTATACTCGCTCACATAAATATATACTATATATACTATAAAGCAAACCTATATAATAAACCTATAATATAAGTAATTCCACTGCTTGGTTGTTGATAGATGAGTGTGGATGAGCTGGAGGAGTATGTGAACCAGCAGTTCGACGAGCTGCACCGGCTGGTTCGTCTGGAGGAGTGGCGCGTCCTGCACCTGGTGGATCTGAAGGAGGCCTTCCTCACTGCCCAGGCCGCCGAGAAGATTTCTGAGATTAGTGTCCACACGGAAAAACTTCAGGAGGAAATGGATTCCATCACACAGCAGCTGAGCGACCTGGATCAGATGGAGCAGGATGGAGTCGCCCCCATGTCCCTCGCCCCGCTGTTGGCCCTCAGACCAGCACCTCCACCTGAACAAGTGGAGCCCATCCCAATGGTTAGTCAAGTCAGTTTTACTGTCATTTTTATATAAATTGGAGCAGCGCTGTAAAGATGATTGGGTCAAAATACCTCCAGAATCATGTGAGAGACTGATGAAGAACATCATACAGGAAATGATTATTACAGGTTGTTGCTGCTAAAAGTGGATAAGCAGCTGAATCATTGGTTGTCCTTTGTTTTTCACCCATGGCTTTACCATTTAGGCCTGGTTTTTGTGTGATATGTCATGTTTTGTTGTTCATCTGAGGTTTATTTCAAAATCCCAAAGGCCAGAAGATTTGTATTATTTCCTGATACGGAAAACCATGGAATTCAATAGGGTGTCCTAACTTTTTCACATGACTATATATATAGTCATTATATATATATGCGCATAAAAAAGCAGTAATAATGTGTGAAGGGGTTTGAGCTGGTTGGCTAAGCTGGGTACATTTACATTACATTTATTATTACATAGTCTGGAAACTGTCGACGCGTCATCATGATTGCAGAACCGACATATATATTTTGAATATTGAATTCAGGGAAAGGCAGCTCTAAAAGTCTGTGAATATGAGTTTGAAATGCCATTGTCAGTCATGTCACGCAGGTCCTTATATGCAGTGCATTATATAGCAGTAGAACAGTGATTTCAAATGAATAACTTCTTTTCCTTGCTCTTTTTTTCAGATTCCTGATTTGAGACTAAGGTAAGGGATCTGAAATGATCTGTTTCAGTAACTTCCAGGTACTCTTAAAGATTACTATTTTAAATATAGACAGACAGACAGCCTGTATAATTCACTCTTTCACTTCTTCTGAATCAGTTTCTGCTTCAAACACACTTGGCTGAATTAAACCAGTACTTCCAGCGTTTACTACAGTAAAGTTTAGCGAGTGGATCTCTGAGTGCGACTGAGTGGAGACAGGGCTAATTTGCATATTCATTAATCTGCACATACTAAATTAAGCAATGGTTTAGAGTTACATTCAATATATTTTAAGGCATGAAAAAATTCACAGGAAAAAAAACATTTAAATGTGTCATTTTGGTGATCAAAGATGAGTTTTAAGGGATTATTTATGACTACAGGGGCACTGGTTTCTGTATTTTGTTAATGTTTGAATATAAATGTATAATATGTGAGTCTTCCTTCCGTCTACAGAGCCAATCAAAGGAGGGAGGAAGATCCTTCAGAAGATGAAGAGAGAGGAGATGCATATATTGGACATACACCCTGAAACTAATGGCCATTCTGACGCATCTGTCTTTCTCCTTGCTTATCTCACTTATTGGGATTAAAAACTATGACTATAGCTGAATGTTACTGTCCTGATCATATTGCTTAATTTTAACCAGTTATTTAAACATTGCAGATAATTGTTGTTATCACAAACCAATTAATTTGGAAATGCTCGGAAAGCAGGAAGAACACTGAAACACTAAACTTTAAAAGACTTTGTCTTTTGTCATTTGTATTGTTTTAAAGAAAAAAAAATCATGTTTTTATGTTTTTAAACCATGTCTTTTTTTTGGTCTTTTTTTTTTTTTTTTTTTTTGTAACTGGTTTAATTGTTTGATTCATGAAATATGGTCTCATATCCTGCAAACATCATCATGCTATACTTTGATTCCATTCAGCTTAAACATTATTATGGATTATATATTTGGCCTAGCTGTTCATTGTTTGATGCATTGTTTCTATTCCATTTGTTTGCTTCTTTTTCTTTATCAGAAAGAGCTGTACATTTTCCTGTCACTGATGCCAGTATACCAAATATATTTCAACCTTGATTGTAACCTGATGCTAAACCATTTCTTGTGTTTGAATATCAGCATGCTGGGCCTGGAATCGGCTTGTGTACATTTCCTCACCAATTTTAAATATATATTTTTGTTTCTTACAGTTCTCTCAGCATTCTCTCTTTGATACCTAAACAATGCTTTGCTTTGGGAGAACATGGCATTATATATTTGATATTGTCAGTGTTTGGGAAGGCTACTTTAAAAAGTAATGAATTACAATACTGCGTTACTCCCTAAAAGTAACTAATTGTGTTATAGTTACCTTTTATGGAAAGTAATGCGTTATATTACTTTTGCATTACTATTTCTCACCTGGGCTGGGCTTGCATGTTTATTTAATGACAAAAAAAGTTATATTTTTCAATTTGACAAAGTCTCTGCACTTATGATTTCTCTCAACATAAGGACATCAGAGAGCTGTCAGTCAATACATGGGAAAACTAAGTAACTTGCATTACTTATTTGATTAAAAAGTAACTGTAAAGTAATGCATTACCCCCAACATTAGATATGATCTTTGATAGTAGGAGTGCACTGACCTCTGCAACAGTAAAATGAAAATACCAAACTTCTGCTTTTGTTCTGATTTTTTTTTTCTGTAAACAAATAATTAAAGAAGTTTATTTTGATGTTTGAAGGCTAACAAGTGATTTTACCAATTTTTTTACCACTTTTACACATGATTTACCACTCATGGAGTCCATAAATTTGAGTTGGATTGAAATATTAAGTCTGCTAGTGTGCAAACACTCAAAGCACCTGCTTTAAAAAAATTAAAGTAAATAAAAAAATCAGAGCCTGTGCACAGGGTTTAGAAAATGAAAAGGGGAAGCAGGGCCATACAAAAACATTTTGAAGAACAGTGGCTCAAACTGAGAAAAAGGACATTAACCGCAGGTCACACAACCATAGGTTTGCACAAAAACTATTTTTTGTCAGGCATTGATTCTAGGAATGCTCCAAACAATCAGATACTGATCAGACTGGATCCCAGCACATTCCATGTTTTTAAATTGGTGGAGAAAAAAAAATAAAAAATTTCATAATGCTCTCAAATGCCTCTGAATCAATTCCAAACAAATATTGCTGCTTAAAGGGGACCTATTATGCCCCTTTCACAAGATGTAATATCAGTCTCTGGTGTCTCCAGAATGTGTCTGTGAAGTTTCAGCTCAAAATCCCCCACAGATCATTTATTATAGCTTGACAAATTTGCCCCTATTTGGGTGTGAGCAAAAACACGCCGTTTTTGTGTGTGTCCCTTTAAATGCAAATGAGCTGCTGCTCCCGCCCCCTTTCCAGAAGAGGGCGGAGCTTTAACAGCTCAACAACAACAAAGCTGGAGAATCTCACGCAGCCAAAATGAGGATTGTCAGTAACGGTGTTCAGCCTTACATTGTTCAGTCGACACTTATGGAGAGACTCAGGAAGAAGTTACAACTTTTAGAATGAAACTGGTCATTTCTGAATGGTTAGTGGATAAATTTATGTAGTTGCTGTGGAGTTGATTCAACTCATCCACTAGCATGTGCCGTCATGTTCATCTTTTGTGTTGAATTGACCCTCGTTTGTGAAGCAGTCCGGCGTAAAATGATGGCATGACAACAACACTCTACTACAACAACTCTTCCTCTTCTCTAAAGCGGCCCAACATGGCCCCGCCCCCTTTGTTGTGTGTTCTCGGGGGCGGGGTTTATGTAAATTTTAGGGTTAGTGATGTCATCAACCCAAGAAGAAGCTCGTTGTAGTCCCTACCAGCTGTTTGTTGTAGTCCTTAAACAGCAATTTCTTTAAAAGAAAATATCACTTTGTATAATAATACTATTTATTATTTAATACTAATTTTCTGCAAATCAGACAGCTTGAAAAAGCCTTTTTTCAGCCTAACAATCATTTAATGGATTTGATTGACAGAAATGTGATAGTGTGTTATGTGTATGTCAGGTTAAAGAAAAAGGTTTTTAGTCTAGATTTAAACTGACAGAACGTGTCTGACTCCTGAACAATGCTAGGAAAACTGTTCCAGAGTTTGGGAGCTAAATAGGAAATTGATCTACCACCCACAGGTCTGGGGTGCGTTTCCCAAAGCGAACTATGGTCGCAAGTTCCGTCGTTACCAATAGAGTTCAATGGGACTTACGACCATAGTTGGTTAACGATGCTTTCGGGAAACTCACCCCAGTTTGGTTTTGTATCAAGTGTTTGATAATCAAGTTTGATCATTTTGTCATGTATGTTGGAAAAGAATGGAAGATTGATAAATGAGGCTTGTGATATTTGTCACACACACTAAAATGCTGTTGGTTTGTAGAGGACAGTAATGCAATTTCCTGGATTATCCCAATACAATATATGTTAATTATGGATATGAGTGTTTCCTAACCCTGTCCCTAGAGGCACACCAAAAGTAGCCTACACATTTTGTCTCCCCATCCATTTCAGGTTTTGGAGTCTTTACTAATGAGCTGTTGAGTTGAATCATGTGTTTGATTATGAAGAGTTGTGGTAGTATTATTGTACTCGAGACTGGTCTTGGTCTCAAGACCATTTTTTGAAGGTCTCAGTCCTGTCTCGGTCTCGACCGCATTTGGATTCGGTCTTGTCTTGGTCTTAGACTAAGAGAACGCATGATTTTTTTCACAAGACCACAACTGCAGTGATATCACTAAATTGCTGGTGCATTGTCTGATTTATTTGTTAACATCATTAATGTGATTAGAAGTAAAATTCCCTGCTTCAAATGTAATTAATAGGCTAACTTCTAATTTCTAACTTGATTTCTTTTATGTGCCAGATCAGATTTTAATAAGGGTGGGGATAGTGTAAAAAAATCACCAAAATGAATAAAAATGCCCACAAAATTCAAGATATGATTGCAAAGACTATTTATTTGAGATCTTGTTTTTACATTATAACATAATTAAGCAATATCACAAGATCAAGAGAGCTGTTTGCACCATTCCAAGCATGATAGCCTAGTATAGATTTTATATGTTCAATAAACAAGAAGATTATACAATAAGTGACTAACATTTTTAGACAAAAGTTTGCTTTAATTTTAATGAAATTTCGGCAATGAAAATAGTTTCACACAAATCCACAGCAGAACTGTTGTGCTTTCCGAGCAACCCTTTACTGAACAAAAACATCGGTTGAATAAATAAACTGTGACTCACTCAAGAAGTGATTTGCCGCCATCTACTGGCAGTTTTAGTTTCATATTTTAAAAGTATCATTTATTTTTTCATCATTTTTATCTTATTCAAAATGTTATATTTAAAATATTAATCTCATAACATTATTTAATCAGATACATATATAGATATATTTATTCTGAATCAGATGCAGTTTTTTTAATGCAATGAGCTCGTAATCACACGTGATTAGAATTGTGGGAATTATCAAATTTTGGCAGCATAAGTAATGGCAGTCAATTCAACACACGAACAGGGACACAAATAAAGGCTGTTGATAATTGGATTTGATTCTTACCTGGTCTCTGAAAATATTTACTCATCTATAGTTTGCACAGCCACAGAATCCCTAATCTAACCTTTGTGGACATTAATATTTAATCCACAATGCACCTCTGTATATAGACGTAATATATGGAGATGGAACGATTAAATATAAATTTAAAAGTTAGCGATCATTTGTTTTAGTGGTGTCTCTGCCAGTGCCAGACTTGTGCGTGTTATTATTTTTAATATTTAGCTTTACTCTGCCTGCTCCCGTGCACATACACCTCGGTAACTTACCGCTATTGGGTGAGAGCACTAGAGATGTGGAAGTAATTCGCCTCCATTTTTTATGAAACATTACATTGGCTGCTTTACCTTGCCATACGCACAGTTTAATATTGCTAATTTGAGTTTGCTTATATAATCGCAGTTAAATATATACAATTTTACATAGTTGTACCCTAAAGCTTGTATTTTGAGTGTCATGAGCTTTTTTGCTTTCTGTAGATCTTGCACCATCATTAAGATTGCTCTTTTTATATGTACGTTCATATGACCAGATATGTTACCAATTACTCCTTCCTGAATTTTAGGTTCTTGGAGTACAAGGCGGGGCAACGGTCAGACACACAGCCAACTATAACAACATCCTTTACCCAGAGAGATCAGCTCTACAGCCAACATTCACCAAGACAACAAGCCATCAGTGAAGCTACTATCAAAGATTTAATAATTGGGTGTTGTCTGCCTCTGTCAATTGTGGAAAATGGACATTTTAAACACTTTCCTCAGATTATAGATTGTAAGTACATGCCAATCTCTAGAAAAACAATTTCTGATAAACAGATTCCAGTGTTGGTCAGCAGGGTCGAACAAACTGTTTGAAAGAAGTTGGAGACCCAGGCATTCGTCTCAGTTACCACTGATCTCTGGTCCGATCGCAGACTACGCTCGTTTCCTGGAGTGACTGCTCATGTGTGCTCTAAATCAAATGATTCCTATGCACTCAAATCCTACTTGCTGGACTGTAGGCGTTTTACAGGCAGACATACTGGGGAACAAATTGCTTCTGCCTTTGAAGAGATCCCAGATGAATATGGTGTCCGTCAGAAGATAAGTTACATCGTTACAGACAATGCTTTTAATATGAAATGCGCTTTTAAAGTTCACATGCCACAACAGCAAGCTGATGACCCTGAGAGTGAGGAGGAAAATGTACTAGATGATGAGAACACAGAAGGACACAGAATTACCCTGGTCATCAGGAGAACGTCTTTCTTGCTTTGCCCACTCTCTGCAGTCAGTTATAAATGATGGCATGAAGGAGGTTAGGGCCATCTCTCGCACCATAGCTAAAACATCATGGTTTACAACTCTGTTGCATAGCAGCTCACAATTCAGAGACAAGTTTGAAGTTATGTTTGACACTAACAAGACTGTTTCAGCAGCAAACATAACTCATTGGAACAGTACTTTCAAACAAGTCCGAGCCCTCGCAGCTTTGGACCACAAAACTCTCAAAGTCTATGATGATGTGGTGTTTAGTGCTTGTGAGTGGAACCAGCTGAAGGAACTTAATGCAGTTCTGGCACCATTTTACTTAGAAAGGTATTCTGTTTAACTAATATATTGGATGTGTGTATTTGTTTTTCAGACGCTTTGATCTCCGAGGTGGAGAACACGAGGAGGGAAGGAAATGAAACTGACTCAGGTGTCATGAATGTGGATCCAGCCAGTGACTCGCCACCAATCAGATGCCCATGCCTTCTTTCCCGCTACAAGGCTCACAAGAAGCGCAGCTCAGCTCTTGATTCAAGTATCTCAACACAGATTAATAAATACTTTGATGCCATCCAAGACTCTGACCCTGACACTGCACTTGTGTTCTGGGCCAAAAACCAAGACAAATTCCCACATCTCCACAATTTGGCAATTTGGCAAAAAAAGTACTTTCAGTCCCTGCCTCCTCAGCACCAGTTGAGAGGGTTTTTAGTAGAAGGGGCATTATAATGAGACCCCATCATGCGTGTTTAGGTCACAGAATGTTGCAATCTCTAATGCTTCTAAAATGCAACCAAACTCTACTTTAAAATCATTTCCCATTTGATGAAAGCTCATTTGATGTAATTTTTGAGGCCATAATTTTATAGTGTTTAGCAACTTCCTTTCTTCATGAATTTTATCCTTGGAGAAGTGTTTTGTGCTGAGCCCCGCACAAGACATGCAAGAAAAAAAATTAAATTGTGCGCATGATTTACTCATTCGTTCCCTCGCACGCGTAGCCTGACGTGCACATGTTTAGAAATGTAACAACGTGTCAACTCTACACGGACCACAAGCGCTGTTATTGGTCTGCTACAACCCCACCCTTTCAGGAAAAAAAAAAAATCTGCGATAGCGCCACATTTCCTTATACACATTTCCGCTTGCGACATAACAACATGGGCGACTGGCCGAGGAAGTCCGAAAATATGTATATCTGTATGACACCTCTTCAGCAGACTACAAAGACTCCCAGATGGCAAACAATTTGTGGTGAGAAATCACAGGTAATCTAGGGCTAGAAAAGGTGGATGAACATGAGGGACAAATTTGTTTGCCTTTGTAAAAAAGTGAACAGTTCGAGGAGCGGCGACCCAGGCGACAAAAAAGTTCCTGCACTTTTTGTGTTCCTGTCTTGGCTAGCACCTCATGTGAAACACTGAGAAACAGACTCATTTTATGACAAAAACGAGGTAAACATAGCTAACATGCTAGTTCTTTGATTTGCCTTGAATGTGTGTTTGGTAAAGACTATTGAATGATATTTTATTAGTATACTAGCAAAGTAGTTAAGCTCTTTGTTTAAAACAAAACGTGTGTTTGGTAAAGAATATTGAATGATCTTGTATTGGAATATTTGTTTGTAGTAATGACTCGAACACTTTTCTTCACACGTATGCTCAATTAGAAATGTTCTATGCAAAATCTTTTTCTAATTTTCATATTTCACTGTACTTATGAATATGAGTAAGTATTAGCTTTTTTCAAAACCCTAACGTTGTGCAATTTCGAGTGGGTCCTGCATCATGTCCAGCTCATCATCTGTTGGGACACCCACAGAAACGCTAACACCAACACATTCAGTACCTTCTTCAACCCCGGAACATCCTGTCCGCCATCTCCTCTGCTCACCAGTCCAAGGGTGGTGCAGAAGAGAAAGAGGAAAAAGCCAGATGAAGCCCTTTGCAAACAGCTGGAATTGCTGGAGGCCCGCCGGTCAATCTAGCAAAAGCTGTTACAAGAAACTGATGAATACAGCAGATTTGGTGAAACTGTTGTTGACGTGGCATCGGTTGCCAGAAGAACATCGGCCACAGGCCATGTTCGATATTTACAAGTTGTTGTTTGATAAACAACAGCATCACAAATAATTTTGTGCTATTTATTGCTGTGGCGAGGGGGGCGTGGTTCAGCGAGGTCTGCAACCGGAGAGAATAGCGGGAGACGCGTGGTAAGTGAGTGGGTTGAATACAAATCACGAACACCTGTTTCTCATTCCAGTGATTGGCGCGGAGACAGGACAAAACGCCGTGAGAAGCAGGAGTGTGTGAGAGAGAGGGGAACTGTTGACTGAGTCGAGTCGAGGTTCGTGGAGTGAAGCCCTTGTGGATAGTGTAAGCCCAACGTGGAGTGAAGCCCTTGTGGATAGCGTATGCCGAACCTGGAGTGAAGCCCTTTGTGGATTGTTTATTTTCGTTTGTTGTGCGTTGCACAGTCCTTCTGTTGACATTCAATAAAGACTCAGTCAGCAGTTGTTCGTCGTCCCTGACCACTTCCTTCCCCACTACGAACTTAAGTTTACTACACTGGTGCCGAAACCCGGGAAGGAAGTCGGTGAGCACGTCGCCATGCAATCGTCGTCCTCCGCCACATTTGCGGACATCATCGCGTCCCTCGCGGTCCTGCACCGCGAACAACAACAGGCCCTGCTGGAGTTAAGAGGCGACCAGGAGCGGTGTTTCCAAGCCATTCTACAGACCCAGCAGGAGGACCGCGAGGCGTTCCGGAGCTGGATTGACCGGGAGGTTCCCCGGGAGCCCACCGAACTGCCCGCTGTGCCTGTCCACCTGCCCTTAAATAAGATGGGCCCACTGGATGATCCAGAGGTGTTCTTAGACCTCTTCGAGAGATCCGCGGAGGCGTGTAAATGGCCGCGGGACCAGTGGTCGATGAGGCTGGTCCCGCTCCTCTCAGGAGAAGCACAGGTGGCGGCACAGCAGCTCCCCGTCCCGAACCTCCTGGTCTATGAAGACCTACGGCGGGCCATCGTCCAGCGGGTCGGTCGGACCCCGGAGCAGCACCGACAGCGCTTCCGCTCCCTCGACCTGGGTGAGTCCGGCCGGCCCTTCACGTTGGCCCAGCAGCTCCGGGACTCGTGCCGCAAATGGTTGCTGGCTGAGGGAAGCGACGTGGACCTGGTCGTCGATCGCGTGGTGCTGGAGCAATTCATCACTCGGCTCCCGAAGAAGACGGCCGAGTGGGTCCAGTGCCACCGCCCCACGTCGCTTGACTCAGCCATCCAACTGGCGGAGGATCATCTGGTGGCGTGCCAAGGGGGCGGCGAACCCCTTCCAGCTGCCTCTCTCTCTCCCTCTCTTTTGTCCCCCTCTCTCTCTAGACCTGTCCCTCTCCCTAGGTCTCGTCCGCCCGGCCCACCTCGTGTTCCGCCCCGAGGGCGGGGCGGAACGGGACAGGCACCTTCCTACGGACCCAGAGCGGGGCGGGACTCCCTGCTGCCGGGGCGGACCCCGCTCCTGCTTCTCCCCTCTCTCCGCGCCATGTATTCAGCCCACTCTCTGCCACTGGAGCGGCGGGCAGGTCTGGGCCGGCCTGTTGGCGGTGCGGGGATCCGGATCATTTTGTGGATAAATGTCCGGTTATGGAGGTCGGGACCGTGATCCGGGTCCCCGACGATCCTCAGGCCGCCCCTGGTCAGGCTGGCGGGTACCAAATACCTGTGAGTATCAAGGGGGGTACCTATCAGGCTTTGGTGGACTCGGGCTGTAACCAAACCTCTCTCCATCAAAGCCTGATTTCGTCCGGGGCATTGGATACAGGCCGCATGGTTGGGGTTCGGTGCGTGCACGGGGATGTGGTAAGATATCCCGTAATGTCCGTCATAATTAAATTTAGGGGACAAAAGCATAGTGTTGAGGTGGCAGTTAACCCGCACCTCCGGCATCCGATAATTTTGGGGACGGATTGGCCCGCGTTTAAACAATTATTGGGATGTCTATGCTCGGATGCCTCTTGGGGGAAAAGAACGCGGGGTGAGCAAGCGCGAGTACAAGTCGGAGAGACTGATCAGAGACCGGAGAGTTCTGCTGCAGGGGATCTGAGTGAAGCCGGAAGACTAATTCTTCCGGAACGCGATGATTTTCCCCTGGAGCAGTCTCAGGATGAGACATTAAAGAATGCTTTTGATAGGGTCTCGATGATTGATGGTCAGCCTCTCCAGCCTGGACGTCCGCTTGCTTACCCATATTTCGCGATTATAAAAGATAGGTTGTATCGAGTGACCCAAGACACTCAGACAAAAGAAGATACAACCCAGTTATTAGTGCCAAAGAGCCGCAGGGAAATGCTTTTCCACGCGGCTCATTCTAATCCAATGGCGGGGCATTTGGGACAGGCAGCGACACTAAATCGTCTCATGACCCGGTTTTTCTGGCCGGGCATTCACGAGAATGTACGCAGGTGGTGCGCGTCTTGTCGTGAATGCCAGTTGGTGAACCCACCGGCCACCCCAAAAGCGCCATTGCGCCCACTTCCCTTAATGCAGGTCCCCTTCGAGAGAATTGGTATGGACCTCATCGGGCCATTAGAACGATCAGCAAGGGGACATCGCTTTGCATTAGTCATTGTTGATTATGCAACACGATATCCTGAAGCAGTGGCTCTCCGCAACATTTCTGCTAAAAGTGTTGCGGATGCACTGTTTCGCTTAATCTCCCGGGTGGGGATTCCAAAAGAAATCCTCACTGATCAAGGCACGGCGTTTATGTCACGCACGTTACGCGAACTGTACGAATTATTGGGCATTAAATCGGTTCGTACCAGCGTCTTTCACCCACAAACGGACGGGCTGGTCGAACGTTTTAATCGCACGCTTAAATCCATGATTCGTAAGTTCGTGCAAGAGGACGCCAAAAATTGGGATAAGTGGTTAGAACCTCTGTTATTCGCAGTGCGAGAGGTCCCGCAAGCCTCCACGGGGTTTTCCCCCTTCGAGCTTCTCTTTGGGCGCCAGCCCCGTGGGGTGCTGGATGTCCTCAGGGAAACTTGGGAGGATGGACCATCTCAGGCCAAAAATGAAATTCAGTATGTGCTGGACTTGCGATCAAAACTCCACACTTTGGGGCGGCTATCAATGGAGAATTTGTTACAGGCCCAGCACAGACAGAGCCAACTGTATAACAGACGGTCTAACCTACGTAAATTCGCACCGGGGGAAAAAGTGCTTGTATTGCTCCCTACTTCCAGTTCAAAATTACTTGCAAAGTGGCAAGGACCCTTTGAGGTCACACGGCAAGTCGGCGAGCTCGATTACAAGGTGGTACGGTCCGACAGGAGGGGGGCACGTCAAATCTATCATCTCAACCTGCTAAAAAAATGGAATGAGGCAGAATCAGTGATGCTGGCGACGGTGATTAGTGGGGAGGATGATCTCGGACCAGAGGCGAATATAAAAACTCAATCTCTCGCTCTGGTCCCGGGGGGAGATCACCTCTCGCCCTCCCAGCTCACTGATTTATCCAAATTGCAAAAGGAATTTGCAGACGTGTTCTCTCCCCTGCCGGGACGTACGAACCTCATTCAGCACCATGTCGAGACGGAGCCGGGCGTGGTTGTTCGCAGCCGGCCGTATAGGTTACCTGAACACAAAAAAAAGGTAGTTCAGGACGAATTAGAGGCAATGCTGAAAATGGGAGTAATAGAAGAGTCCAGCAGTAACTGGGCGAGCCCGATAGTTTTGGTTCCTAAGACCGACGGCTCGGTTCGTTTCTGCGTGGATTATCGCAGGGTGAATGCAGTGTCGAAATTCAACGCGTATCCAATGCCGCGGGTGGACGAATTGCTTGACCGGCTAGGTGCGGCTCGATTTTATTCGACACTGGACTTAACGAAAGGGTACTGGCAGATCCCCTTGTCGCCTTTATCCAAAGAAAAGACAGCTTTCACGACGCCGTTCGGATTACACCAATTCGTTACGCTTCCGTTCGGGCTGTTCGGGGCACCGGCTACCTTTCAGCGACTCATGGATAAGATTCTCCGGCCCCATGCTGTGTATGCGGCTGCCTACCTAGATGATATTATTATCTATAGTAACGATTGGCAGCGGCATATGCAGCATGTGAGAGCCGTCCTGAGATCGCTGAGAGGGGCTGGGCTCACGGCCAACCCGAAGAAGTGTGCAATTGGGCGCGTGGAGGTAAAGTATCTGGGCTTCCACTTGGGGCATGGGCAGGTGCGTCCCCAAATTGACAAGACGGCAGCGATTGCGACCTGTCCGCGCCCCAAGACCAAAAAGGAGGTTAGACAGTTCCTCGGGCTGGCGGGATACTACAGAAGGTTTGTACCTAACTATTCGGCCCTCACCAGCTCGTTGACTGATCTAACTAAAAAGGATGCTCCAGATACGGTCCAGTGGACGGAGCTGTGCCAGCAGGCCTTCACCCAAGTAAAGGCTGCTCTGTGTGGCGGGCCACTGCTTCACTCTCCTGACTTTTCTCTCCCTTTTCTGTTGCAGACTGACGCGTCGGACAGGGGGTTGGGTGCTGTCCTGTCCCAGGAGATAGAGGGTGAGGAGCGGCCGGTACTGTACATTAGCCGTAAGCTCTCTAAGAGAGAAGCTAAGTACAGTACCGTAGAAAAAGAGTGTCTGGCTATCAGGTGGGCCGTCCTCACCCTCCGCTATTATCTCCTGGGACGGGAATTCACTCTCTGTTCGGACCATGCTCCCCTGCAGTGGCTCCACCGCATGAAGGATACCAACGCGCGGATCACTCGTTGGTATCTGGCTCTACAGCCTTTTAAGTTCAAGGTGGTCCACAGGCCGGGTGTTTGGATGGCTGTGGCCGATTTCCTCTCCAGAAATGGGGGGGGGGGGGGGGGGGGGGGGGGGCCCGGCCTGAGTCGGGCGGTGGGGGTATGTGGCGAGGGGGGCGTGGTTCAGCGAGGTCTGCAACCGGAGAGAATAGCGGGAGACGCGTGGTAAGTGAGTGGGTTGAATACAAATCACGAACACCTGTTTCTCATTCCAGTGATTGGCGCGGAGACAGGACAAAACGCCGTGAGAAGCAGGAGTGTGTGAGAGAGAGGGGAACTGTTGACTGAGTCGAGTCGAGGTTCGTGGAGTGAAGCCCTTGTGGATAGTGTAAGCCAAACGTGGAGTGAAGCCCTTGTGGATAGCGTATGCCGAACCTGGAGTGAAGCCCTTTGTGGATTGTTTATTTTCGTTTGTTGTGCGTTGCACAGTCCTTCTGTTGACATTCAATAAAGACTCAGTCAGCAGTTGTTCGTCGTCCCTGACCACTTCCTTCCCCACTACGAACTTAAGTTTACTACAATTGCATTCACTTTGATTCTCAAATATTGTTTGCTCTGATTCATAAATATTATTCAATATGCTGCTTAAATATTGTGTTAACTTTGATACTTAAATATTGTTCAATGATGCTTAAATGTTGTTGTAGATACAGTTGTCCACTTTTAATATGTAGCTTTAATTTTATAATTCACTAACTTATGTTTGTTTCATGTGTTCTCTTGTGTATATTCAAATTTTTAGAGGTGATTTTGGCACCTTTACTTTTGCACTTTAATATGCTGTAATGTTACACTTTCATATTGTAAATAAAACAAAGCAAAGAATAAGAAGCGTCTCATTTATTATACAACATAGCATTATACATTTAGTTGTCCATGACAAACAATGTCAATCTGCCATGGTACAAGTCCTTGCAGAGATTGAAAGAATGCCATAAGGTCATTACGCACACCGACGCCAGCTCGGCTGGAACGGCACCTTGACAGGTAGCGTGGATCGAGTGCATGCAACAGATTACCGTTCTCTGAAACAACTCCTCACCATTCCCCTGGCTGAGGTACACCTGATGCATCGGTGTCAGCAAAATTAGCAGGGATGTATCTGTCTGCAGGTGTGTTTACTTCATCTGTGTAGGTGAGAAAGTTGTGAAGCATGACACAGGCCTTAACAACATCAACAGCTTTGTCAGCCTGAAATTCTAGGGCTTGTCCGAGAATTCTCCATCTTACCACCAAAATTCCAAAGCTGTTTTCGATCACATGTCTGGCTCTGGAGTGCCTGTAGTTGTATGTCTGCTTTTCCAACGTCATGTTTGGGCCATCTAAATGCACAAATACAAATGTTGCTGGGATTACTATAAATGTTTATCATAATATATAACACCATGCCAAGCAAAAACTTACAACAGAAATGTCTTGAAATGAAATACAACATACCTTGAAAGGGGCGCATGAGATTATTCAGTAGTGGAAAAGCAGCATCACCAACAATCACATGAGGGAGAGTGACAGTGGTCCCAGGGAGATTGGATGGTGGGGGCAGGTTCAGTTTCTGCTCGAGCGTCATGGAACCAAATTTGCTTCCCTTAAAGATGCCTCCATCGCTTTCTTGCCCGTATCCTCCCACATCAACCATAGTGAATCAGTATCTGGCATCGCAGGTAGCCAAGAGGACAATAGAGTGTGCACCCTTGTAATTAAAATAGTCGCTACCAGCTGAAGGGGGTGCCTTGATGTTAACGTTTTCCATCTATGCTGCTGACACAGTTTGAAAACAAGCGCCAAAAATCAGCTGCGATAGCTTCCCATTGCGCTACATTACAGCAAGCGAGGAACTCTGCCTGTAGGGCTTTCCAAAGTGCTTTAGAGATCTCTGAAACAATCGAGGACACTGTGCACTGCGCCAGTTTGTAGCTAGCTGCTACAGTCTGTTGGTTAGCACCTGAAGCTAACATACTGAGGGTCACCGCCAGTCTTTGCCGAAGATCAAACGAACCAAATCGTGGAATCAACTTGCAGACATGCGAAAATATCTGAAGTGCATCTGTTCATCTATGTCCCGCATTTGTCGAACAAGCATGACAAATTCACCCTCCTGTTGTCTTGTTTGGTGCAATGGTTGTACATACCATCTTCTCCTGTTCCGTTGTCGTCTTCTTTTTTGTCATTTTAAATAATTGATCTGTTCTTCAATATTTAACAACTGAAACGACAAAAGAAGTCAGTTTCTATTTGCCGCCAACACTACTGCTGTGATAAACACTTCTTCTTCGGCTTTTGCTTTGATACTGTGGGTTACACCATCAACATGCCTGTGGACACTGCATCCTAGCGGTCTGCATGTGTAATTGCACGTCGACAAGGACAACGACGCAGAAGTATAAAGGAAAACCGACGCGTAGCCGACCACTGGGTTAGGGTTATGTGGATCTTTCAGATGAATTTAAGGAGTGCTGATCTGGTCTTGGTCTTAACTCGGTCTCGCCCTGCCTTGGTCTTGTCTTGGTCACGACCCCTGCGTGACACTGCGTTTCATGATATTGAATTTAATCAACAGTTCGACGGCACAAGTGTGTAAATAAATAAACAACGAAGTGTCTTTAAAAACCCTCTTTTGTGAGGAACTACTTCCTTCCGCAACAGTTGACAGTTTAACAGTTAAGCCCAAGCCTCTGTTACTAATTCTAAAACATCACTTTAGAACTAGTAACGTAGGAACGTTGAGTCACTTCATTGAAACTTATTGTATTATGTAGAGTATTATGGAATTATGAGAGAGAAATCGTCTAAACAAGTGTATTACCTGCATCTGATATAACATCTGATATTCATTCTTCAGGTCGATGTCCATAATATTATATCCATTATAAAAAATCTGTTTGAATGTTCGCTAAGGAAAGCAATATCTTTGTCCTTTTAAAAGTTAAGGGGATTTCCCACAGTGCTAAAACAACTTCCTTGTTCAGACTCACTCATAAAGAGAGTCTTTGCCAGCATCTAATGTTGTAATAATGTAACTTTCACTGATACTATTGACAGACCTTTTCTCAATACCAAATACAGCATATTATTTATATAAAGTGATAAGATATAAACACAAGCAAACAATAAACATAATCAAATCAACAAAAAACAAGCAAACAATACTGTCAAATGTTTAAAAGTAGTGCTCTAGTACATGATTTAAGTTAAATATAGCCTAAATAAAAATATATGAAACTTACTTTTCCCCCTTAACGCAAATCGTTTTGCACTGGAACTAAGATTAATAAGATCAAATATACCCCAATGAATTATATCTCATTATAACTAACCACTATCTACATAAGATCCTGCAGCAAATCCCTGAAGGACTGGCCAAGATGAAGCTGTTCTCTGTGGGTACACGAGCACTGAACGGCTGCTGACGGACTAGAGCTGGCATCTGTGAAAGCGTCTAAACAAATTGTAAAATAGGCACTATGTTTATATATGAGTCACATATTTGAGGTCCAAATAATTACATTCTCACCTAAAAACAGTAGAATTTATATAAAAAAATATGGTGGATTTGCTCAACTCCATGACAGTATTTTTTTTTTCTTCTGGTGGCTAAATAATGAAAAAGTTTCATGCCATAAAAAGACAAGAAAGAATGTTATTTACAGACACTACAATGTGAACCGATTGGCCATCTAAAATGACGGTTCCCCTTTATATTAAAGGGTTAGTTCACCCAAAGATGAAAATTCTGTCATTTATTACTTACCCTCATGTCGTTCCACACCCGTAAGACCTTCGTTCTTCTTCAGAACACAAATTAAGATATTTTTGATGAAATCCGATGGCTCAGTGAGGCCTGCATAGCCAGCAATGACATTTCCTCTCTCAAGATCCATTAATGTACTAAAAACATATTTAAATCAGTTCATGTGAGTACAGTGGTTCAATATTAATATTATAAAGCCACGAGAATATTTTTTGAATTTTTTTTAATCAGTGCATCGAATCTGCTGTTCGGAGCGCCAAAGTCACGTGATTTCAGCCGTTGGCAGTTTGACACGCGATCCGAATCATGATTCGATACATTGATTCATTTACGCTCCGATGCTTCCTGAAGCAGTGTCTTGAAATCGGCCATCACTAAATAAGTCTTTATTTTGGTTTTTTTGGCACACCAAAAATATTCTTGTCGCTTTATAATATTAATATTAAACCACTGTACTCACATGAACTGATTTAAATATGTTTTTAGTACATTAATGGATCTTGAGAGAGGAAATGTCATTGCTGGCTATGCAGGCCTCACTGAGCCATTGGATTTCAACTAAAATATCTTAATTTGTGTTCTGAAGATGAACGAAGGTCTTACGGGTGTGGAACGGCATGAGGGTGAGTAATGACAGAATTTTCATTTTTGGGTGAACTAACCCTTTAAGTGTCTTTAACTTCTATGTACTAATATGTAAATTAATCATTTGTTACAATGCACTTGTATACATGCATGTTTTTACATTGTACTTATATTTAAAAATACCTACTTGTAATTACAGCTGTAATTAATTTCTGTAATTACATCTATAATTACACAGTTGACACCTTAACCCACCCTTAAACCTTCCCATACCAGCAAACCTGTCCTAACCTCACCCATATCCACCTTAACAGCACAAGATAGACAACACAATAAGTGCGTTGCACTTCATTATTTTTTATGTAAGTACAAAGTAGTTAAAGACACCTAATAAAGTGTGTGACTTTCTATAATAATTTGTCCATGGTCCAGTGAAGTAATGTTATTTTAAAGAGAAAAGTAAGGAAAATCCTACAGATTTATGAACTAGGATGTGTGTACATTTCACCGAGTGTGTTCTTGGTGAAATCACGGCTAACGTTCGCTGCTCCTCGGCCATGTCTCCATGTCTCCGCCTTTTCTGCAGCTCCACACCAGCATGTTTTGACCTCCTCCCCTTCTTCCACTGTGATTCAGGGCTGTCCCAACAACAAGAGCCACCTCTCGCAGCACAGCACACGGACATTCCGTACAGGAGGCAGAAACGCTGAAGGCTTTGCGCATAGAAACGTTATTCAGCGAGCCTTTGCCCCGCCGCGGGCCGATCGGGGAATGATGTGGGTTTGGTACTTTCTGCTCGGTTCGGGAACGGGCTCTGGATCAGTCGGTGAGTCGCTACGCCTTCATCCATTGTTTCTCTGAATCGTAGCGCCATTAGTACAGCAGTTGCTGTAGTGTTTCAGCAGTCTCAGTAATCGCAGCTGTTGCATTTTCCTACAAACGCACTTTATGAAGCAGCATGCAACTTTTGCGGCATTAAGTAACGGGTTAGTAAAGCCGGCATTAATGTGCACGCGCCTGCTCGCTCCCGAGAACTTGTTTTCCTTTTAAATAGTTAGTTATCATGTGAAGCAGGAGTTCGTGATTTACTGGGTGGACGAGCATTGGGGTCGTGCAGCGAACACACTTAGAAGTAAATAGTTTTAGTTTTCCTGTTTGCTTGAAGCTACTTTCTAATGACATTCAAGGTTAGATTCCTACCCTATTCATCAACAGTCATGACGTTTCGGAAATCATTTTCAGAATAGCCCTAAAGAGATGTTCATAATGGAGTGTCTGTCTGCTGAAGGTCACCTGAACTGAACACCATTGAATGGTCAGATAAATGCTATAGAAACCCTTTCAAACCTGTTATTTAGACTAATCAAGCAAATGTTTTAGATTTTGATACAGTGTTAGGGTTCAATTGTACAAACATTACCAGTAATCAGTCAGGCTTCATGAATGTTTACTTGCCTAAACTTATCAATGTTTTATTGCAGTGTAAAGTATTTTATCAGTCTGGCAGATCGGTTTTATGATTGAAATAACATGTAATGACTTTTCAGTCTTTTCTGATTAAAGTTGCCGTGTGTTCATGTCAGTTAAAAAGCAATATAAATGAAAGTGATTTCTGAGGACAAGCTTTCCAACCCCATCTGCTGCCTCTGCTTTTTACACATTTACACACATTTTACATGCGTCTGATCTGCAGTATCCAGTTACATTTCATTAATCGATTGGCAGGAAGTGGCAGAACTTTTAAACCCTCTGAGACAACACAACTGAACTAAATGGATTTTAAATCAATATAGCATGAGGAATTATTATTATTTCATATTTGTTAGGGACTATGCATAATAAAACAATAATCTCACAAGAGAAGAGATACTAGATTTACTGGCTAATTTCCATGTGTAGTCCCTGGGCAGGTAAATAATGCAATTAAAATGATAAAAATACATGTAGGTACACAGGGCCAGATTTATGCATTCTAGGCACCTCTACGCTGACATGCCCAATTACAATAAGACAAAATTATATTATAAAATAATAATTATTAAATTTCACTCTAATACTAAAACTACAATGATTTCTTTCTAAATAAACAAAACTTAAATATAGGGGAGAAGCCTTGTATCTCTATATTTCGTCTTTTTTTTCCATAAATCATTCATATATATATATATATGGGTGATTCTTCAATTAGGGGAACTTTTATGTCCCCAGATTATACATTCATGTTAAAAATAATATATTATAAAATAAATAGTTTAGTTATTTCAAATAATATTTATTGCACCACCAAAAAATGTTATACACTAAAATCAGTATGATTTCCATTTTTAAAAATGTTTTCATCACTAATATTTGGCTACTTAAGCCTTGTCCCCAACCCAGACTTTAAAACTTGTCTGCTCTGAAAATGTGATAAAATGTTATCAGTTCATTAAAAAATCACAATATATGTTTAAACAGTAACTTAAAAAGGCACTTGATGCATAATTTGGGTTCATATCTGTGCAATTTGTGAATATTTTTAACCATTTAGTATTGTCCACAACAATACTGTCATTACCGCGACAGTCTATGATTACAACAAGGATTTTTTTGAGGGTAAGACTTGTTTATGCCGTAACCATGGAAATGAAGACCAGCAGGGGAGCACATGTCAGCCATGGAAGAACAGTGACATTTGACGTCTGAAAAAGTAAGTAATTTAATCATGAATTCCTTCTGATCATGGAGTAGACTTATTCAGCGTCATTACCATAAATGCTGTAGCAGCAATATTTTGATAAATATATGTATATATTCACATGATTTATGTGTATTTAAAGTTCTTTTTGTACTAGCTGTTGAGTGATGTTAGCAAATCCATGACCTAGCATCTTTTTTTCCTGAAAAAAAAAAAAATGTCATTACCGCAACACGTCATTACCAACACACAACTTGTTGTGATGGTAATGACAAGTGATGGTGGTAATGACATGTTCTGTGTCACTATCTATATCATATTATGTGTTTATAAATTAAGTTAAAGAAGCATAATAGTGTTATTTTACAATGAAACTTAAATGAGATGCCTTACTTCCTAAAACTATTTTTTCTTATTTTTTAACCAGAATGGCTCCCAAGAAATCAGTTGAAAGGTCTAGAGATTATAGAAAAAAATTGAAGGAAGATCCTGTAAAATACATGTTTGAAAGCAAACACATTTCATTATACACTGTGTGCAGAATTATTAGGCAAGTTGATTTTCTGATCATATTTTTTTTCCAAGCACATTTTACCAATTCCAATCCACATCAATCTTAAGAACTACTATTAATATTGTTTTTATTAATTTATAAGTGATATTTAATTGTTCATGAAGGCTGGAAATGAAAAATGCCTTATATTCAGGTGTGCAGAATTATTAGGCAGGTTTTCTTTTACAGGCAAAATGAGCCAAAAAAGAGAGGGTCATACAAAAACAGGTGGAAAAGAAAAGACACATGTTAACTTCAAAAAAATTAAGAATTAAGGTGAAGAATTAAGTGTGAAACCATCAGGAACCATTTAGTCTCCAGCGCCACCATTTTCCAGAACTGAAACCTACCTGGAGTCTCCAGAAGTGCAAGGTGTCAGGATCTCAGAGACTTAGGTTAGGTGAAGAATCCTAAAAAATGACCCGCTCTTAATAAGAATCACAAGCTGAAGTGTTATAAAATACATGAAGACTGGGTTTTTATAGGCCTTATAGACAGACAGCTTGAGAGTGATTCCTGAAGGACCAGCACCACATCCTCTTGTACCACTGTTTGAAGAATTTATTTTCCAGAATCTGGCAATAAGGTGTGGGAGTTCACTTTTAGTCCATCTCTTATCCTGAAATGTCCATCTTGCAGAGATGGACTAAATGATCTTCCAAAACGTACTGCCAGATTCTGGAAGATAAATTCTTCAAACAGTGGTACAAGAGGATGTGGTGCTGGTCCTTCAGGAATCACTCTCAAGCTGTCTGTCTATAAGGCCTATAAAAACCCAGTCTTCATGTATTTTATAACACTTCAGCTTGTGATTCTTATTAAGAGCGGGTCATTTTTTAGGATTCTTCACCTAACCTAAGTCTCTGAGATCCTGACACCTCACACTTCTGGAGACTCCAGGTAGGTTTCAGTTCTGAAAAATGGTGGCGCTGGAGACTAAAGGGTTCCTGATTGTTTCACACTTTATTCTTCACCTTAATTCTTAATTATTTTGCAGTTAACATGTGTCTTTGCTTCTCCAGCTGTTTTTGTATGACCCAGCTGACCCAATGAGCATTTCACTGTCCAATGGTCATGCTTTAACTTTGCAATTTCTAGTATTACATTAGTATTGCGTCCTTCTCATGAGTATTTAATAATTTTTGACTTTTCAGTCTGAGTTAAATCTCTTTTTTGGCTCATTTTATCTGTAAAAGAAAACCTGCCTAATAATTCTGCACACCTGAATACAAGGCATTTTTCATTTCCAGCCTTAATGAACAATTATATATCACTTATAAATGATTAAAAACAATATTAATAGTAGTTATTACGATTGATGTGGATTGGAATTGGTAAAATGTGCTTGGAAAAAAAAATATGATCAGAAAATCAACTTGCCTAATAATTCTGCACACAGTGTATGCATTGTTAGTTTTAACCCAATGCAACTTTTATGAGTTTGAAAACTTTTATGTTTTCTGTTAAAAACTTTTATGTTAAACTTTTATGTTAAAAACTTTATTTCACCTAATGGTAATAGTAATAGTTATGAAATGTTTCTGAAGGATATTTTTATGCTGTTTTATCCCATTGTGACAATTGATTCTCTAGAAAATATTGTATGGTTTCTTCATGATTGAAATAAACATGTTCAAGTTGATGGTTGTGTCATATTTATATATATCTCCTCACATCTGTCCATTTCTTTCAACAACACTCATCAGAAGTCATTATTTAATCCTTTAAATTTGCTTTATGTATCAGTGCACTTTTCATTTATGTCATTACCAAAACAGTATGTCATTACCGCCACGTTGCTTAATTTACAGAAAACATACCTTTAAAACTGTTTTATGTTCAATCTTGAGGTGCTACATGAAAAGCCTAATGAAATACTCATCCACCTATTCAAAGAAAAAACATCTAAAATTAATTTTCCAGAAATTAAACAAAAGTGTGCTTTGATGAACACAGAAAAACACATTTTGATGGTAAGAACAAGAAAATATATGTAATTCGCTGAATGGAAACATTTTGTTTTTTATACGTATTGTTGAAGGTTAACAATGTTTACAAGATAAATGAGTTTAAATGATCTCCTTGATACATTCTTTGCATTATGATACTTTTTGATGTTGTGATGGTAATGACGTTTTGCAGTGCCAGTTGGCAAATAGATATAAAATACTCAAATTATATTTAAGCTCAGTCGTGGCCATTATTATATCTTTACATCAAAGCATGTAAACATTGTCATGACATAATTCTAACAAAATTCAACCAAATTTCATTCATCAAAATGTAAGATGGCAAAATAGCCCCCAATTGAAGAATCACCCTCATATCCATGTACTCATACACTCTCTGTAACGTGCTTGCAGGAAGGCAGAAGGTACAGGTTCCAGTCATTTAATATTAATATCCAACTCAGACAGACAGGCAGGTAGTGCAAACACTAAAACGCTGACTGGACAAAGAGTGCAGGATAGGGAACAACTTAAGTACAGACACAGATGAGGGTAATAAATCAAACAAATCTGAAACATATAAACTAATAATCATGGAGACAAATGAGTGGTAGGAATCAGTGCAAGACAAGAGACAAATGAAAACAAACTGAAAGTCCTTTCAAACTGAAACCAAACAGAACTGAACGTCACACTCAAATATACAATTATTAAAATACTAACATTATTCAAATGAATGCTATTTTTAATGAGGACTTAGACTTTTAAGTGGTGTTGTTTTTAAGTATGAAAACAAGTCGTGCTGGTGAATGTTTAATAGCATAGGAGATGTCAGTCACATGGCAGCTGTTAACTAATCATGTGACTTAACTAATGAATAATATTATTTTCACCTGTGGCAAGTTTGTTGTGTTACTCTTCCTGAGGAAGGCCTGTGCTGAAACATGTAGGAGAGCTCTTTTTTCACTTTTTCTATGTAGCCATGAGACAAGAAAGGCTTTTTAATGGAAAAGAGAGTCATGGTCATGCAGTGTTTTGTTGATGGACTGTGAACCCTAGACCTTTACTTCACATTCCTCTCGGGATGCACTCTCTACTGCTGGACATTGATACCAGAAGAAAATAATCAATTGTAACATTTGCTAAATAAATATATACTTCATTTTAGATTGTCAAATCAAGCACTCATAGTATATACTAGGAAAGAGGAAACAGGTTTTCAGCATTTTGCACTGTAGGGGTGCTCCGATCAGGATTTTTAGGGCCGATCCTTGATCGATAGAAGATGTATTGTCCGATACTGATCACAGGGTCTATTTGAAGCCTTCTATTTATCATGTAGCATTATTTATTAAACTATATTTAACAACAATGTATAGTAAGTATTACAATTAAGAGATGAGAAAGTTTATTTTTTGGCAAGTAGCCAACTTAAACCATATCAGCCAATGCTTGGTTATTGGGAACAGCTTAGAGCTTGACAAATATGACTTTCCTGTAGAATACATAAAATGAGATATATAAAATAAAAAAACGAACAGAGTCTTCAACTTAGCTTTAGGCTACTTCAACTTTAGCCTTTCTTGTTGCAGTTTTTAGTCTTTAGACAAAATAATGTCAGTCAGCCCTCAGTTTTTATGAAATACATAAAGGTTGAAAGGTAATAAGGTGCACACAAACAAAAAAACACCAAACAATAAGGGCTTTTGCACCAAATAGTTCTATGAATTCAGTTATAGGAACTAGACACTAGGATAGTTCCCCAAGAACTAATTTCACCCCGGGCCATGCTCCTGGTTGTATTCGCGCCGGGAATAGGAACTCTGAAGCTAAAAACCGGTGGATGGAGAATGCCGTAATCCGAGCTGTGTTTGTTGTGTTTCGTGATAACAGAGATGGAATGTAAATACATAATTTATGCAACAGAAAGAGCAAAACGTGGGGCTAAGACACAAAATCTCCTATGACATCTTTCAGTATTACATATCATTGAGGCGGAAAAAAGAACACAACCCTGCAGACAACAGCTAAATGCTATTATCGCCGTTTTCCATGTTCCTATAGTACTGGGTTAGACCCTTCTGAAGTAGGAGCTAATTTAGGTCCCCAAAAAAGAGTTCCTAGAACTAAAATCGTTCCTAGTTCCTGCGGTGTGAACACGGCAAAATCCGGGTACTTCCGCCAATAGTTCTAGGAACTATGAAAAGGTTCCTCTAGTAAGAAATACTGTATTATTTGATGCATTTCGTAGGTTATGCTTGGCTCTTGTGTTGATCAGTCATAGCCTAGCATACTTCAGAAACTGAGGGAGAACACAGGGACTAAATACATGAAGCAAACAAAGGAGCTTAATGAGATAATTAACAGGACACAGGTGAATAAAATGACAAATTAAAGAGACTGGGGAAACGCAAGACAGCCAACCATAACATAACTCTTCCAAATGCTTATTTTTACAGAAAATTTAACCAAATTCAAAGGAAATGCAAGCCAGCCTATTGCCTACACAAAGGAATATCACAATAACACTGCATTCATTTCAGCAATAGCTCCTTTTATCAATAATTTAGGCCAAAGATACCTATTCTTACAATATGAATTAAGGAGCTTACTAGAAAAGTAAAAAATGTAGAAGTTCCAATTTATAAGAATTCTGAATTGAAACATTTTCATGCAATACTCATTTGCCTGTTCTCTTTCCTGCTCTTTAATTCGCTCTGACAGCTCAACATGGACATGTGACTCCACATGTCACTTGTGAAACAGATTGATGTTATGTTGTCCTTCATAAGGCTGTCGACATGCGCAAACACTGTTTGTGTAACTGCGGCAGGCACATCAGTGGAATATTTACGCCCTGGCAGAGTGTAACATGAATCCAAGTAGGACACGAGTCTCCGGACCCTTTGTCTTCCACGACAGACAACGGCTGGTGATTAAGGCATATGAATTCCATTATTCTGTCTGATATCTCTTTATGCTTCTTGCAGTAGGGTTGCTGCCTTTGAAACATCTCTGAGAGCGTGAGTTGCTGAACCGTCCCGCTCTCTTTTAGCACCAACTAACTCAAATTTCTTTACGTGACTAACCTTCAAATGTCTGAGGAGGCTGGTGGTGTTAAAATGTTTTGGGTGCTTTCCGCCTCGTGGGATTTCCTTGGTACACACATCACAAATTGCTAATTTAATGTCTTTTTCACATACCTTGTAGAACTCTTGTCTTTTTTGTCTTGAGCTCTGGAAGCTTCAGTTGCTCTTGTGCTTCTTCCAGCTGTAGGAAAGAAACCTTTACCTTCTTTTCTTGCAAACTCCAATAGCTATTGGTTACTGAAATCTAAAATAAAATATTGTCACTGGCATTGAGGAGTTCATTTGTAATAATAAATAAGTACACATTACAGTAGGAACACTGAACAGAGTAAAAATGTGCGATTAGTATACAATGTAAATTGCTTTATTATATTTAAATGTTTTGTATATGAAATGTATATGAATATGAATCAGTATTAGGGCTGCACGAATAATCGTATTTTAATCGCGATAACGATATCTGTCTCCCACAATTAATTACCCATAATCGTTGCAATATCAATGTTTAAATACCAAGCACAAAACAAACATTGTTGTAAGGTTGCAAATTGTTTGTTTTTCTTATGAGTTGAGAGTACGGATGATAAACTGCGTCACATGTCTCACGTTACTGTGTTTAGACTTCAAGCGCGCTTTCATGGCGTAGCAGAAGATGGTGTCAGGCGATAAGCTTACAGTCATTCAGCTTAAACAAACATAATGGCAGACCAACAAGAGGAAGGTGAAGAAGTGCGTTCGTTAGTTCCCAAAAAGGGGTCATACTCCATTGTTTGGAAGTATTTCGGGTTCAGTGAAAGTGATGTTGATTAGGTACAAGTCCTATGCAAACTGTGCTCCTGTGCCGTACAAACGTCAACTAACACAACTAACCTCATCAACCACCTTAAAAGCCACCATAAAGTACAATATCAAGAATTTCAAAGGTTGAAGGCACAAAAAGCTGCAACAACAAAAAATCCCCAGCCTTCCACAACACAGACAGCAATAACAGGGACATAACGGGGACCATATTCACCTTCCTCGCAAAGACACATGGGAATAGCAGAGACGATAACGTTTCATTTAGCCAAGGATGTGTCCAATAAACATTGTAAGCAATTAAGGGTTTAAAAAAATGATTGCCACATTTGACAAAAGATACAGCATACCATCACACAACTATTTTTCTAACGTTGCTCTGCTTGGGCTGTATGCGAAATGCCGACTGGAAATAGAAAGAGAAATTTGCAGTGTTGAATATTTTGCTGCCACAACCGACTTGTGGTCAAGTAGAACTGCGGAGCCGTATCTGAGCTCGTCTGTTCATTTTATTGACAGCGAGTTTGAAATGAAAAGCAAGCTTTTGCAAACTTCATTTTTCCCACAAGACCATACATCGGAATCTATTGCAATGGGCCTCAAGGAAGCAATTTCTGCATGGGGTTTGCTTGAGGAAAGACTCATCTGCATTACAACGGACAGCACAGCTAATATGATCAGGGCAGCATCTCTGAATAACTGGACGAGACTACACTACTTTGGACATAGACTTCATTTAACTATTGGTGAGTTGTTTTAACATTTTTTCCTAATATAGTGTAACTATTTTGCCCATTATAATGATGCACTTAGTAATTTTTCTGATATTACAGCGACATCTAGCGTCATACAGTATATTCAGCCAAATAGTCCAATAACATAGATTTAAAAGTTTAAGATAAAATGAGCGATATTTGGCTGGTCGTACAATACTATATGTGAACGTATGTGCACCCAGGAGAATTAGGAAAAAATCAGTGTCTACTAGGGCTGGGCGATATATCGCGTGCGATTGTCACGCGCAATTTGTCAGTAAAGCCGGTTCCCTGATTACCATTAAATCGCCATCACCTGCTTTCAAATGGAGCGGCATTTAATAGACAGAGCCGTAGTTCACTGACAAGCCACGCAATATCGCGTTCATTATCGCAGATGAATCGCCTTCGATAATGAACGCGATATTGCGTAGCTTGTCAGTGAACTACGGCTCTGTCTATTAAATGCCGCTCCATTTAAAAAGCAGTTGATGCCGATTTAGCGGTAATCAGGGAACCGGCTTTACTGACGAAATGCGCGTGACAATCTCATGCGATATATTGCCCAGCCCTAGTGTCTACTGATAAATAGTCTCATGTAGGTGTAAATAATTTGTTAATTTGTTATTTTCAAAAATTGTCGCATTAAAATAATCTATTTGTTAGCATTAAAATGGTAGTAGCATTAAAATGGCACCAATTTGTAGTAGCATTAAAATAGCACCAATTAGGTATAATGAGCTAATGATAAGTAATAAATCTGAAACAGTGTTCATAATTTAGTATTTTTGTTCTTTGGTCATGTTTTCATAATACATAAATATTAACAAATATAATCTAGTAAAGCGTGTTAAAATACCAAAGATTTATTTGTTTAAAAGTTTTGCAATAAACAAACAAAAAAGTCAATGTACTTATAGTTAAACTACAAAAATAGTTCCTATGCCTGGGTTTGACAATGTTTTTTCTGACAATTGTTTTTCTGCAGAGAATGCTATGAAGGGTCCAAGAATTGACCGGGCTGTGGGCCTTTAGTCTGGTGAGAAGTACATCAGCGTGTCATTTGTAAAGCCAGTTCTTCATCTTTTCAACTGGTCAGTCATGAAAGTTAAGGATGAAGATACTGACCTGTCAAGAGCAATAAAATCTAGAATCTTGGAGTACCTAAATGAAACATACAGTGACCCACAAATCCAGGCTCTGTTGGACATGGCATCTACTGTAGATCCACGTTTTAAGATGAGTTACACCGCTGAAGACAACAAAACATCAATACAAGCCAGACTGAAATCCGAGATAAAGACTGTGGCAGTGACGGTAATAAAAAAAAACAAAAAAACAAGTGCTGCACTCTGATCTAGATAGTGATTTGAGACTCCTAAATTTGATTGTCTGTTTTTATGTGTGTAGATGCCTCCCCCAGAACCACCAGAAAAAAACACTGAGGAGGATGCTGAAGGTGGATGCGCTCCAAAGAAAAAGATGACGTTAGGAAGCTACTTCAAAACTGCTGAACAAGCCTTGCCACCTAACAACCAGGAACTAAGTCTAGCTTGTGAGCTGCAGACTTACTTTCAGTCATGCAACCTGGATAGAGAGGGGAACCCACTAAAATGGTGGAAGGAAAATGAAAAGTTCTACCTAAGGCTTTCAAAAGTGGCAAAAAAATACTTGTGTAAACCAGCCACAAGTTCTCCTTCAGAGAGAGCTTTTAGAGCCGGGGGGAATGTTGTTACTTGCTTGAGGTCCTCCCTAAAGCCAGATCATGTTGACAGACTTGTGTTTCTAGCCAAAAACCTGTAACATGTATGCACAAATACATACATGTAGGCCTATTGTAGGATAGAAAAAAAAACTGAATAATTAGTTTTTCACATTTTATTCTAATTTATTTTTTTTCCATTTGGCATGTAAGAGGCCCACTTTTATTTTTACCTGAGTTAAACATTTTCGTCAGAAGTTTCAATACAGTGACTTACAGTATTTATGTTCTGTTTATAATGTTTTTTCTTTATATGGCTGTAAAAAGCAATAAAAATACTGAAGTGAAATAAAAGTTCTTAACTAACAGAATAATATTAATCGTGCTTAAAATTGTGCAAAATAATCAGGATTATCATTTTTTCTTGAAATCGTGTAGCCCTAATCAGTATGTTCTCTTTCAACTGGAAGAAAAACAGGGAGTTAAGTAATGCTTAAACTGAGCTGAAACTACCTCAACAGAAACTCATCACCTAGTCCCAACATGATGGGGTTCCAGACTCAACATGATTGACCAGGAAAAGGTCATTTCTCAGGTCCTGACAGGAAGACGAGGCATTTGTTCCCAAGACATTGACATGATGGAGTCTGTGGAAGAGGCACTGAGTCTGCTGAAAGACTTGACTGATGCACTCTCAAGTGAGGACTATGTGAGTGTGTCTTCATAGCCAGTGCTTTACCTGTTGAAAGTCAACATCTTTAGCCTGAATGATGACGACACTGAAGTTACAAAAAAAAATCAAGACAACCATTCTCGATTACCTCACTGCCACATATCAGGATCCCATCACTGATGACCTGCTGGATATGGCTTCGCTTGTTGATCCCAGGTTCAAAACCCAGTACATTGATGGCGACAAGATAGAGGAAATACAAGCCAAAGTTATGTCTGAGATGGAGTGTTTGCTGACAAAACAGTATCCAGCAGCGTCGGATCAGCAGCCTACATCTACTGCCAGAGCCCTGATGCAGAACAAACACCACCCAAGAAAGCAAAGAAAACACTTGTTGGCTTTTTGCAAACCTCAGGTGCTGTAAGTGCATCTGTTCCTCATCTCTGAAAGAGACGATAGAAGGGGAATTTAAGGCCTACCTATCCACACCGAATGCAGAAAGTGAGGTGGATCCTCTGGAATGGTGGAAAGTCCATGAGGCAAACTTTCCAAGAGTTAGCCAACTTGCTAGAAAGTATGTGTGCATTTCAGCAGGAAGAGCCTTCAGCACTGGTGGCAATATTGTCACCTGACAGAGGGCAACTCTCAATCCAGGTAAACCCAATCAACTGCTTTTCCTGGCTAAAAAATTGTGATCTTGATCAGCCATACTTTGCATTCTCATAGAAGGAGATATACGTTTTAGGAAAGTGAAAGGTATATTCTAAAGCTGCTTAGTTTACAAGAGTCTAAATGTTTTTGCACTTTTGGTTGATTGATTTGGCTCTGAATCACATTGCACTTAAAAAAAAAAATAAATTATTTAAGAGATTACAAAAGATAGTTTACATTTTGTATTTGACTTTTTAGTAGGCTGTTTATAGTGTTGTGTTTTTATCTTTTTAAAGTAAATGTTTATTTTGGGAGTTATGCTAAAGTCTCTGAATGTCCTTACATTTATTTAACTAGACAAAGTTAACTTATTGAATGTCAATTCTTTGCAGAACTGCATTTCAAGATGGCAAAAACAACATTGCATTACACTTGCAAGAGTTAGACATTTTTATTTATCCTTTTAAAAATAAGCATTTTACATTTTTGAACCTGTTTTTGCTGCATCTGTTTGTTTATTCTATACTCAAAATAGAAAGGGAAAAGAAAATGCTGACGGGTTTAGCTGAGGATCTGTGTCTAATAAGCTATCTGACTGTTACAGCTGTTGCCAATGTTAGAAATTCTTGAAACCAATGTTAATTTTGTGATGGGAAGTCTTTGATTGTAATTGAATGCAAGTCTTGTTGAATGTTCTTACTTTACAGAATTGCACTTGCATTAAATCTACACTTGAATAAAATATGTTCAAAAATGTACTGTGGTCTGTCATTTCTTTTTCCTTTTATTATTTTTATTTATTTATTTATTTATTTATTTTATTTTATTTTATTTTTTACCTTGTAGGGCTATATTTTTCAAATAGGGACATTCGTTTGGCCTTATTGTGGCTCAGTAATTTACAAAAATATTAAAATTTTGTAAACATTTCTAAATAGTAGATTTACAAAATCATCATTATAGAGAATTAATGATAATCTCTGTTTTCCATTTGACAGAAGAGGAATCTCTTGATAGTAAGAACCATTTTGATAAGATGAATATTTTCTAGGTTGTCATGTTGTGGTGCTGTGAATTTTATCTAAAACATTGTTTTCTTTAGCTTCTCTTGCAAGAAATAAAGGATAGGTTATGCATACATACAGTGCCTGCCACAATTATTGGCACCCTTAGTAATTATGAGCAAAGGCGGCTGTGAAAATAAATCTGCATTGTTTATCCTTTTGATCTTTCATTAAAAAAAATCACAAAATTCTAACCTTTCATTGAAGGAAAACTGTTGAAAGTGGGGGGAAACTCACATTATGAAATAAATGTTTTTTCTCCAATACATATTGGCCACAATTATTGGCACCCCTAGAAATTCTTATGAGTAAAATATCTCTGAAGTATATTCCCATTCATAATTACATTTTTTAGCACACCAGGGTGATCATGAACATGAAATTGTCCAGCCATGACTTCCTGTTCCGCAGGAGAATAAACATGAGGAAACACAGAGGCCAAATTTCCTTAATCATTCATCACAATGAGTAAAACCAAAGAATATAGTTCTGATGTGCAGCAAAAGATTGTTGAGCTTCACAAAATAGAAAGTGGCTGTAAGAAAATAGCTAAAGCATTGAAAATCCCCATTTCCACCATCAGGGCAATAATTAAGAAGTTCCAATCAACTAAAGATGTTACAAATCTGCCTGGAAGAGGACGTGTGTCTAAATCATCCTATTGTGAAGTGAGGAGGAGAGTTTGAGTGGCCAAAGACTCTCCAAGGATCACAGCTGGAGAATTGCAGAGATTAGTTGAGTCTTGAGTCTCAGAAAGCCTAAAAAACAAAGATCAAACAGCACCTACATCCCCACATTCAGGAGGGTTTCAAGAAAAATCCTCTGCTCTCATCCAGAAACAATCTCCAGCATATTCAGTTGTCAGACAAGACTGGAACTTCAAACGGGACCGGCTTCTATGGTCATATGAAACTAAAAAAAAAAAGAGCTTTTTGGCAGCAAACCCACCAGATGGATTTGGTGCACACATGGATAAAAAGTGCCACATGTCCACGGTTAAATATACTGTTGGATCTTTAATGTTGTGGGCCTATTTTTCTGCTGGAGGTCCTGGACATCTTGTTCAGATACATGGCATCATGGATTCTATCAAATACCAACAGATAAAAAATCAAAACCTGACCGCTTCTGCTAGAAATCCAATAATGGGCTGTGGTTGGATCTTCCATTAGGACAATGATCCAAAACAAACATCAAAACCAACACAAAAATGGGTCACTGAGCACAAAATGAAGCTTCTGCCATGGCCATCTCAGTCTCCTGACCTGAACCCTATAGAAAATGAGTGGAGTGAACTGAAGAGAAGAAGCACCAACATGGAGCTGGAATCTGAAGGATCTGGAGAGATTCTGCATGAAGGAATAGTCTCTGATATCTTGTCAGGTGTTCTCCAAACTCATCATGCATTATAAGTGAAGACTCAGAGCTGTTATCATGGCAAAAGGAGGTTGCAAAAAGTTTTGAATAAAAGGGTGCCAATAATTGTGGCCAACGTGTTTTGTAGAAAAACATTTATTTCATAATGTGAGTTTCCCCCCACTTTCAATTATTTTCCTTAAATGAAAGGTTATAATTTTGTGAATTTTTTGAATGAAAGATCAAAAGGATAAAATATGCAGATTTATTTTCACAGCTGCTTTTGCTCATAATTACTAAGGGTGCTAATAATTGTGGAGGGCACTGTAAATGTTTTGCTGTTTCAATGTATTTGTCAGGCTTTATAAATGGATATGTCTTCAAAATATGATTTCTCCATTTGGTGGTTGACAAATGTGCTTCATGTGTGATTGATTGGTGAAGAACATTACATTCAGATACTGACAGAACAATCTCGCTGACAACACTATCACTAAAAGTGCAATTGTGCTTCTATAAAATCCTGACAGCTTTTATAACAAGCGGTTCAGACAAGTAAAAATAAATTACATAAATTATACATGGGGCAGTGTTTGCATTTTCAAAAATAAATGAGCCAAATTGTACTGCAGTTGGTGTTGTAGTGCATTAGCGCTGTGACTAACTTTCCTTCACAGGCTTTTCAAAATTCAGTGTCGCTATCCTGGAAATTATAGTCACTCCTTACTGCAACTTATGGATTGTAGTCTGATGCACTCTGCTGATATCTGCATTTGTGAGCATTGAATGTTGAGTATACGCTTTAAATGTGCAGTCTATATAAGGATAAATGAACGTCAAATGTCCTCTTAGATGAAGAAACATACCACTCTCAGAAAACAGATCAGTGAAAAGCAGAAACATCTGCCGCCTCGTGACAACAATTAGCTCTTCACTTGAATGAAACCTTGTGAAGTGAATCTTCAGGGAATTCAGAGTGTTAAATGTGTACACACACAGGCCATTTAAACATGAAAGAAGAGAAACTGTAGAGTACGGGCCATGTTTGAGTCAATAATGTGCAAGTAAATCAAACTAACTGGAGTCCGAGAAATGGCAAAAGTTACATTCCCACATGACTGGTTTGTTAATTGGCAAGTAGAAATTTGCGCCATAAAACTTAATTTTACTGGTATGATTAGTGCCTTAATTGTGTTTGCTTTTTAAACAAATAAAAACCAGTCGGAAAACAGTGTAAAAAAAAAAAAAAAAAAAAATTAAACAATAATAATGCCATAATGTCAGAAGCATATAAAATCATTATCTTTCATGACACAAACAAAGCAGCTCTCTTCTACTATATTCTAAACCAGGCATGTCAATTCAGGGTACGTTTACATGACAATGATGTACTAAAAACTGAAAAGTTTTTCCTTTTGAGTTTTTGAGAAGTTTTGCATAAAGACATCAATGTTGTCAAAAGATCCCGTTGACGGATCCACGGAAACGACTAAAAACGCAGTATTATTCATGCCAGGCCCGTAGTCGGTGATGTCCCTTGTAAAGAAACACTACGTGCCTTTAGACTGAACACGTGCGATAATAGTATCATTTTCTAAAATGTGCACTTTGAACCCTGTTTTCAAAAGTTTGCATTTTCAGGCCCCCCAAAACATTGTTGTTGTGTAAATGAATGGCCAAAACGCATACAAAGTTTTGTTAAAAAACGGTGTCATGTAAACGGCCCCTCAGTTCATGGAGTGTCATGGAGGACCAGGATTAGTAGAAGCTTCCAGGCAGGTGTTTTGGAGCTGGTTGGAGCTCCACTCTGCAAGAAAATGGCCCTCTAGGACAGAGTTTGACATGTTTAGGGGGTGATATGCGACCTCCCTGAAATGGAGTTTTGCAGGGTGGGATGTCTGTAACAAACTTACTGTTTGAACACGTCCCACTGATGATTAATTTTAATGAGATGAGAGTGACCATTAAGAGTGGTGACCAGTTTCGTGGGCAGGTCAAGAGAGAGAATGCATTGGCTTTTCCCGCCATTCAAATTTAAACACGACACCCTTTTCTGTACCATGAGATTACAACAACCCGAAATACAATAATAAATCAATGAATAAATAAATAAATAGTATTTGTGTATGACAAAATAATTTCATGAATAAATAATATGAATGGGCAGTTCAGTTTTCACACAAAAATGCATTATGCACACTCCCTTCACACATACTTTTAAATAGGAGAAGAAAAAAAAAACACTTCAGTCCACAAATAGCAATCAAACTGACTTGTAATTATTACTAAAACAAATGTTTGAGTTGGATCAACTTAATTTAAGAGACTAAATTACTTAAGTAATTTGAGAATTGTGTCTGGTATGTTGTTTCTAGAATCATTTCACCATTCATATAATCTTCAATAGATAGATTGTAACTACAACTGTCTCTTTTCTTCAGATTGCCAGCTTTTTCCTGGAAATAACTTTACGACAGAGTGCAACATTCCAGGAAACTTTATGTGTGGGGATGGTGAATGTATTCCTGGAGATAGGCAGTGTGACAACTCTCCGGACTGCTCTGACAAGAGTGACGAGAAGGGTTGCCGTAAGTCTTACCTTCACTCCACAATGCTGGACAATTCTGAATGTTTATGTCAGCCTTGGATCACAAAACCATTGCTTATGCAGAAAAATTGGGGCTGCAACAACTAATCAATAAAATTGATTATTATCAATAATGAAAATAACCCCAAATGTAATTATCGATTAGTTGCATCTGCGCACTGTGCCTGGGAAAACATCAGCCAGTCACGTCACTTTGCAGTAGTGAATAACACATTTCTTTGGACAAAACGCATATGAAAAATAGCAGAGGATACAGAGTGAGCTGCAGCAGGAAAGGTACATGATCCAAGTTGTCTGAAACGTGAGAATGCTTTACATTTTATTTAGAATTAATATTTCAATCAAGCAGTCTGTTCACAGACTGTTCAGTGGAATCGTATACAGGAATGTTATTTTACTGGCCATGGCAAGTAACTTTTCTTATTACACAGCACACTGAAATGCTTGATTCTGATTGGTCAATCACAACATTCTGAGGTCACTTGTTCCCCAATAATGACTGTCATCAATAGCAATGCTGTACAATGACCACTCATCCAGGTATAGCTGTCTCAAGACGTGTGCAGCACAAACCTTGAGCAATGCCAAGAGTGGCATCATCAAAACCAGTTCAAACACAATAAACACCTTTAATACAGACCCAGAATACAGACCTCTGATACAGCTGTGCATATGCGAATCTGTGTCTTTATGCAGAGCTTTCCCTCAGCTTGTACTGTAACACATCTTTTACTATTTTATTTTATAAAGAAAATGTGTGTATTTACTTTATACACGTACATACACTATATTGCCAAAAGGTTTGGGATGCCTGCCTTTACGTGCACATAAACTTTAATGACATCCCATCATATGGAGTTGGCCCACCCTTTGCAGCTATAACAGCTTCAACTCTTCTGGGAAGGCTTTCCACAAGGTTTAGGAGTGTGTTTATGGGAATTTTTGACCATTCTATAGAAGCACATTTGTGATGTTGGCGAGAAGGCCTGGCTCACAGTCTCTGCTCTAATTCATCCCAAAGGTGTTCTGTCGGGTTGAGGTGAGGTGAGGTGCAGGCCAGTCAAGTTCCTCCACACCAAACTCGCTCATTCATGTCTTTATGAACCTTGCTTTGTGCACTGGTCCGCAGTCATGTTGGAACAGGAAGGGGCCATCCCCAAATTGTTCCCACAAAGTTGGGAGCATGAAATTGTCCAAAATGTCTTGGTATGCTGAAGCATTAAGAGTTCCTTTCACTGGAACTAAGGGGTCAAGCCCAACCCCTGAAAAACAACCCCACACCATAATCCTCCCTCCACCAAACTTTACACTTGACACAATGCAGTCAGGCAAGTACCGTTCTCCTGGCAACCATCAAACCCAGACTCGTCCATCGGATTGCCAGACAGAGATGGTGATTGGTCACTCCAGAGAACACGTCTCCACTGCTCTAGAGTCCAGTGGCGGCGTGCTTTACACCACTGCATCTGACGCTTTGCATTGCACTTGGTGATGTAAGGCTTGGATGCAGCTGTTCGGCCATGAAAACCCAATCCATGAAGCTCTCTACACACTGTTCTTGAGCTAATCTGAAGGACACATGAAGTTTGGAGGTCTGTAGCTATTGACTCTGCAGAAAGTTGGCGACTTCTGCGCACTGTGTGCCTCAGCATGCGCTGACCCCACTCTGTGATTTTACGTGGCCTACCACTTCATGTCTGAGTTGCTGTTGTTCCCAATTGCTTCCACTTTGTTATGATACCACTAACAGTTGACCGTGGAATATTTAGTAGTGAGGAAATTTCATGAATGGACTTACTGCACAGGTGGCAACCTATCAGGGTACCACGCTTGAATTCACTGAGCTCCTGAGAGCGACCTGTTCTTTCACAAATGTTTGTAGAAGCAGTCTGCATGCCTAGTGCTTGATTTTGAAAACTTGAATTCAATGATTTGGAGGGGTGTCCCAATACTTTTGGCAATATAGTGTATTTGTGCATACACATGCTTAGTGAATGAGACCCAATACTTTTCACATACTGTACATTACTGCAGATTCTCTATTCCTAGTCTGTCTGAAACACACTGATTTCTACAGTGCCCCTCCTTCTGAAATGCTCAGAGTGCTCTGATTGGCCAGCTGACCCAGTGCGTTGTGTGTCAGAAATATACTGCTCTTCTGAAAATGCGGCTGATCATCCAGATCAATCAGATCCAACTGTGTAAGCACGACTTGAGCAGAACATTTCACAGTGGTCTTTTTTTATTTTTAGACACTTTTAGACACAGAGTCTCTGCGACATGCAACAACACTTCAATTCACTTCAAGAAACCTCGCCTTATCTCTACATATGTCTTGGCGGGCATTATGCTAATATTTCACATTGTGTACATTTGAGAAAGTAATATCTGGACTTGGATCAAGGCGTTTTAGGCAGGTCTGGATCAGCGTTCTCTGTTAGGGCAAGCCATGTGGGTTTATGATGTAGTTTGAAGCACTTAATATAAAGCATGTCTCATGTTTAAGACAATTTGCACCTAGACACGACCACAACACAGCCCTGAATGTCAGCAGAGACGTGTCAACTAGACAATCCCCTGTCAAGACATTTTCAACATGACAGCCATCGGCACGGATCCTCAACAAAGGTCACAAGAACCAGACAGATCCTCTGCACAGACTTCTATGGTCAGCTTTGTCTCTATACTGGCGTGATGATCAAGCAAAAGGAGCTAGATAAATATTTGAATGCTGCCAATCCCAATCTGAATTCTGACTTATGATGCAACATGAATCATAATCACACCATGTTGAACTGATCGACTGAGCCTGGTTTCTCCCAAGGTTTTTTTCCTCAACTGTGTCACCTGATGGAGTTTGGGTTCTTGGCACTGTCTCCTCTGGCTTGCTTAGTTAGGGACACTTAATATTCAACAATATTATTGACCTGACTGTAAAGCTGATTTGAAACAATCTGTATTGTATAAAGTGCTTTAAAAATAAAGTTGACCTGACAACTTGGATCATGCACTTACAGACAACATTAAAGTATATCTACAGTGGGTACGGAAAGTATTCAGACCCCCTTAAATTTTTCACTCTTTGTTATATTGCAGCCATTTGCTAAAATCATTTAAGTTCATTTTTTTCCTCATTAATGTACACACAGCACCCCATATTGACAGAAAAACACAGAATTGTTGACATTTTTGCAGATTTATTAAAAAAGAAAAACTGAAATATCACATGGTCCTAAGTATTCAGACCCTTTGCTGTGACACTCATATATTTAACTCAGGTGCCGTCCACTTCTTCTGATCATCCTTGAGATGGTTCTGCACCTTCATTTGAGTCCAGCTGTGTTTGATTATACTGATTGGACTTGATTAGGAAAGCCACACGCCTGTCTATATAAGACCTTACAGCTCACAGTGCATGTCAGAGCAAATGAGAATCATGAGGTCAAAGGAACTGCCTGAAGAGCTCAGAGACAGAATTGTGGCAAGGCACAGATCTGGCCAAGGTTACAAAAAAATTTCTGCTGCACTTAAGGTTCCTAAGAGCACAGTGGCCTCCATAATCCTTAAATGGAAGACGTTTGGGACGACCAGAACCCTTCCTAGAGCTGGCCGTCCGTCCAAACTGAGCTATCGGGGGAGAAGAGCCTTGGTGAGAGAGGTAAAGAAGAACCCAAAGATCACTGTGGCTGAGCTCCAGAGATGCAGTCGGGAGATGGGAGAAAGCTGTAGAAAGTCAACCATCACTGCAGCCCTCCACCAGTTGGGGCTTTATGGCAGAATGGCCCGACTGAAGCCTCTCCTCAGTGCAAGACACATGAAAGCCCGCATGAAGGACTCCAAGATGGTGAGAAATAAGATTCTCTGGTCTGATGAGACCAAGATAGAACTTTTTGGCCTTAATTCTAAGCAGTATGTGTGGAGAAAACCAGGCACTGCTCATCACCTGTCCAATACAGTCCCAACAGTGAAGCATGGTGGTGGCAGCATCATGCTGTGGGGGTGTTTTTCAGCTGCAGGGACAGGACGACTGGTTGCAATCGAGGGAAAGATGAATGCGGCCAAGTACAGGGATATCCTGGACGAAAACCTTCTCCAGAGTGCTCAGGACCTCAGACTGGGCCGAAGGTTTACCTTCCAACAAGACAATGACCCTAAGCACACAGCTAAAATAACGAAGGAGTGGCTTCACAACAACTCAGTGACTGTTCTTGAATGGCCCAGCCAGAGCCCTGACTTAAACCCAATTGAGCATCTCTGGAGAGACCTAAAAATGGCTGTCCACCAACGTTTACCATCCAACCTGACAGAACTGGAGAGGATCTGCAAGGAGGAATGGCAGAGGATCCCCAAATCCAGGTGTGAAAAACTTGTTGCATCTTTCCCAAAAAGACTCATGGCTGTATTAGATCAAAAGGGTGCTTCTACTAAATACTGAGCAAAGGGTCTGAATACTTAGGACCATGTGATATTTTAGTTTTTCTTTTTTAATAAATCTGCAAAAATGTCAACAATTCTGTGTTTTTCTGTCAATATGGGGTGCTGTGTGTACATTAATGATGAAAAAAAAAGAACTTAAATGATTTTAGCAAATGGCTGCAATATAACAAAGAGTGAAAAATTTAAGGGGGTCTGAATACTTTCCGTACCCACTGTATATAAATTATATTGTCCCATCATAGGGGGGAAAAATTAAGTTTGAATGAACAAACTGGTTAAAAGTGATGGTTAAAACAACACTGCATTCTTTTGGTACACGTGTGCCAAACGGAAAGACCCATGGCAATTTTTTTTGCTACGAATATGTGCAACGTTACAGCCCAAATCTCTGATCAACACTTTGTGTGTGCGTGCGTGTGTGTGTGTGCGTGCGTGCGTGTGTGTGTGTTCTTGTAGCAATGCTGCCACATAAGACTATGCATGAGACGTTGGATGTCTTTCTTGATCAAGATGCTTGTCTTGGCAATATGTTAATATATGTTTTTTCATGGTCAAACAGTCATTTAAAATACATATGTGTAATCTCGCAGTGTAAATGTATAATACTTGCTGTTGTCTGTTCATTAAACAGAATTTAAAAATGCCCATTGCTCTTGAGTAACTTTAGAAGCTTTAATAAGCCAACTACAGTTTAATGCTGGATTGATTTCCAGCATTATTTGTTCTATTGCTTGTACTGTAGTTTTTTGTTCTTTATTTTATTAGTAATTGTTTACTTGACTTTTTTGAAAGTAATTCTTAATTAAAAATTGCTTACTAGTTTGCATTATTATTTGACTTATCAAATAGTTAAACTAATTAGTTCAACCAAGTAGTTTGAAAGATTGTATTTTCAATTATATTTAATCAGATGTATTTGACTGTGCTTCAGACGCTGTTGACTCCAAACAATGTGTCCATAAAGGCGTGAACCAAATAGTCTATACAGTTAGAACAACAAAGAGATAGTGTTTTTAGGAAGTTCCTGTAGAATATATGTATGGCTTGATATTGCAGCTTGTTTTGTGTATTCTATATTGTTTGTCACACAAGTTCTGTCTGTGGGACTTGTCAAGCTTATTTATTTTATGTATTAGAAGAAATCTTAATAAAATGTCATCTCAGTCAATTACAGTTACCAACATTGTTTTTTTTTTTTTTTTTGCTTTTTTAAATTTTTCCCCCTATTTCTCTCTCTCCCTCTCAGTGAAGTCAAAGTGTGGACCCACGTTCTTTGCTTGTGCAAACAGGGTCCACTGCATTATTGGTCGTTTCCAGTGTAATGGCTTCAGGGACTGCCCTGACGGCAGCGATGAAGACAACTGCAGTGAGTATCCAATGCTCAGCCAAGGCAACTTTGTCTAATGTATAAATGGGCACAGAATCATCAACCATGGTTTTAGGTAAATTAACAAAAACACTTTTAAATGATGATTAGTTTGTGCCTATATATCACTGCATTAAGGAGCTGTAACTGATTTTTTTTTTTTTTATTATCTTACACAAATGAGGTGTGCACCTAGACCAAAACAACATTTTAAACCATACTTTGTGGAAAAATGACTCTTCATTTTCACTTCATTATCAGTAAAGTGAAATATATATACACTTCCTTTTGTGCACTTCAGTGTTTGAGAAAAAACTAAACAAAATGTCAAACAGTGACAGAAATCACGCTAATTTGAACAGGTATGGTCCGAAAAGTCTATTCGGCTGGAAGGTACTGTCAAAAATATAGGAGCCCAAGTGATTCATAAGAGACAAGCTGTTTCAGTTACGTATAAGTAGGGGATGAATTGGGACACCCTCCAGGTGTGACAATTGTCTGAAGCTCATATAAAAGACCTTCAGACTGACAGCAGAAGGTCTGGACTCTATTGCAGCTGTCATTGGCCAAGGACCACCCAAGAGGACGTTTGACTGACATGTAACGCAACCAATCACAGTTCGTTTTGTTCCTCGTCATGTTTAGGGGTGTGAAAATGTAAGTTGATGAAAGCCAATGTCCCTACAATAACAATAACAATGGAGCCACAAACGTTACATACTTTTGAAAATCCAGCATTAGTGGATCCTGGTAAGCGTTCATTGTCACAGTTGTAAACACAACAGAGTTCTTCTTCCGCGAGGGGGTTTGGCGTTACGGCATTTGTTTTCAGGCAGCCATCTCCCAGACATCCTGTCGATTCAACAAACCAGATGACGAATTTGAAAATCCTGAAGTGTTTCCAGTTAAGTGTGCATCAGGCGTTCAGCCAACCGTCCGTGGGTGTGACGTTTGAGGCAGACTAGGGGTTGGGCTAGGCACCTTACTTCCAGAGAAAGGAAATACCAAGACATTTTGGAAAATGCATTGTGGCAACAGTTTGGAGAAGGCCCTTTTTCATTCCAGCATGCCTGTACCCCAGTGCACAAAGCAAGGTCCATAAAGACATGGTTGGATGAGTTTGGTGAGGAAGAACTTGACAGGCCCGCACATTCAGTTTCCTGCTCTTGCTGAGCGTAAATCATTTTTTATTATAATGGGATTATTTTACTCAGAATTGATTCATATCAACATTTGGGAAATCAAATAGCAATTACATGCATACCCATCAAGCCTCCACCAGGCTTTCCCTCTCTATCTGCACCCTGTTCACATTCTCTGGACTACTAATCACCCACACCTGTTACTTATCATACTTTTAATCACGGACTGCACAAACCCTTACCTCAGTCACAGACGGTGCATTCCAAATGGGATATATCGCCCTCCGAAGGGCACTTCGGAGTGAAAAAATCATGGCCGCCATGTTGAAGGGTTGTTCCAAAACAAAGTGCTCAAAACAGGCCACTTTAAAGGGCCCTTCTGAATGATGGATTTCGAAGGGTACAACTGATGGACACTTCGGGCCCCCATGATCCTTTGCACAGGGAAGTTCTTTGACATCACAGAATGGGTAAAGAAGGTCAGGAGGTCGATTTTACCTATAAATGTATATAAAGTATTTTTCTATATTACTGTAATATTTATACGAGTTAGATTTGGTACATTATTATGGTCAAAATGACATTGTACTTCAACAAAAGTACTTTTCAGTCCATTTAAATGTTTAAAATACATAGACACTATATAGCCTACATGCAATAAACCTAAAATAAATAAATAATTAAACTAACGTTAAACAAAAGGCGCAGCTTGCACAATTTACTCCTCTTTGATTGTCTCGTTAAGATGACGCAGAAGTGCGTTCCAAAAAAAGAGGGTTTTTTTTTTACCCCTACACCCTTCATCCCTTCTAAGCTCTCACTCCGGAGGGTAAACCCTTTGAAGGGATAAGGGCATAGGGATGAGCCCTTCCAAATGGAACGCAGGGACAGTCAGCATCTGGCCTTGAATAAGCACAGTTCAGACTCCCATACTCGCTGTTGTTGTTGGACTTGCCTGTTTACCTTGTGAATACCTGTTATCCTGTCTTTCTTAATCTCTTTGTCTCCATTTTCATCTGTATGGCTCATTTCCTAAGTTCCAATCCATTGTGTTTATCTAAAACTTCCACTCCTGGGTTCATCCTCAATTTTGTATCTGTGTTTTCCTGACAATACCAGTCACCACACACGTTCTATAAATATCTCAATTGTTAGTCATGGCATGAATGAGTGATCCAAGCATAACTGTCACACATGCATTACAGTCCTGCTTCAAGTGCACTGACTGGCATGTTTTTGAAGCTGCAGCCACTGATAAGGACGAGCTCACAGAAACTAACATCATATATCATTGTCTGTGAGGATATGTGCATAAATACTAGGACATTCTTATTATTCTATAATTATAAACCATGGTTTACTGGGAAACTCACACAGCTTCATCATGTCAAAGAGGATACTTACAGAAGTCGGGATAAAATCTATATATAACTGAGCCAGAAACATACAAACAAAGCAGATCTGAGTGGCTAAATGTTACTACTCTGAAAAGCTGAAAAAACAGTTTTCAGCCAATGACCTGGAGTCTGGACAGTCCTGAGGAACATCACAAAGTGAAAGTCACCGTCCCCCCTGATCTGTGGAGAATCAACAAATGGCTGAGGATCTAAATGCATTTTACTACACCCCACACCTGCTCTGATCTGCACTTTACACCTTCACCAACACCTCCTGCAAAACCCCTTCCGCCATTCAACCTGCATTTATGGTCTGTGTGGAAGATGTGAGCCGTGTCTTCAAAAAAACAGAAGACTAGGAAAGCGCCAGGCCCAGATGGTGTTTCACCTGCCTTTTTAAATGTCTGAGCTAAACCAACTGGCACTGATCTTCACACAGATCTTCAACAGGTCTCTGGAGCAGTGTGAAGTTCCCTGCTGCTTCAAATGCTTCACTATCATTCCAGTCCCCAAAAAACACAAAATCACTGACTACAGACCTGTTGCTCTCACATCTGTGGTCATGAAGTTCTTTGAAAGACTGGTGTTGGCCTACCTGAAGATCATTACTGGACCCCCTGCAGTTTGCTTACAGAGCAAACAGGTCTGTGGATGATTCAGTCAAAATGGGACTACACTACATCCTGCAACATCTCAATAGACCTGGGACTTATGCAAGGATCTTCAATACCATCATGCCTGATCTTCTCATAGCCAAACTGACCCAGCTCTCCATGCCCACCCCAATCTGTCAGTGGATCACCAGCTTCCTGAAAGGCAGGTAACTGCAAAGTGAGACTGGGAAAACTTACATCCAGGACCCTCACCATCATCACTGGTGCCCCCCAGGGTTGTATGCTCTCTCCACTTCTCTTCGAATGACTGCCCTGCAAAAGATCCCTCTGTCAAGCTCCTGAAATTTGCAGAAAGCACCATAGTCATCGGCCTAACGATGACGATTCTGCTTATAGGATGGAGGTTGAGCAGCTGGCTGTCTGGTGCAGTCACAACAACCTTGAACTGAACATGCTCAAAACAGTGGAGATGATAGAGGACTTCAGAAAGAACAGCCAGCATTCCCCCCACTCACCATCATGAACAGTGCTGTGGCAGCAGTGGTGTCATTCATGTTCCTGGACACCACCATCTCTCAGGACCTGAAGTGGGAGTTCCTCCAAACTTCAAAGGCCCAGCAGAGTTTGTTCTTCCTTTGCCAGCTGAGGAAGTTCAACCTGCCACAGAAGTTGCTGAAACAGTTCTTCTCAGCCATCATCGAGTCTGGCCTGTTTTCATCTATAACTGTCTGGTTTGGTATGGTTCAGCCACCAAATCAGACATCAGGAGACTACAGAGGACAGACAGGATGGCTGAGAAGAATATTGGTTCCCCCCCTGCTCCATCTCCAAGATCTTTACACCTCCAGAATAAGAAAAAGGGCTCAGAAAATCACTTTGGACCTCACACACCCAGCTCACCTTCTCTTTGAACTGTTGCCCTCTGGTCAGCGCTACAGAGCCAGTGTTGCCAATTTAGGGATATTGTCACTAGTTTCAGTGACTTCATAGTTTAGGGACAACTTCTTAGACAAACCTTAGATTCTTATTTTGCCCACTTATCTATATTCATATTTATATAGATCAATGAATTTGTCATTATGATGTCATCTAGTGACTTTTAGCTACTTTCAATTAAAAGCAGTTGTACAGAGCACCAACCATCAGAAAAGCCAGGCACAAGAACTGTCTTTTCCCGTAGGCTATGTATTCAGCCTGAACAATTAAATAATCCCATAATATACTCTGTCTACAATAACTGTACATTTGTACGTAACATCTAAAAATGTAACATTTGTAAACATTTATTAAAACAATTATATATATTTTTCTAGTTTTCTACTACTATATTATATTGCATTGTTTAAATGTTTGTTTTCCTATATTATTGTTATATTTCATCTCTACTGGGTAATGTCTCCACTATCATGTATATCTGCACTATGTACTTTCTTCACCAAGACAAATTCCTTGGCAATAAAGCTCTTTCTGATTCTGATTCTGAAAATGGAACACTAATTATTTGTTAGTAAATTTAAAAGCACTAGTTAAAAGTTGGCCATTTTGCTTATGTTTATTGTAAAGTCAAGCTCCTTAGTTTAAAAACATACCTATTTTAATTGGTAAGCTAATGGTTATCGAACAGTTAGATTTTATATGGGTTGCACCCCAGCTGAATTTAACAGGTTAAACTTAAATTAATACTCACTTCACTGGAAGGGTGTTCAGTTAGATTTGTGAGATTATTAGGTGTACTTCACCTTCTGTTTATTAAACAAACAGTTTATAATAATTAAATATTTATTATACTATCAGAAAGAGAGCATATACCAATTTATGAAATAATTACAATAATCATATAAGCTAATCTCTAAACCTCTCCCCCCTCCACCCCACAGCTGCTAACCCTTTGGTGTGTTCAGCCGCACGCTTCCACTGTAATAATGGACGGTGTGTAGATCGCAGTTTTCTCTGCAATGGAGAGGATAACTGTCAAGATAACAGTGATGAAGAGAACTGCCTTACAACAGCAGGTACAGACAAGCCCCGTTTGCACACTGAATGCATCTTTCAATTGAACTTTAAGGTGATTTCATCAAAATGCTTATGCTTAAATGTTTGAAATAAGCTTTGTAGATAAAGTATCATGGATGCACTATCTAATTAATGAGTTTGGCCGTGTCCATAATTCATAGATGTTCCTGTAACCAAAGGTCCCAGGGAATGCATGAACTGCTACAATGTATACATCCAATGCAATATAAGTTGATATTTTAATGTTAGCGTCTGTCAAATGCATGTGCATAGATGTGTAATAATAGTCATGTGTTCACTGAATGAATAATTAAATATTTAGTTAGAGAAAGTTTAAAGTGTATGGACAAACTGTACTGTTGGCTTGACAAGTGTAAAATAGTTTCATTAAACCACTTCAGACTCTATTAGGCTTAACCAGATCATTTAACACAACTTCAACAGAAAAACACATCAGATCCTGACAGACTTCATTAGACCATATAAGAACCATTGGAGACTACTTCAGATCCCATTAGACCTCTTCAGACTCCTAATAAAACCACATAAGATCTCAGCAGACTTCATTAGACCATGATATACCACACAATATCAGAACTGTAATGTCCCTAAGGAACATAAGAAGATAGCATATTCAAACACTTTACTGTTTAATTTGTATTTACTGTGGGTATGAAAAGTCTACACACCCCTGCTAAAATTGCAGATTTTTTAAAAATAAATGTAGCATAAGCATATAAAAAAGACACCTGATTAACATGGCCATCTGTTATATCAGGGTATATATCTTGGGAATTTGCCCAAGGGTGTCGCTTTATGGTATGATTGTGTGTGTGGCATTTGTGTATTTGTTAATATGTATGTAACAGTTTATTTACTTGGATATTTATCTAAACTAATCTTTGAATAATCTAAAATCATTCCCGATTCCTCTTAGAATACCCAGGACAGGACGTTGTGACTCTGGACTATCGACTACACTATTACCCCAGTATCATGTATGCAGTTATTGGCAGTGCCGTCATCTTTGTCCTGGTAGTGGCACTGCTGGCTCTTGTCCTGCACCATCAGAGAAAGCGAAGTGTCCTGCTGCCACAGGGGGTCTACAGAGGCGCCTGCCACCAACCTCTCCTGCTGTCCCGGCTTGTCATAGTGGACAGAGGACATGTCCGTCCTGGAGGCCATGGCCTTTCACCCCAGTATCCGTCCCCATCAGAGACATTCAGCTCAGTCCATAGTCTCCAGCTGCTCTCTCATTCACAGTATCCTAGAACTGTCATAGACTTGCCACCAACATACTCGCAAGCTGTGCTGGATGTTGGGTATGCTTATAAATGTTTATAAGTATAATAATGCTTATAAATGACATTATATGTCAAGCGGCAAACTGGACATAGCTGTATGAGCTATATGAGAAAAGATTTTAGCATTTGCCTTTCTAGTACTAATTATAGAATTCACTAAAATAAAATAACTTATCGGCTGATGCTGATAATAATAATAAAAAAAAAAGCCAAATAGTAGCATTGGCAATACTGTATATCAGCCAACCACTAAGACATTTTTTAAACAAAAATCAGAAAAATTGAGGTTAAAAAAATCTTGTAGTCTTGACAAAGCCTTTCTGAAAGTTAAAATAGTTTAATAGTTTTTTTCTAGAAACCTGATATGTTAGATATAGCACATTTACTCAGAATAGCCTGAATGCCTGTGCAGAGTTTGATGGATCTAACTTAAAAGCTCTATAAGATGATTTATGTTTGATCATTTTATTCTAAAGTGTGTTGAAACTGTAGCATAGTAAGTTAAAGTAGAATATATGAGTATGTCAAAATAAATACCTAGTTCTGGCATGAAACTCTAGATGATGCAGGCTCATTTGGTAGCGATTACATTATCTACATAGCAGCTGATTGGTTGTTGTTGCCTCAGCGGCAAATGAGCTGCAGCTCAACATTCAAACAAATACCGGTGTGTTGCTGGTAGAAGAGTGCAGCGTGCTTTCAGAAACCCTCCACCTTCCCCAGCTCCACCTGTATAGATCTGACATTGCCATAACCATTACCACACCAATCTCTATCACCATACCAATCTCCCGAGAGTTGTCATGAGAGAACTGCATTAGTTGTTGTGTTAACTTGTGAAGGTCTAACACCACAGATTTCACCTGTTTATTAATAACTTGTTCTGTCCTGCAACCATAATCATATATCTCATGTTATAAAGCTCAACACTTTTTTTTTTCTACAGGCGACCCTCATGGTTTGACCTTCCACCTCCTCCTTACCCTCCAGAGACTGAAGCTCAATGTGAGTCAGAACCACCTGTCTATGAAGAGCCAGTGGAATCCACAGAATCAGCCATAGCTGCACCATCTCAAACCCGGACCAACAACTCCAGCACTGACTCCAGCCGTGCAGAGGAGTCTTAGCAGCCACCACTGTAAATCCAGAGGACGCGGACTGCTTGTACGTTACGCAAAAGCTGTGCCGAGTGTTCAGAAAGACAAGGATTGATGACGGCGATGGTTGCAGAATTCACAAAGCACTTGTATGGCATGTTAGTGGCACCATCTGGTGCCCAATTAACTGCATTACTCTTCTCAAAACCAATGCTGTTGGCAGTCAAAAAAAAAAAAAAAAAAAAAGCTACAGATGGTACTCATCCATCTTTTTACTACTGCTGCAATGTACAAATGATACTCTTGACCAGAGTAATGGTATAAGACTTTAACTTTGTGACAGCTAAAGCAGTTCATCATTCCCATGAGTGGCAGTTTGAGTTGAAGTGTTCAAAATGTTTCATAGAGTGTAAAAGACAGTTGTTATACTATTTAATTATTGCCTGTGTACACAGAGATCAGTGTTAGCATTCCCTGTGAGTCTGATGTAAATTTAGGAATGCAGAAACTGTTTTTGTGTAGAGGGCCTCTGTGCCATGTCTTTATGTTTATGAACATGTTTGAAGTGGACTAACACTTTAAGCATTTTATGCTCTAATTCTGTGTTATGCTCTTCACATACAGCATTGGGAACAGTTGTTATATGTAATGACTGCTCTCTTCTGTCTCTGCTCCAGACAGATTTACAATGAACCTGCAGCTCTTTCTAAACCTGATTATTATAGATTAATAATAATAATAATAATAATAAAAACTTGTCTACATATGCCTGGCATAATGCACAACACCAGGATGACCGAATTAACCTTTTTTTGATTAATCTTTGCAGCAGCAGCAGTCAACTGAAACAAAACATTCAAAACAATACATAAATGAGTTGGATTTCCCAACCTAATTTATATTTTATTTTTTCACATTGAGCACATTGGTTCTCAAACTTTTCAGGCAAAGTATGGCCTTTAAATCAGAGTGCCACCTAATCTCCAGGTTTAAACGCAAGCTTAAGGACATACACCAGAGTTTGATTAATTTCAATAACGCATTAGTCCAGATAGATTGAGTCTGATCAGACCGATACATCTGGAAGTGTTATAATCCAAAAAAAAACAATCCATCACTGCAATCCAATTTAAACACTGATACCCAATAAATAAATATAAATTTTGACTATTATTGTGTATCCCATCATTTTAGAAGAGCTTAAACTGTGACTAGTTTCATTATTATATATACAATGCTCAGAACTGAGCACCAAATCCAATTAGTCAAAAACAAACTACTCTTAAAGCTCATCTATAGAAACTGAACCTCACAGACAACAAGGACAAACAGAATGATTATTCTCTCCCAGTTTCCATGGATATGTTGTGCAGTTCATTAGTTGTGGGAGAACACTGTCTCTGCATACTTTCAGAAGGATTTGGGAAGTGCCTGGTCATGTCAGTAGGGCTTTTGTTTGTTTGATAGACACTTGAGTGGTTAGTGACTAACCAGGATGCAAGGAAAGAAAATGAGGGAAACTTGTTTGTATTGTAGCATCAAATATAGGAGCACAACGTTGTGCCATGATGCCGACTTAAGCCTATGAACACACTGTGACATCAAAGTAGAGATTCCTGGAGGTTCCAAGAGGTCTGAGTGGGGACGGTCTCCCACATCTTGAGCTTGTCCACTTTCAACCACTTCCAGAGGTAGTCGAAAACGCATTTGCTTTCATAGTGTAAACACTCATGTGGGCGAATGTGTTCAAACAGCCTCAAAAGACTGCATACTCTGCCTACTGACCTAACGCGTGAACATTATGGCAAGCGCTCTAGCCAGATGGGATTTAAACTTTGTCAGCTGAAGACCCAAGTTTTGGTTTGAAGATGAAAAATGTACCAAGCACAATGTTCTCTCACCATTCCTGATTGTCTTGCAGCTAGAGCAGAAACAAAAGCTGCTGCTCTCTACAAAAGTGTTTTACGGCCCATGCCCTAATACACTGCCTGTTCATCCTGCCACAAATCATCCCGCAACTCTCTCATCTCATCCAGCATTTTTGAAAGGCTATACCTCCATCTGTATCATGTACTGGGACTCTAGAGCCATTCTCTTTTCCAGGATAATTTATCTAATGGCTCCCATTTCAGTTTTCAAAAGTTTTAGAACTAATTGGGTGCCATTTGCAAACAGGAATAGTTCATAATGGATCATTTTAATCCAATCCGTTGAATCTGTAACTTCCCTATGAACCAGGAAAGCTTTCCAAAATTGAGCTGTCTTCTAAACACCTTATGCCAAGATCATATTAACATCAAACACCAACATTTAGTCACGAGGTATGGTAACCATAAGGACTTTTAGTATGTTTTCATGAGTTTCCTGTTTCTTTGTTCAGTTTTCCCGCTTCTAATTTGTTTTCATTGGTTTCAGCTGTGTTTGATTAATTAGTCCTGTTTGTGTTCCTATTTAAGTTGCTCCCTCACATTTATTATCTTTTCAGTAAAGTTTATGTTTTGTGTGTTTCTCTGCCCATATTTGGATTATTTCCTGTTTGGATTAAACTAAGTATTGGATCATTTCCATGGGTCCAGTCTTTGATTCGTGTTTCAATCAGGTGTCCTCCGATAGTGTAGAATTTGCTACATGGCACTGTCCCTAAAAACTAGGGTCCTCGAACTGCAGTGCAGAAGCTGCATCCTCCAGTATGGCAGGATTATACTGTTGGCTCAGAGCACGCATTGCAAGGAAATCAATACAGAACCAAGGAGTATTTTCAGTGTACAGTAGGTGGCAGTATGTGATCACAGCACCAATCCACCATTAAACCCAAAGAAGTACCTGTTGTGGATGGTGACTGTGAGCAGAGCTATGGAAGATATAAATAAATTTTGACCTTGATTTGTTTATTAGTTTTATTTTTTTGTGGGACATGGTTAGCTAATGTTGTCAAGTATCATTCTGTCAGCAATGGATCTTTGTCCAATTTTTATCTAGCTTTAACATGATGTAGAGTTCAGTCTACAAATATACAATTGATGAAGACCGATAAAGTGATAAAGACAGGTTGGCTTGGCAAGGACCTTGTCTGTGCTTAAAAGCAAAGTAGTTTGCCTATAGTACTAAAAATATAGTGTAAACACATAAACTTTACATATAATGTCATAGAGAATGTTTTAAATTGAGATATTTTATTGTTTACAACTAAATCTGACATAGTCTCTCTGTTGTTCTTTAAGATGGCACCCAAAACATCAGCAGAGAAGTCCAGACTATTCAGGGAAAGACTAAAATCTGATCCAAATAAATATGCTGAGTTCCTAAGGAAAGACCGAGAAAGATATGAAAAGAAAAAACAGCAAGGACTTATTAAGTCTGTCAAAGATTTTTTTTATGAAAACATGAGGATGATTGTGTTTATGATATTGTTTTTGTTTTTGTTTCAAATAATTTGTGACACATGGAATGATTTATTTTTTATTACTACTGCTGTTAGGCCAGTTGTTCATCAATACAGTATCCCTGTTTGAAATAAAAATAAGAATAAACTTCAAACTTGAATTTGAGATTCATTTTGTCCAACACATTGAGGTCATGACTCACTTTTGCATTTCCATCATTTATAATTCTACTACAGGTTTTATATCTGAAATGTTATTTTCACCATAACCTGCCTTTCCCTTGTCATTTCCACAACCACAGATATTTTTGGTAAAACATTTAAAAAAAAATAAAGTTAAGGTAATGATGATGGTGGTGGTGTTGATTATTTAGCAGTTAAGGGTAAAGTATATGTATATGAGTTGAAAAATATCAGATTTGAAAATGTCAGAAATATGAAAATATCAGTGTTCAGCCTTTTTTTGGTGTTAACTTTGTAAAATCTTAACAGTTGCATTTCAGAGAAATAAATCAATTTACAATTTGGAAAGATGCAAGTGTGATGTGTAACCCAATATATTTATAACTACAAATATTTCAACATTTTTGGTTGAAAACACATGTTTTTGTTCGGTTGTGGAAATGACTATTTATTTTGCGATGTCTGGAAAAAATGTAAAAAAAAATACATATTTCATAAAAATCAGCACAGCCAACTTCAGGGCAGGTATCTAGGTATACTGGGGAAACAAATTATGCCAGTAATATTTTAATTAAAAATGTTTCATTTTCTGAAAATGTCCAGGTCCAAAAAGTACCATAGTTGGAGAATTGCCCAATTATCATACGGTTATTTAAATATCACGACAAGCATAATTTATGTTTCATTTTGAGACTGTGGCGGGACAAATTAGAATGTGGCGGGCCGCCACAGTCTAGTCAATGTATGGGAAACACTGTACATATATGTATATATATATATATATATATATATATATATATATATTGGTTAATGTTATTTAAAATCTTATATAAAGGGGTAATCAGCTCCAAAGCAACACAGTGAAAGTAGCTGAAGTATAACTGTAATGGTAACTTAAAAAGGTAATGTAACACAGGTTAGAATTCAGCTATATAAGAAACGGAAAGAAAAGAATATAATTTTCAAATAATTATAATTCTATAATAAAATGCTGAAAGTATTAAACAAAAAGCTGATTAAAGTCATTGCAACTTTTTTTTGTGTTAAAAATTTACAAAAATGATATAATGAGAATATACAACATGAATCCATTTTCCAAACCGTGTTTTTGTCTTATCCTGAATCATTATGGTACACTTATAATAAGTGTTTATATTCGGACTATTTCAGACCGGACTGGTAGGACTCGCCGCAGAGTATCACAGTAACTGCGTGACTCGCCATAGACATACACGGAGAAAAGTAGCTCCGGCTAGAATGTTCCTCCGCAAGACGCGTGCAGTTCTGTCTATTAACCGCTAGAGGGCCAAAAATCACGGACAGCTGCTTTAAGTGATATATTCAGTCTAAATTGAGACAAGACGCGGGAGCAGCGAGAAATACACGCGTTGCTGATCGCGAGAGAAAGAACAAAGATGAATCTGAGGCAAATATCTAAATAATCCTTTCTAATATTCAAATAATATGATGTATAATATGTTGCAGACCTATTATTTAACTATATTGGGTTATTTTTAGAACGTGATTGTTGATATTGCCGCTGATGATTCCTAATTGAGAACCCCTGTAAAATCCAATGCGGGTGTAAAAGCATATGAAACCCCCGGATTTGGTGAGTTTCTAACTAATATTGTTCAATTTACTGAAAACTGAATGTTATATTTGTTTATTGAAGTTCTGAAGTGTTTTATGTGTGTAATAGTTTCTGAAGGAGTGTGAAATGTGATATAATATTTAATTTATGCACTTAAATGCTATATTGCACATGATGACATATTCTGGTATGTTTTATATATGTTGAATATGAGAGAAAAGGGTTTTTGAATACTATTTTCATATAGATTGATGGTTGATTGATGATTGTGTTGTTCTAAAAGGAAATAGTGTGTAAATGCTTTTGAAACTTAAGACACTGTTTGTATAAACAGGTCAGGTTTTTTTGTGTGATTGGATCAAACCATTCAGACACCGAGATGGCGGGCCTCCCAACCGAACTACTGTTGATTTGAGAGAAACGCAGACGGAGAAATCCTGTGCATGTCCATGGATTGGTGCTTTCTACTGATCAGGTGGAATCCATTTCATTGTGTATATTCTGATCGGTAGGATCTGACTTTTCCTTCATCGATTACTTTGCACTATTGACTGTTGAAACACAGCTTTCGTCTACACCAAAAGACTTTTGCACACACTAAGATATTTATACACAGACTGAGAAGTTATTGACTGTTGTATTGTTTGAAGAGTTTGAATTGTTTTCAAATTGTTTCGAATTGAACTACTGTGACTATTGTAATTTTCTTTTTCTCAATTTAATTGTTTTAATTTGGGTTAATCTTTTCTATGAGTGAAATATAAAAGCGTTGAACAAAAAAAAACTAAAAACACAAAGATAAGAAAAGCTCTTTTTCAAACTAAAAGTTTGTGAAACTGAATATCTAAACCAAAATAGAAACTAAACAACTAAAACATAAATTGAATAACTAGAAGCAAATAGGAGAAAAGCTATTTAAATAGTTAACAGAGCTCAAAGATTTCAAAAAGAACAACAGGGGATTGAGAAGAACAATCATTTCATTTGGTTTTATTTATTTTTATTTAATTGTTGTTGTGATTGTGTTACATTTGCTTCCATTATTATCTTTGCACAAACAAAATACATTGAGTCATTTCCAGTCATTGTCTGTGTCCTTACCCTCCTGTAATGAACCTAATCACTGGTCCAATATCAGGTGCTTAGAGCGACCTGTCCCTGTTACAGAAACTTCTGTTACAGTAACTTAAAAAGTAACTTAAACTGATACAAGTTTGACTGATGTGGTCTGCATGAAACTGATGCTTTGCTTGATTTCAGCACACTGTAACAAAGATAAGTATTGTGATATGTACTGTTAGGAGAGGCAACAAATAGGGAATTCTACTATGAAGAAGATTAACACTGCACAGGAGAAAACAAAAGTCTTGACATTGTTGTGGGGTGAGTGGCGAGTCTAAATGCAGTCCTTAATTAGCTGTCTTGATTGTTTACATGTGCACATAGTTATTATTCCAGGGAACATGAGTCTTTATCTACAGCTGCTATTTCATTGAAATAATAAATTAATTAGTCCATGTTTAATGTTGAGTAAATTTAAATAGAGATGATTTGCATTGTGACACATGCTTCAGTGCTCTGAGAGTGTTTATAGTGCTGTGAGTTTAACACTTCATGACTGAGAGCAGAACAGAACACAATCTTCATCATCACACAAGACAAAAGAACAACAATGAACACAATCACCTTCTTCATCTGGACTCTCACACTGTTTGCTCAAGGTAAATATTTCAATGACATTTCACATTAAAATATTATAATATAATCAACAGTGAATCTTTTACAAATATTCTGCTTTTTCTAACAGGTTTCAGTGGACAGGTGACTGTGACTCAAACCCCTTCTGTAAAAACGGTTCAGATTGGTGAATCAGTGACTATAAACTGCAGAACAAACACAGAAGTGAGAGATGTGTGTCCAGGTTCATATACTTGTATGTCCTGGTACCAGCAGAAACCTGGAGAAACTCCTAAACTCCTCATATCTGCAGCATCAATCCGTAATACTGGAACTCCATCTAGATTCAGTGGCAGTGGATCCAGAACTGATTTCACTCTGACCATCAGTGGAGTCCAGACTGAAGATACAAGAGATTATTACTGTCAGAGTTACCACTATATCAACAGTCAAAATGTGTTCACACAGTGATAAAGAGTGGTACAAAAACCTCGGTCAGTCAGACGTCACAGTGATGCACTGATACAGCTGAGAGATACTGTTGTGAGACACAATGGTGTATCAAACCTTTATTTTAGACTTTATTTATTTATTATTATATATTAAGTAAAAATGTAACATACAGTCTTATATCCCTTACTAATCTGGACTAAAATGTGGAGAAAATGTGAATGATGCTTGTCCTTGCCAGTACAATATTTTCTATATTATTTACTGTAGGAAAGTCAATCCCATTCATTGCTCTTCCATACTTGACCACTAGAGGGTGACATGTCTTTTACATAACTGAGTTCTCTGAGGACATCAGACTTATTTTACATCTTGTATTACATCAGATGCCCCCTTTAGCAATATAAGGACCTGCTCAGCAGTTAGACTGGGTTTGGTCTCTGTCTCGTATGTGATACCAGGACAGTTTTGTTGTGGATATACTCACTTGTTGGACTATTTGGAGGATGTACTTTCCTGTATTTTCTTCTGTGTGGATTCTTCTGAGACTGTTACCTGTTGCATGTCTTTGATGAAGGACTTGTGTGCCTGTGTGATGAGTCTGTTTGAGTTCTGGGTATCGTTGCTAAACAGTTTCTCCAGGGGCCCGTTTCAGAAAGGAGGTTAAGTGAACTCTGAGTATATTAACCCTGAAATGAGGGAAATTCTGGGTTTTCTGTTTCAGAGTAAGTCAACTCAGTTCAGCTGGTTGAACCTCCTTATTGAAACGGACCCCAGGACATTCCAGTACTTCTTTACATTATTGCTGCTGATTTTGGCACACTCCACAGAGACACTGAGTTAATTACTCTTGTTATGTTTTCACATTAGCCCAGGAGACAATGGGCCTACAGATCCAGTTCTGGCTGCATCTATCGTTCAGATTTTTAATCCCCGTATCCGCTTACATATATTTATATATAATCTATTTTTAATCTCTATAATAAAAATGTATAATTCAGATTTTGATCTCCATATCCATTTACATATATTATATATATCTTCCAAGGGGTTTTTTCCCTCCTAGGACTTTTTTCCCAGTGCTAGCACGCTGGGTTTTTCTCCTAGGGGGTTTTTTCCACCCCTGGGAGTCAGCCGACATTGGCTTAATGTAGCGCCATCTTGTATATGTTACATATTACCACGCTTGCTTGTACAGCTTATTTTTAACCACTTCCCTTTTTTCTGTACTTCTAATATGTAAAGCTGCTTTGAAACAATTACCAATTGTAAAAGCGCTATATAAATAAATTTGACTTGACTTGACTTGACTTGACTTGACATTCTGATATTGCTTGTATTCATTTATAGTCCTGCAGGTATTAAAAGCAGATTATGTGACATACCCAGTGTGTTTAAGTGTAAATAAGAGAATAACCCTAACTTTCGGTTCCAAAAACTTATTCTTATTCACAGTGATTAAAAAAAGATTATTAAATGAAACGATTGAAAAAATGATTGCACAACCACCAAATAGATGATGATATGCACTATGCATCTAAATAGGCATTAAACAAAAGAAGAAGAAAGTATTAGTATGGCACACTTTTTCTTAGCGTCCATTCTTAGCTCGTTGATTCTTCGCTCTGTTGAGAAAGTATGGTTTGTTAACTGTAAACATACTTTGGGTTGGCTGAACTTACTTCCGGACGCGTTTTTTGGAACCAGCAAACCTCAAGTTAGCAAGGTTTGGGTTAATCAACAGAGTTCTGAGTATGTTTGACGGTAAGATAACCGTGCTTTCTGGAATACTGGTATCAGTGCAAGCACTGCATTGCCTTACTTCGGAGTTTGATGAAATGCTAGAAGTTTCTTATCTGAGTATCTTTCTGTTAAACCCCTGCATTGCATCCAGACCTACCTTGTCTCTCTTTGTGTGTTACAGTAACAACCAAAGTTCCCTTTTATCAATTCAAAAACATTCATTCCCTTAGGTTTTTACTGAGTTTAATATGCAATCACTCATGTTGCACGTATATTGTAGCCTATCTAGCGCAGTTGCTGGGTTTGGTTCCGCAAACAATCTCTGAAATAACTATTTATTTAGTTATCGTTCTCAAGTACAAACAACTGATTTGCCCAACACTGAATAAAATAACAATAACAGATATTATCAGACAGTTGACTACAGTAGCTGGCTATATCAAATCTAGATAACGTAGCTAGCTTGCAAAATTTACAACAACATTGTTCAGGGTAATGTAAGTGTACTTATACATTTACATACATTTGATTGGTGAAAGTTACTTTCACTAAAACTACAAACTTACAAAGTGTCATTGTAAACTGTGAACAACTAAGTTTTAATTTCACTAAAAAGCAGCATTATTACCTCATCAGCTCTTTGAATGAATAAATGACGACTGGTCAATTGTGGTTTATTGAATCCACTTACTAGCCAAAACAGAAACTGCTTAACCACTGCTTATTTAAGTACCAGACACTCACACACACAAAATGAGGCTTTAAAACTGCACAGAGTGGAATGAATGTGTCAGGTAAGTGGTAATCAATCATGGACAGCTCCTGCTTTTCATCATGTCCAGATGGTTTTCTAGTAATGGCTAAACAAAAGTTCAGTGGCCTTTGACAATACATCAGAGGCCGACTAGGTAAGATTATGGACATCTGAACACATTGTTGACCAATGAGAAGTTTTTCTTTTGTTGTGAAGAAAGATACCTAAGTGAGCTCTTAATACATTATAGTCCTTCACGTTTATTGCGATCTCAGAATTCAGGCCAGCTGATAATACCTAGAATATCAAAATCAACCGCAGGCGGTAGATCCTTCTCCTATTTGGCACCCAAACTCTGGAACAATCTTCCTAGCATTGTTCGGGAAGCAGACACACTCTGTCAGTTTAAATCTAGAATAATGTACCAGTTATCAATGTAAAGCTGCTTTGACACAATCTACATTGTAAAAAGCGCTATATAAATAAAGGTGACTTGACATTTTGTTTTTGTATTTATAGCAAGACGTGATTATATTGTAAGATAATTAGGCTACACTACAGTATGTCTCTGTTCCTAGAGTAAGCATGACAGCTGGGCACAAATGCTGCCTGGTAATATATACGTATGCATTTGTTTGTGAGTTTTCTGGTTGATCAACATGATTTGTTCACAGTAAACAAAAGTGTGATACAGCCAAATACATATGTTTCTTATAAATAAATCATTCAAACAGAAATTTAAACATATTCCAAACAGTTGGTTCATTGTTTGAATGCTTTTATTTCGTTAACTATCCCATTAGAGTAACTGGTTTGATTTGGTTATCCCATTCCTCAATCAACAACATAAACAAGTTAGTACAAGAAGTTAGACCCAAAATCACGTAAGAGATATGAAATAAAGAAATTTCTATAGAAAGCTAGCAATAATGTGACTAAATGTGTAGTGACCATGTTTTGTTAAAATAATCCAGAAGAAAGTCAGGACTCTCAGCAGAGAAACAAGTGATATAATAAGAGAACTACACAGACTTGGAGCCATGCAGATATGTAATACATTTTTAAAATACGCATAAACAATACATCACACAACTGAATTAGATGAGACTTAAAAAATCCTTGGTTCCTTTAAGACAACATCAGGGGACCGATGGAGATGGAAGCACTGTCATGGAATTTCACAGACCTGCGCTCTCTCCTGTGATGTTCAGAGTCACAGTGCTGAAAGAGATTGAAACAAGATATGTAAGAGAAAACCAAGGAACTATATCATATCTGTGCAAGTTGTTTAAAATTCATCAATGCCTTGGAACGTCTTTCAACCAATCATTTTATTCTAGCTTCATGCATTCTTTTTTTAATCAGTATTTCAATGTGTAAAGTTTAATTAAAAAAGCTACATTTTGAACAAAAAGCTGAGAAAATCATGTTTATCAAAGACTATCTGGATCAGAATCAGAACAACAATCAAAACATAGATCGCGCAGATCATTGCACAGTCTTACACCTTTTCATTGGCTCAAGATTTCATTCATTAACATAATGCAAGATGATTGTGTTACTTTGCATGTACGTGATCAATGCTTTTTGTTTCTTCTTTGCATGTGTTTTGATCCGGAGGTCCCGTACTGGTTCAGAAGAATAGTGCTCTCTACCATATAACAGTGAAAACACGGATAGCCGGAAAATTCTGTCAATTGCATGGAAGCGTTGTGTAATGAATAATGGAACTTATTGTCAAAGGTGGGGAAAGAGTTAAGTTGTTATGTGTTAAGTGTGTGTGTTAAAGTTCTAAAAATAAATAAATAAATAAATAAAAAGACGATAATTGGGTCCTAAACCCACCTCAGACCCCAGAGAGTTAAATGTTTCATAGACTTGCTCAATATTATCTGTCTGAACTGCTGCACTAGTATTCACCTCCTCGCTCTCTTAGGTCATCTGACTAATTACTCTACCAATTACTAATTACTAATTGTGCAATGACTGATGTATGCCATTTGGAAATGTTATGTTTTGTGTTTTATGGATGAAGTGTAACTGTATGGTAACTGTTGTGACTGTTGTGTGTTGACCTGCTCTCTAGACAAATTTCTACTAAGGTAGACAATAAAAGATAAGGTAACACTTTAGAATAACTCACGCTATGAAGCATTAGTTAAGCATTAGTAAATAGTCAATTCATCATTTATAAAGCATTAATATACATTAGTAAGCAGTTTATAAATACAGCTATAAATGATTTGTTCTTGATTTATAAGCATATCTATAATGTGATAAGTGTATATTTTATACATTATCAATGATCAATTTTTTTATTTCTAAATTATGTATTACATTATTCACAAACCAGTTATTTTTAGGATTTGTCAGTGGTTCATAAGATCATTTAGGAAGTGTAAGTAAATGATTAATAAACTATTTAAATGTACATTTATGCATCTTATTATTTAGACATATAGCAATAGTTACTTAGTGTGTTAATAAATGCCTTATTAACACATATTCATATTTTCAAAACTACCTCAGTACTAACTTTAGATCATTAGAGGACAGCAGTGCTGAAGATCACTGAACCTTTAAATATCATTTATAAATGCTTTAGCATAAATAGTCTTCACTTTAGATGAGCTCACAAAAATAGTTAACTGACCATTTCTAAATGTTTTATAACTACCTTAATCATGAATTGCAGTAGGAATATGTGTTAATAAAGCATTTATTAACACACTAAGTAACTATTAATATATGTCTAAAAAAATATGTATAAATTAATGTTTAAATAGTTTTTTAATCATTTACTTACACTTCCTAAATTATCTTATGAACCACTGACAACTACTAAATAACTGTTTTGTAAATAATGTAATTCTTAATTTAGAAATGATAAATTGATTATTAACAAAGTATGAACATACAATTATTAAACACATTATAGATATGCTTATAAATCAAGAATAAAGCATTTATAGCTGTATTTATAAACTGCTTACTAATGTCTATTTATGCTTTATAAATGATGAATTGACTATTTACTAATGCTTAACTAATGCTTCATAGCTTGCAGTTATTATAAAGTGTTACCAAAGATAAAACTAGAAGGACCATGGTATATACCCTGTATGCATGTCGGTTTCTTAAAGGGATAGTTCATGCAAAAATGAAAATTCTATCATCATTTACTCACCCTCAAGTTCTTCCAAATCTGTAAAATGTATTTGTTCTGTTGAACACAAAGGAAGATATTTTGAAGAAAGTTTGTAACCAGGCCACTTTGGGGCACAATTGACTTCCACAGTAGGAAAAAAAAAAAAAAAAAAAAAACAACGATGGAAGTGAATGGTGCCCCAAAACTGTTCAGTTTAACACATTCTTCAAAATATCTTCCTTTGTGTTCAACAGAACAAAGAAAATGATACAGATTTTGAACAACTAGAGGGTGAGTAAATGATAGAATTTATTTTTGGGTGAACTATCCCTTTAAGTGAATTAAACAATTCACAACAGTAACAACAACAACAACAACTACAACAAACCTACTCTAACCATGTTGAAATGATCAGAAACATTTAACTAGTTTTGAGAGGGATAGTAAACTCACAGTTGAGCAGTGATTTCCTTTCAGAAGGCAAAGGTGAACAGTACAGTGCAGGTAAACCTTAGTGGAGTTTGCAGTGAAGACAAACATCCTGAAGGAGAAACGGCTGGATGTGGAGACTCCATTCTGCAGCAGCTCAACTGTGTCGTCATTTGGATTGGGACACCTGAGAATATCAGTAATGACATTTAAAAAGTCACTTTCTTAATCTTTAATAATACTGTGTGGAAAATAAACACTGTATAAAATAATTATGTCAACAAAATCACAGAAAAAATATATTTGTGTTACATTTTTCAAGTGTACAACACAAGTGTGCAGATTAAAATTCTGAATCACTAATTGGCATCAAATTTATAGTGGTATGAAAGTGGTACTTTCAGAAAATCTGCACCCCAAAAGTGATGATAATGTCTTGTAAATCATCACAAGTTTTATTCTTCTGGCTTTTAAGGCTTAGCACTGATTAAAACACAAGAAAAGTCTTACTCTGTGCTGATGAGGTCCCAGCGGATAGAGTGATGAGGATCATTCGCAGGTGTCGCCCAACATGTGTCAATCACTGTGGCAAAATGACAGCTGTCAACTCCCTCAACACGAACTTCCACAAACATCTGCTGGTTTATCTCCATGTTCACACTTCCACTGAAGGGCTGGGAGAACTCAGCATCCTGATACAGAACCATCCTGACCTGATATCTCCCTTGACCAGCAGGAAGCTTCTTGTGGACAATGCTGTTGAAATAAGAGTAGATACATTGAAACACAGTGTATCAATTTAATAACTCTACAACTATTTTACAGATATTCAGTAGCATACAAGCTCTTGGTTTACAGAACATTACCATATATAAAACCTGTCTTTTCCTACCTCTCCGGTGGATTGATTTCCATATTTGTAGAAAGTGTTTGGGTTTTGGGGTATATACAGCTGAAACTCAGCTTCAGAATTCTCTTCCTGCTGATGGGACCTTTGGTCAAATCCTGAGCTCCGGAAATAAAGTTCTCATAGATGAAGTGGGTGCCATTGTCCTGTGGACCAGATACTTTAATTCAAGATATTATCTACAAGAATTTAAGATTTTTTTTTTTTTTTTTTTTTTTAAGAGCAGCTTGTATCAAATGCTAAACTCATCAGTCAGCTGAAGGAAAATACAAATTAAATTAAATTTGTTTGAGTACAAAAAAGCTTGGTTGCACTCTTTCCTTAGTTTTACTTCAACGTTATTTAGTCGGTGACAAATTAACAGAGTTGGGCAAGTTACTTCCAAAAATGTAATACATTATATATTACTAGTTACTGTCATTTGAAAATAATTAGTTACATTACAATATGTCTGTTACGTGTTGCTGGTGTAGAGATGAGGCAGATACGGATTTCCACAAACATATACTTTACTTTTAATAAACATAGGCAGGAAACACCAAACATACACTTCAAACAACATTCAGAACGGACAAGGAGTGAAGGGAGTGAGTGCAATATAAAGGGAGTGAAGATGATAGAGTCCAGGTGCAGGTGATCCGTGATGATGGGGAGATGACGAGGGAAGTGAGTGCAGGTGTAGAAACAGGAGGATGATGGGAAATGGAGTCCAGGGAACAAGGGATCTGTGACAATGTGCGACCGGAGGAAGGATGGAGACTGGTGAGACTGGTGGACTGATGGGCCATGGTGGAGACGAGGGAGGTTGGAGCCAAGGTGGAGGTAATCGACCAGAGGACAGAGGTGGAGTCCTGGTCGAGGAGGCTTGAGGAGGAGGTGAAGTGTGGACACAAATGGGAGGAGGTGGGAGAGGGAGGCATGGAGGGAACACAGTTTTGGGCTGGAGACCAGCGGGGAAACACATAGTTCAAAGTTCGTAGCTGGAACGGGCTCATAGCAGACTGGAGCGGGCTCGTGACAGGCTGGAGCGGCTGGCTCGGCGGCGGCGGCTGGAGCAGAAGGCTCGGCGGTGGCGGCTGGAGCAGAGGGCTCGGCGGCGGGAGCGGGAGCAGAGGGCTCGGCAGCGGCGGCGGGAACAGAGGGCTCGGCGGAGACTGGAGAAATAGGCTCGGCGGAGACTGGAGAAATTGGCTCTGCGGAGACTGGAGAAATTGGCTCGGCGGCTGAGACTGGAGACACAGGGAGAGAGGTCCAGTCCATCCCCTCAAAGACGATTAAAATCCCGACTGGAACGGGAGCGGCAGGCTCGGAGAGGGCTGGAGCGGCATGCTCGGAGAGGGCTGGAGCGGCATGCTCCGAGAGGGCTGGAGCGGCATGCTCCGAGAGGGCTGGAGCGGCATGCTCCGAGAGGGCTGGAGCGGCATGCTCCGAGAGGGCTGGAGCGGCATGCTCCGAGAGGGCTGGAGCGGCATGCTCCGAGAGGGCTGGAGCGGCATGCTCCGAGAGGGCTGGAGCGGCATGCTCCGAGAGGGCTGGAGCGGCATGCTCCGAGAGGGCTGGAGCGGCATGCTCCGAGAGGGCTGGAGCGGCATGCTCCGAGAGGGCTGGAGCGGCATGCTCCGAGAGGGCTGGAGCGGCATGCTCCGAGAGGGCTGGAGCGGCATGCTCCGAGAGGGCTGGAGCGGCATGCTCCGAGAGGGCTGGAGCGGCATGCTCCGAGAGGGCTGGAGCGGCATGCTCCGAGAGGGCTGGAGCGGCATGCTCGGAGAGGGCTGGAGCGGCATGCTCGGAGAGGGCTGGAGCGGCAGGCTCGGAGAGGGTTGGAGCGGTAGGCTCGGAGAGGGCTGCTTTCTTCCTCCTCATCCGCTTTCTGGACCCAGCGGAGGAGTGCAGATCCAGCGTAGAACAGATAAGGTGTTCACTGGAGGGGTATGCGGAGGAAGCCGGAAGCTGACTAACTGGCCTGGCCAACCGTGTTTCTGGAGGGACTGGACGAGACAAACACTTATCCTGAACCTCTTCGACAAGGAATTTGGAGTCATTTAAACACAAAATTAAATTGATAGTTTTGTTTAAGGAAAAACGATAGTCAGGTTCATCAAAACGGATAGTGTTGTCATCCAGCCCGTCCAGAAACAGGGCGATCAAATAAGCGTCTGGCCAGTTAGTCAAAAAAGCAAGCTCAACGAACTCCTCCACATACCTCTCCAGTGAACGATCAACCTGCAGGAGCCTTATGAGACGATCTGCGGCCGTCATGGAAGTGGGAGGCATGGGAGAAGCTGGAGCCCGGGAGCTGAAGATTGCATCCTTTTTTTTTTTTTTTTTTGTGGAAATCCAGCAGTTTAAAGGTCCGTTCTTCTGTTACGTGTTGCTGGTGTAGAGATGAGGCAGATACGGATTTCCACAAACATATACTTTACTTTTAATAAACATAGGCAGGAAACACCAAACATACACTTCAAACAACATTCAGAACGGACAAGGAGTGAAGGGAGTGAGTGCAATATAAAGGGAGTGAAGATGATAGAGTCCAGGTGCAGGTGATCCGTGATGATGGGGAGATGACGAGGGAAGTGAGTGCAGGTGTAGAAACAGGAGGATGATGGGAAATGGAGTCCAGGGAACAAGGGATCTGTGACAATTACTGTCTCTGAATTGTAATGTGTTACACTACTTTTGCATTACTTTTGAGTTACTTTCACCAAAATAACCACATAAGTATGACTGCATAAAGTGCTAAAATTGCTCATTATGCATCCAGTGGAGGTCAATGTGGTATAGCATAATGTGTAGGCCAGTGATGCTTCAGGGGGGCTAATTTTTTTAGATAAATTAAAATGTATGTAAATATATTAATCTAATTCATTAATAGTATTATTAATACATTAAATTAAATATTAACAAACACCACCTCTCTGTGTATTCTCATCGCGCAGTGTAAAAATACAAAATGAACAGTGACTCAAAACCCCAAAAACCGCATGTGGCGAGGGGGGCGTGGTTTAGCGGGGTCTGCGGCAGGAGGGAGTGTCTGGGGATGTGCGGTGATTGAACGGGTTGAATGTAAATCACGAACACCTGTTTCTCGTTCCAGTAACTGGCGTGGAGACAGGATAAAACGCCAGGAGAAGCAGGAGCGTGGGAGAGAGAGAGGGACTGCTGACAGTCGGACTAAGTGAGCTGTGCTCGTGTCGTGGAGTGAAGCCCGTCCTTGGATGTGGAATTATTGAGTGTGCGTTGCACCGTCTTTTTGTTTATGTGTTTGATATTTTTCTCTGGTGAGAATAAAGACTGTCAGCAGTCCCTCTCTCTCTCCCACGCTCCTGCTTCTCCTGGCGTTTTATCCTGTCTCCACGCCAGTTACTGGAACGAGAAACAGGTGTTCGTGATTTACATTCAACCCGTTCAATCACCGCACATCCCCAGACACTCCCTCCTGCCGCAGACCCCGCTAAACCACGCCCCCCTCGCCACACCGCATCAGTAACATAGTACAATATACGCAAACTACATCTCTCAGTTGGATAAAGAAAATCAGTGTCGCTAATAAAGTTTTGATGGATGACAATTGTAATGAAGGTAAAGACGATTACAGTGACATACAGGAGTTGTACATTAGGCATGTGCGAGTCTGTTATTATTGATGCGCAAACAAACAGTGTATGTGCGCTTGCGGCTCACTGATATTTCTGCATCTGTTGCTTTGTCTTGCCCGCGCTCTGGTCCGCCGCATGCTTTCTCTTCTCCATGGCCAAAGCTCTTTCGGTTATCTTAATGTTAGCGTGGCACCGGTTCAAGTGTTTTTTCAAGTGTTATTTCTAGAAAATTCCCTCAGTGACGCACAGAGATTGCAATATTGCACTTGACTATATCATTTTCTCTAAAAATATTGGGAGTAGCTATATGTTCAATGTAGAATCCGTCTCTGCAGTCATCTCAAACATAAAATTCCAGCAGCAGGACATTTTACCCACGTTTTTTTTTCCTCTGGTGCTGGAATGTCTTGCAGTGTTGGTAAAAAATAAATCTAACACCACATTTCAGGTGAAAATGTGCTGTTGTAATGTGCGCTACTGAGATTGTAACAAGTATAATATTACCCAGATTTTATTAGTAATGCGTTATATTACTGTTACAACAAAAAGTAATATATTACTGTAATATTATTTTTGTAATGCGTTACTCCCAACACTGCAAATTAAGATGTGGGAGCTGAGTGTGTTCAAATAGCATGTAGGCCTAACTCCTACCACAAGATTTGTACCACAGGTGTGGTTACTGTTGTCAAAATAGAACTCCACTCTGCCATTCCGGACTGTTCCTTTGCAGCTGGGGTCATTGAGGTGTAAGTTGTCAGTAGCAAAACCAGCCTCAAAGAGCAGACAGCGAGACAGAGACATTGAACCACAGCTGCTTTCACAAACCTCAGATAAATCTGTCAAGAAAAAAAAAAAAAGAGAGAGTAAGAACAACACATTAGTTAATAAAAAGTGTGATTAATTACTTAAAACTTAGATTTGAATTGTTGTTATGGAATGAGTCCAACCAAAAAAGTCTGGGTCAGGTCTTCGATGGCTCTCGTTACAGAAACAGCCGTAAACGCCATTTTTCTCTCCACACAGTTCATCCTCAGTGCAGTTGAGCTCAGAACAGGGGTCACTCACATCTAAGAGGAGAACCAAAGAATGAATGAAGCAGTGTAATGCCACACCAGCAGAGGGAGCCCTCACCTGAATTCTGACTGTGTGCCACTCCCTCTGCTCACTCTACTGTCACTTCCTGTTTGGCAGCCATTTTAAGCATTTGAAAAAGTCACAGTTTCTCCTAGACCGGCCGGAGCCGTGGTCCGTGAGTTATACGGAGGGGTCAGATGTTAACAGCATTCTTTACTTTACAGTTGTATTGCTGCTCCTGATCCTGTGCAGCCGTTACACATGTTTGTGGGATCTTGCTTATAAGCAAGCAAGCTTTCTAGGTGTGTGGCTTTCACAGGCCGCTCTTTAAGCTTTTCCCTCCCACTTCTGGGTGTTCTTTAATCAGATTGAGCATGCAGTTTCACATGTTGGCCTTTCACAAGGCTGCTGTGAGGTATTTCTACACAATGTACAGTTTGCGTCATGTTGCAGGCCCCTCTGGGGCCTCTATAATTCTGTGCCTACAGTACGGTTTATCTGTTAGGTTGAGTTCTGTACTCACCTTGTCCTGCATAGTACTTAGCTGGTTAGTGGTTAAAGGTGGTTAAAGGCCTCTCTGAGGCCTCCCTATTGAGGATCAGCCCCCAGGCTAGTAAATGTACTCCCCTTGTTGGGTTCTTTTAGAGTGCACAGTCTCCTCAGTTCAAATAATCAAGCGCTGAGTAGATCCTATGATTGAGCAGAGTTTTACTCCCCTCATTGGTAAGGGTAAAAAGCGCTAAGCTGAGTCCTGCTCTCCAGGATGTCTCTACACTCTGATCTGAGTTGGTTACTGCCTCTTTGCAGTCACTCTTACTGGATATCTTCTCTGACAAATGTTATTTGAGACTCTGTGATCAGACAGGTTGTTGGCCAAGACTAGGTTTCTGTAAGAGTAGACCAGGTTGGCCTCCCTGGTGGCAATCAGGGTTGAGTACGTTCCCCTGACAATTGATTGGCTAGGGTTCCCTCTGGCCCCCTGGCCACATTCCCTTAAAGGTACCCTCTTTTCTTCGGAAACAAGTTTGGTTCCTGAAGCCTTTGAGCGGCTCTTTGAGGCTTATAGCTTAGGCTGTTGGCCATAGGGAATGCTGTCACTGACAGCCTATGTATGACCCGTAGAGGGAGTGGTTCTGGCATTTCATTTGAAGCTGCTAGTTCTGATGTTTATCTAGCCTTTTTTGGCATGCACTCCCCTCTAGCATGGCGGTGTGCGTATATCGTTCCCCAAATGCGTTTCAACGCAGCGTAGAGTTCCCTTTCGAAAGGGAAAGTCTCAGGTTACATATGTAACCATGGTTCCCTGAGAACAGGGAATGAGACACTGCGTTTCCTAGCCATGCATCGGGGCTGCCTGCAGAACAGTCCCTTCAGACGATAAGGTACTGACTGGTTCTCTAGGCGCTCCTTACTTCCGGGTCGTGCTATGATGACGTCATAAGCTGTCGCTGGCCAATTGGATTGTCGTGAGTTGATATTGTTTTCAGACACTGGTTCACGTGGAGGTGTTCCCCATATGCATTTCAACGCAGTGTCTTGTTCCCTGTTCTCAGGGAACCATGGTTACATACGTAACCTGAGATGTTGTATCCCTCTAACTGATTATCACCCTGGGTTATTTTTATTCATTTATTTAATTTATTTTTGTTAATTATATAAAATTAATGATGAATGCATATTTTATTTCACTCATTCAGTTTGTAATCGTAGTAATGCAGTTTGTAATGCAGACAGGTACATTTAGGATTACTTTGAGTTATACATGTTGCTAAATGTACTCATGTGCATTGATCGACTTTTCCTAAGATCACCACCAGAGGTGCTATGACAAAACAAATCTACTCAACAGTACTATGCGCATACAATCAGTGAGCTTGACCCAATAATTGAAGCATAAATAGTATATAATTGGAAAACATTGTTGTGCAGTTGGTTGAAAGGCTGGGACTTTCCTTGTATAGGGTGTGAAGCTTGGATTATTGCCTTAGGGATTTTTGTCACTGACAGTGACCCCATGCATACCGAGTTGGGGAAGTATTTTCAGGATACGGGTATTTGTTCCCAATAGAATCTTATTTTATGAGAGCACATTTAGCTTAATTCTGTGGTTCTTAATCCTGTTCCTGCTCTGCACATTTTGTATGTCTCCTTTATCTGACACAGCTTTTTTTTTTTTTTTTTAGCTTAGAGCTCTGACCTAATGAGCTGATGATCTGAATCAGGTGTGTTAAATTCCCTGAGAAGGAGAATGAGACACTACACCTGAATAATTGTGTCAAGACACAACAGTCTCATTGGCCTACAACAGTCTGATGTCACTACCGGTGTGACCGCAAGCATAAAAGAGCGACTGTAGTAGACATCATCAACTTCTTTGTCTAAAGGAGATGTGGACATGCAGCATCTCATTACCTTTTCTCATGGAACTAGTTTCATCCTCCTCAGCATCATTACATATGACTCGTGGCGGCAGATGTGATTAATGCCGCTGTCATTGATGAAAAAAGAAATGAACCCAAAAATTCACAACATTGTTGTTTTGATGAAGATGTTGATATGTCAAAGTGATTGCAGTGCTTCATGTTTGTTTAGTTCAAACAAATCTTTAGGCTGTTTTACAGATTGTGAGAATTGTAGATTTAGTTTTAATTCAAAGGTGTTTAATTACCTGTCTGTGGTTCTGCACTAGATGGTAGATGGCCTATTACAGAAAAAGAGAGATTAATGTCTGTTTTCTGATTGAAAACTGATTTCTTCATTTGCATGGTCTTTCCCACAGTGAAAGTGATATTCAAAAAGGTGGTAAACAAGAAATGGATTTTTTATTCTCTAAAATATTTGCCTTTAACATGCCAAGAAAATCAATTACAAAGATGGCAAGCGTAAAGGGGGCTGTACTTAACAAAACTCAGTGTCTGACATTGAGACCAGGCCAGTTCATGTAGCCTACGATACCAACTGGGCAAAAGTTACAAAGTCACAATGAAGCTTACTCCACCATCCTGGATAAGGGATGAAACTACATTATCATCCATTAGAAAGGCTTCCCTATATGCTATCAACCCATATTTGGTATCATTTGAAAGCTCAGAATCTAAGCTTTACATAAATCTAAGCTGATACATAAGAGTGTTAAAATTGAGGTTACATATGCATTGGTCCAAGAAACGAATTTCCGCTTGATGATTGCGAAGAAAATTTTCTGCATATATGTATTTTTTATATTTTTATAAAACAGTCAAGTCATATATCACAAGAAATCTCTCATTCTATTTCTCTCATTATTTCATGTGTGACAATCATAGATTGAAAAATGTTCCAAAGAATCCCGCAGTGAAATAAGATAATTCTGAGAAAACAAAGAAAAGTGTCACATTCCAACTACAGCCACAAACATCTACATCATTTACATAATCTTTTAGCTTAGTATATTCCTTTCAAACAAGACCATTTTCACGTTTCTGTGAGCTTTTGTTGGTAAATAATCGACTGTTCCCTTTCGAAGGGAACTTCTACTCTGCGTTCGATGACGCAATGGGGAACGTCCACGTGACCCGGTGTTTCGAAACCTCGCTACCAAAAACTCCAATCCTATTGGCCAGCGACAGTCAAATGGCGCGACCTAGAAGTATAAAGGCGTGCCTACGGAAGCAGTCAGTATGCATCGTCTTTTCGGGACTGTGTCGACCTCCATTTTGTAATCTTTGTCTTAAAAGAATTCTTTCCAATCCAGTATGTCTGAGAAAGGTAAGAACTTTAGGAAGTGTGCTGATCCGTTCTCGCCTGGCCCTCTTCTCGAGAGAAGGGGCGTCAACATCTGTGCCTGGTGGATCTGGTCCCGCTCGCACTGAGGCTCCGTCTCGAGCCGAGGCTCAGAGGCAGGTCCAGCGATCCAGTGTCGCCGCTCGAGCGCCTCCTCCGCCTCGGAGTAAGTCGCAAAAGTGGCGGGATACGAGGAATAGAAAGCAGGATCTGAGGGAGGTGATTGAAAACCGGCGTCAGAACAAACCCCGCCGGTAGTCAATCTCTTCTCTGGCGGGGGGGCACATTACATCTGCCCTCGCCTCTATTCCTCGGCCTTCCTGGGGATTTTATTGACTGATACATGTTCAGATGACACCCTTGAACAGTCAGGACTGACGGTTGGGCCCATGATGAATTTTTTTCTGACGGCCCGCCGTCTGGCTTGATAGTGAAAAAGGGTTCTTTTGGCGAAGGAACCTGAGTTATCCTCCCACTTCGGTCAGGAGGAAGTTTCGTGGGTCCGGTTGCCACGGGAAAGGTAAGCAGGGTTCAGCTTATTATTATTAATGTTGACCTTGTCTTTCTATTCCTAAACATATTTTCCTGAACATGTAGCAGTAAAATATTAGGGGGTTTTTGTGGGCAAACTGAAGGTGTTTTTAGAAGGACTGAGCGGGCCACAAAAATGGCTGCTGTTCGGTTATTTCTAAGCTTCTCAGCTATTGTTTAGTATTGTTTGAGTTGCACTCACTGCTTCAGTTTATGTGATGTCGGTGGCTTTAATCGACCGCCTGACATCTCGTGCTTGGGTACGTTGCTTTCCTCCCTTTCCATGGGATTGGAAGCAATGTCAAAACAGGCTTTGTTTGCTGTTTTTCTTTACCCGTAGCTTAGTGGCTAGGCTAGAGCTAGGAAGTGTTATTTAATGGATAACCTTATTTATATTCCTAGTTTTTGGCCTCCTCCTGAGGGAGTTGTTTGGCTGCATGCCCACTATCCCCTATTTATGTAGGTGCATGGGCTGAGTTGACAGATAGGTTGTAACTATCTGGGTACTTCCTGTTCTGTTATCTCAGGTGGATTAGGCCCTTATCTTGTTGAGGCAGATAAGTTATGCAGGTCTCTGCTAGGCCCCACTTTTCTGGAACTTTATGTCAATAAAGGGAAAAAGGTTTTCTCCTCTAGGCCACTTGTTGCATGTTACAATCAAGTTGAGTGGACATTACTACTATTATTTAGTGTCTGTCCTCTATGGCTTAGTACAGATTTGAGAATCTGTATGGAGTAACGATTCCCTTTGTGAATGACATATATTTAAAGCCTTTGGTGTTGCTTTAAGTTCTAGATCCTTGCCCTACATTTCTGTATGTGAGCTTAGTATGCTGCCACAGGTTGGCACCTGTCTCATGATAGTTGGCTTATTTCTAACCACTATGTAGACATTGATGACCTATTACTCCCCATTGATAGGTTTATTAGTGGTCTGAGTGCATCACCTGTTGGATTGCATACTCAGGGTAGCTGTACCACTTTCTGAGGAAAGCTGGTATATGTTTAGCTTCCTGTTTTTTGATCATCCTTTCGGCTAATCTTTCTAGCTTAGAATGTAGGCCTGTTTGTTACATAGCCTCTTTCTAGTTAGCATTGGCTAAGTTAGCATGCTTTGGTTTGATCAGTTTATGCTCACATTGTGTACACTGCCACAGGCTGTGCCACGTGTTTGTTTGAAGTGTGGGCCCTATAGGCCTCCTTTAGACCATGTTGGCTGTGTTGGCTCCTTTCAGCCAACTTTATGACATTGCCTGATGGAATGTGTATTAGTGGTAGCTCAGGATTAGCTCCCCTTAAAGACTGTTCTCCTGTAGCTTGGTTCCCTATTAGATCACGAGCTGTTGCCACATGCGGCGTGAATGAGTAGGCCCTCTTAGGCCTCCTTTCTGGGCCTATATCGGCATGGTGGGTGTCTCTTAGTGTTCCAATTGGGCTGCTGCCTCTTGTCTCTGATTTGGTCAAAGCTCTGAGGAGCTTCCATATCAGTTCACCTGTTGGCACAGTCTGGTATACCTTACAGCTGCTAGTAGCCACCTGTTACTATGATCGTTGGCCCTCTTTAGGCCTTCCTTCTTAGTTAACTGGTTGGTTCAGCCTGCGAGTGTATATTCAGAAACAATGGCGAACACCATTTGTCATTAGGATAGGAGGCCCTAGGGGCCTCTTTCTTGGCTGACTTGTTGTGTGGGATGCCTTCGATCTGACCACTTCAGGAGCACGCTTGGCCTGAGCGAATAGGCCACGTGGCCTGTTTGCATCAGAGAGCGGTATTTTTTGTATCCCTTCTGAGGAAGTTTTGATACACTGCTCTTTAGTGGTCTAGATGACTGCCAATCGGGCTTCGGCCTCTTGTTCCTGATTTGGTTGGCTCCGAGGGGCCTTCCCTTTCAGTTGACTGGTTGGTACAGTCTGGTATTGACTACAGAAAGCCGTAAAGCCATCTGTTGCTAAAATCGTTGGCCCTCCTTAGGCCTTCCTTTCTAGCCGGCTGGTTGGCTGGTTGCGACCACTTTAAAAGCACTCATGACCTGAGCAAACAGCCCACTTCAGGCCTGTTTTGCAGCAGGGAGTAATATCGTGTATTTCCTCTGAGGAGGATTCATACACTACTCTTTGGTGGTCTGGATGTTGCAGCCGCTTGCTGATGCCAGATGTATACTAAGGTAGGCCTCCTTCTCGGCCTCTGGTGTAACATTTGGAGTTCAGCTAGAGTACTCTTCTCGCTGTGGGGATAGTGTGGTTGTTGAGTACTCTGAGTGGCTAGCCCCTCAGTAGACTGTAGTAAACCTTACTGAGGTTTGGGTTTCTTACTACATTGTCTCACTGAGCCTAAGAAGAGATGCTAGTTGAGCTCCAGCCACCTACATATCTAATGTGGATCTAATATGCTCCTAGTAAAGGCCAATGGACTTATGCCATTTGTTAAAGGTTTCTAGGCCTTATAGGCCGCCTTTTTCAACATATGGTATATGTTGATGTGTTTTTTGATTCGAGGATCTTTTCACACGCCTTTGGCCACGGGTCCGGATGGTACTTAACCTCCTTCGTGTCGGTTAGTATATTTTCTGGTGCCTAAGAACATGAGCTGATGCCACGCATTTGTCGAGGTGATAGGCCTGTATAGGCCTTCTTTGATGAAGTGTCGGTGTATGTGGTACTCCTCTTGCTGATAGAGTAAAAAGTGCTTTTACCGAGTACACTGCTCATTGGTTCGTGTTGGGCAGTGACGTGCAAACGAACAAGTGTTCTGTCTGCTAACCAGAACATACAGATGTTCGGGGTGGCTCCTTTAGGCCACGTTCTGAATATCCTGCTGTTGCGTATCCAGTGTTTGTCATGCTGTAGGCCCCTCCTTGGCCTCCATGATTGTTCATCCATTGCATGGTCTACCTGTTAGGTGAGCTTTGTACTTCCCTTTGGGTTGTGTACATAATCGTGCTTAGCTCCCTAAGCTGATCTCAGTGGTTGGCTCTGTTCAGGCCTCCTCCTGTGTTTCAGCCAGTTGGCTGGTTTGTGCTCCCCTGAGGGATCAGGTGTTTAGCGCACAGCCTCCTTAGTGCGTTAATGAGGCACTAAGCAGATCCTAGATGAGCGGAATACACTCCCCTCGATACAAGGGTTCATAGCACTCTAGCTGAGTTCTGCTCTCCGGGATGCCCATCTCTGCGCACGAGTTTGAGTGCTCCTGCCTTTCTGCAGTCACTCTTACCCGCTCCCTTCCATGGAGGTTGCGTTTTGGAGATTCTGTGTTCAGACAGGGATGGCCTAACACTTGGCATGTCTTATGATAAGATCAGGTCAGCTTCCCTGGTGGCATTGAGGGTGACGCTGTCCCCTCTAGTGGCTGGGCGGGGTCCCTTTCTTGGCTCCCTGCCCTCATTCCCTAGAAGAGACCACTCTGTCTGCGGAAGGGTGGATCTCAGAAGCTCTTAGCAGCCTTATCAGGCCTTCTCTCCTGCGAGGAAGGCCTCTTATAGGCTTAGCTTGGGCTGGTGGCCTTAGGGAATGCTGTCACTGACAGTCAGGTGACCCGAGGGGGAGTTGCTACAGTTCCTTAGAACTGTACGGGCGTTGTCTCAGCCATTCTTATTGGCATGCACTCCCCTAAGCATGGAGGCGTGGGTATATCGTTCCCCATTGCGTCATCGAACGCAGAGTAGAAGTTCCCTTCGAAAGGGAACGTCTCAGGTTATGTATGTAACCATAGTTCCCTGAGAACAGGGAACGAGACTCTGCGTTTCCTTACCATGCTTGGGGCTGCCTGTGGAACAGTCCCTCAAAGACGATGAATACTGACTGCTTCCGTAGGCGCGCCTTTATACTTCCGGGTCGCGCCATTTGACTGTCGCTGACCAATAGGATTGGAGTTTGTGGTAGTGAGGTTTCGAAACACCGGGTCACGTGGACGTTCCCCATTGCATCATCGAACGCAGAGTCTCGTTCCCTGTTCTCAGGGAACTATGGTTACATACGTAACCTGAGATGTTTTGTCATGGTTGCCCAAGATCACTTCACGCACGGAGAAACAGACGATTTCCAAGCCATCTGAAAGTGCTCTAGCATTATCTGAGGACCAGTCTCTGTGGTATACAGATCAGCACGTTTGATTAACAGGTTGCTCGACCAATTCACAGAGTGTGAAATCTGACACCGAGCATCTGAAGTCTGGTCACTGGCTTCTGTCCCGGATGAAGCACTCCAGACGGACACGGGAGTTTTCGTCAGTTTTCATGTGGATTTATTGATTTGATTTCGATAATTACATCTAGATAGGGAAAAGCTTTGATAAAAGAGAACTTTGAAAGCAAATCTTAGGCAATTGCCTCGGCCAGAGGCGGAGAGGAGACGCGCTGCGCGTTTGGTGAGTGCTGGTGTTTACTATATTGTATTACTGCATTTACAATGCTAATACTCATTTTTGATTGAATTATTATTATTTTGAAATGTGAAAGCATAGCAACCAGTCTAATAAACTATTACTTGACAAAATAAAGTCAAACTGCGTTTAGTACATGGCAAGGCTGCATATTCACTGAAGTCTGGAAGTATGTAGACTTGAATAATATTGTCATTTCAATAAACCAACATTTTGATAATGTAATGTATATTATTACTGTGCATAAACAGTGATTTCTTTGCTTCAGTTCAGTTTAGTGAGCAGCAGCAGCTGGCACAGGTGGCACAGGTGGCATCTCCAGGAGACAGCAGGGTGATGCTGAGGTGATGCTCATGTGATGCTCAACACAGGTGACAAATTATGCACATATAAGGAATTATACAAATCTGGAAGATGTAGATTATATTCTAGATTGTAAAAGTCTACGTTTATTTTATAATTTATAGAGTCTTGTGTCTCCTGAAAAAATAAAACTGATCAAAATCAAAAAGCACCTCTTTTTTTTTTTTTTTTTTTTGAGTAATTTCAAATGGTTTTCTGTAAAATGACACTGGGATATTGCATTTAAACCACTGTATAATGGGTATGGGGAGACTTTAGATTTGGGTAGGCGGAAATGAAAAAAAAAAAGGGTAATATTCCTCCTTCAGGTGTGTTTGATTAACTCTGGCATATAACATGATAGAGACAAAATTTTTTCCAGTGTTTGCTGACATCTAGCGGAAACAAGCAGAATTGTCTGCATGGTGCTACTGTACTCAGGGCCGAAGTTATACACTTTCAAAAAAGAATTTATAACAAAAAAAAAAAAAAAAAGAATAATAATAATAATAAAAATGCGGGGGGGTTATTACATCTATTACATATTACATTTATTACATAATTTTTATCACTTTCAGCAGTGTTTTATGTAACTTCAAAGGGTTTCCTGTACAATGACACCAAACTTTTGTATTTAGAACATTGTATGCGAGTATGGGAAGCTTTTTAATTTGGGTAAGCAAACTCCAGGCAGAAATCCCCAGAGCTTAAGAGGTTAATGTGCTCATTGCCTTTGCTATGACCAAACAAGTCTACTCAACACTAATACATGCATGCTATTAGTGAGCTTTACCATACATTGTATACAATTGGAAAACTTTGTTGTGCAATTGAAAACATAAAAAAAAAAATTGGTACACAGTGGTAATAATAGTGGAGTTCCGTTCTCCTTAGCATCATTACCTCTGACTCCTGGTGAAGAAGCAGTCATGCTCAGTGTCGGTGTTGCTGAAGAAAAATAAAACAAACACAAAAATGCACAACATTGTTATGTTGTTGATGTTGATAAGTGATTGTGATGCTTCAATCTGTTCAAACAAATCTTTAAGCATTTTTACAGGTTTTGAGAAAAGCAGATGTGGTTCTAATTCAAGGGTGTATAATTACCTGTCTGTGGTTCTGCACTAGATGGTAGATGGCCTATCACAGGAAAAGAGAGATGATTAATGTCTGTTCCAGAACGGATTTCTTCATTTGCATGGTCTTTCCCACATGCCAAGAAAGTCAATTACAAAGATGGCAAGCGTAAAGGGGGCTGTAACTTTACATATTGTAACAAAACTCAGTGTCTGACATTGAGACCAGGCCAGTTCATATAGCCTACGACACCAACTGGGCAAAAGTTACGGTAACACTTTAGATTACAGCCCGGAAATTACTGTGTAATTACAATGTATTTACAGCATAACTTCCAGTAATTATAGTGTACCTATAAAGTAAGTATGTGTAAGTATAGAGGAACGCTATGTAAAGTCAGGGGAATAAAGGGGTAACAACCAGGAAAATAACAAATTGATTATACTGTAAATATTTTAGAACTAAGGTGTACTTATACTAGGAGAATAGCATAATGGCGCCGATGTTCCTGGCATGCCGTCAGTCTCTGAGACTCTCAAGCCTGTTTGTACTATGGTTTTTTAACTGCCTTTTAAATCATGGCATTTTTAATTCACCTGTTGTCTTAAGCCAAAGCCTGGGCTAGTTTATGACCAGCAAACTTTGATGAATATTGGACTTTTGGCAGATGGACAAAGATTTAGAACTAAATGACCATGTTATCTCTGACCACAAACCTGTACTTTTTAATATCCCTGTCTCATGCTGTTCTGTCAATCCTGTGAAATCTCTGCAGTGTTCTCGCAGCTTTTCATCTACAACTAGTACAGAATTTGTTGTAATGTTTAATAAGCTGTGTAAAGTTCCTGACTCTGTTCTTCAGGATGTAGCATATGCACACGTATCAGGATAATCAATAAACTTTGGAATGTTCAGAATGCTTTTAGCATGCTGGACTGGGTTGTAAAATCTCATCTCGGCACCGGCCGGTCTAGAGAAAAACAGACCCTCTGACACCTTTGTTACCCTCCGAGATTAAACAGCGATGCCCTCTCTCCAGCTCTGGAGACTTCAAAAGATCGACCCCCTGGTGTGAGCTCAGAGACGGACCAGATCACATTCCAACCCACACCACACACACACACAGACACATACAAAAACACACAAACATACATTATTGACTGTATATGTAAAATATAACTATGCCAAGTCACATCCATGTATGTACCCATCATGTATCTCGAGTGTATGCATGTTTCCTAATGTTTAGACTTAGTTTGAATGAGTGTATTTGTGCTAGTGTGCATTTTAATGATGGAATATTGTCTGTAAACCATAACTTCCTTTATATGCCTGTCTGATCTATCGAGTTTGATCTCATTTTAAAGCTCTGGCTACTGATCATTCACTGAGATATGTCACATAGCTGACCAATGCATTTTTCTATGTGTTTAATGATACTGTGAAGAAAGTACTCCATCTCGAAATCTGATCTGATAGTCGTAAATTCAGCTTGGAGACAAGACAAAGAAAGAGCTTGCCCGCCAACTTTGCATCAATGTCATTGGCTATTCCACCTCAAGGAGGTGTGTCGGCCTATCTGTCATAAAAGAGGAACACCAGGATTCTCCTGTGTGTTCTCCCGACGGCCCAAAAACATCCATCGCCTACTCACGCACGTCTCTCCCGGACGTCACGGCGACGCGCTTCCATCGCACTCATCCATCGGGACCACCATCTCTCCGGCAAAACTAACTTTCACGTCCTCAGTTCAAACCCTCCCACGGAAACGGAAGAAGCCAATGAACTGCAGCAGTACTGACCTGAAAACCCGCAAGCAAACTGATGCAAGTACTGTTTCTGAATCTTAGATAATGAAACTGATTTCTATGCTGGCTGTCAAGGACTGTTCGATTTTACTATTTGCCTTCTCTCTTTCCTTCCTTTCCTGTCTCTACGTTCCCTTTTGTATATATTTGTATATTCTGTATTTTAGACGTATAACCTCTGTAGTCGTAGTTTGCATATATTAAACACATTATTCATGCTCGATTGTTCTTTTTGCTCATTTCAACAAAGCCAGGTCACTTTAACGTTTCGATCCTATATCCTTGCTTTACGTTTGGATGCTATCATAGGAATTTATCCTCGTGGCCAGAGGATAACATTTCTGTCGTAATAGTCTGTGGATAACTTACCAGTTTGCTGGACGGACCGATAGTTTTCTACATAATTATTAAACCAGAACTAATCATATATGTGATTGATTATAATTCGTTGTAATTAATTCACCATATATGGTTAATTCCCCCTTGGGTCGGTATGTGCATAATAATTATTCATAAAACTTTATGAGTTATTATATTCATATTCCACCCATAAATTGATTAATAACTGTACAATCGTTACAAGGATATGGGCGTTGATGAGCACTTCAGCCTGTAAAGAAGTTTTAGACACAGTAGCTCCCCAAAAAAATAAACAGTGCAAAGTTAGGTCTGATCCATGGTTAAACGAATCTTAGACAAATTTATAGGCAGGCAGAAACAAAGTGAAAGAAAAAAAGTTGCAAATTAATTATGATATTTTTTAAGGAAGCAACAATTCAATTTAGCTGTAAAAACAGCTAAATCTAAGTACTTTGTCGAGCTAATAGAAAACAATGTTAATAATCCTGAGACATTGTTTAATATTATGAATACAGTAGTAAAACCTTCTATATTAAATGTGAATTTATAATATGCGATCATTTTCTTAATTCATTTAAAACAAAGATTGGGAATCTTAGAAGGATGATCCCGCAAATGAGCTGTGACTTTTTAGGTTCTGTTACACAGACCACTGTTTTGATCAATTTTAACTTAATACATTTCAGCAGTTACAGGAAATTGTAAGTGGATTGAAACCTACTGGGTCAATTGTTGATATGGTTCCTCCATGGTTTTTGAAAGAAAACTGAGGCTATTGGACCTAGTATTCTTCAGATTGTAAATAAAAGCTTAGATACAGTTTTTTTCCTAACATGCTGAAACAGGTCTTTGTGCAACCTGTACTAAAAAAACAACAACTTAGATCCGACTGACTCACAAATTTTAGACCAGTTTCTCATCTATCTTTTTTGTCAAAAATTTTAGAAAAAGTGATTGGTGAACTTCACCAGTCCAGCTTCAGAAAGTATCATTCCACAGAGACAGCCCTTGTAAAAGTTTTTAATGATTTATTGGTGACTGTGGATGCTGGTGATTCAGCAGTGTTAGTTTTATTAGACCTAACTCCAGCCTTCAATATAGATCATACGGTGCTGCTTTCATGGCTAGAAGAGTACTAGGGTTGCAGGGTAAGGCCCTAAATTGGTTCAAATCATGCTTGACTGACAGAAGCATGGCAGTACGATTTGGATCATATACATCGAGAGCGACATCGCTTATATGTGGTGTGCCTCAAGGCTCCATCCACTTTACATGCTCCCATTGGGGGATATTTTTAGAAAACACAATATAGCATTTCACTGCTATGCGGATGATTTACAAATATATCTACTGTTAACTAATAGAAATAGTCTAGAACCTTTAATGTCCTGCCTCTCTGATATTAAAGCATAGCTGGCTTCCACTGTCCTTCCAGTGTCCTTTCACTGTCAATGAACGTTAAAGAATGTGTTAAAAACATGGGCGTTTTTATTGATAGCGCTCTGAAGTTGAACACACAGATAAATCATGTTGTAAAGTCTAGCTTTTTTCATCTGAGAAATCTGGCCAAGATGAAATCTTGTCTGACATTTAAGAGTCTCGATAATGCAATTCATGCTCTCTGGCTCCCTGGTCTCCCTACATTGGCTTCCTGTACAGTACAGGATTGATTTTAAGTTACTTTTACTAGTATATAAATCTCTTCATGGCCTTACACCGTCTTATTTATTATAATTGTTAACTGAACATAAAACGGGAAGAACACTGAGATCAACAACTCAAAATTTACTTAAAATTCAAAGGACCAAGTTAAGCCGGAAAGGGAATCGTGCATTTGTGGCAGTAGCGCCTAGACATTGGAATAGCTTACCCATGTATGTCAGGGATGCTGATTCCGTACACGTTTTTAAAATACAACTTAAGACACACTTGTTTTCCATGGCGTATCCCTCTTGTTGAAATATTTTTATTATTTTTGGTAATGTGTGTATTGTTATTATTAATATTGTATTTCTTTCTTTTTATACCTAGATGTTGTAAAGCACATTGGTCAACATGTGTTGTTTGAATAGTGCTATACAAATAAAGCTGACATTGACATTGTCACGAATATGGCTCCCGCGGCTCTTCCTCCGGGCCACCGGAGGGAGCCATCACCCAAATATTGATCATCTCCCATTCGGACTACGTTTCCCATAGGCCCTCATTCCTGGGACTGATTGCACACACGCCTGCACCGCATCACACTCACACTATTTAAGACACACACACACACACACTTCACGAAGTCTTGATTTGCCTTGGTGATCATTTCTGAGCGTTTTCTTGTGGACTGTTTATCTGTTGCCGTTTGGATGGCTTATTCCCTGTGAACCTCTGCCGCCTGTCCTGATCCTTGCCTGTGTACTGGACTGTTTGCTTGCCGCCTGCCCTGATCTCTGCCTGTGACCCGATTCTGTTTGTCTGCCGCCTGCCACGACCATTGCCTGTCCCTGTTTATGCATCTGCCTTTGCCCTGTCTGCATTGCATGTTGTTTAATAAAAGCTGCAAATGGATCCCCACTCTGTTGACCCTTCATTACAGACATACTCTTGTTCCATAGTTATAGGGTAAGTATGACTTTGCGGGCTAAGTATGACTTTGTTCTAGTTTTTTATTGTCTTCGTGATGTGATTATTTAAACTTTGGTGTTTGTTCCACTTCTGTGAGGAGTTCTGGCCAATCAGGTATCGTCTTGTTTCAAAATTGGCTTTTTCTCCGCCCCAATCATAAAGTGAGTGTTACCTCCGGCCTCTGGAATTGCCTGTCTCGGCAGACAGTACCGTTTAGACATGATTTCTATTAAATGGAATATGATACATTTTACACAGATTTCATTCAAGCCATGATTTGAATGGAAACTAGAGATTTAAATGCATATTAGACAGGAAATCCTTTCATTCAGCCATTCAATAGTTACACAGTTACATGAGTTGTGGGTGTTCTAAAACATAACTGGTCACATGTAGCATGTGTAGACATGATATAAAATTTATGCAGTTAAAAGATGTTTGATAAGTCCATTTCAAATTGACTTTGTTTGGTTGTATTTTTGATGATAACACACACACAGTGGTAATAATAGTGGAGTTCCGTTCTCCTTAGCATCATTACCTCTGACTCCTGGTGAAGAAGCAGTCTTGCTCAGTGTTGGTGTTGCTGAAGAAAAATAAAACAAACACAAAAATGCACAACATTGTTATGTTGTTGATGTTGATATGTCAGAGTGATTGTGATGCTTCATGTTTGATCTGTTCAAACAAATCTTTAGGCATTTTTACAAGTTGTGCGAAAAGCAGATGTGGTTCTAATTCAAAGGTGTATAATTACCTGTCTGTGGTTCTGCACTAGATGGTAGATATCCTATCACAAGAAAAGAGAGATGATTAATGTTTGTTATAGTTCCATAACAATACAGATGCAATACAGATGTTGTCTTATTTACAACATAACATTGTGCAGCCGCCGCACTGGACTACTGTGTTATGAGGAGACAACAGCAGAATCATAGGAGGCTGGTACAAACGGCTTTATTTTGTGCTGTCATCTCCGCCGGTTTCAAAACATGTCTCTGTTATATTGTTATTTTGCACTTTGCAACAACACAATCTTGTTTCTGCAGCGACTTTCAGCATGTTTACTATAACAACGTGACGTTTTCCTTTTTTACGTGGCGTGAGAAAGTCACATAAACCATGCAAAATCCGTAACCAATGCAACTGAAACAGATTTGCAGGAATGCGATTTTGAATAGGGTTTCAAACCACATATAAATGTAGATTGAAACAGATTTTTAAAAATTGCATTTCATGTGATTTTTGGCCATTCAGACTTGATAAATCTAATTGGATTTCAATCGGATATGCATAAAAATCGGATTTGGATTGACCGTCTGAACAGCCTTAGTCCACATCACCGACTGTGCAAAAGTTTCAAAATTATAAACCACCATTTTTCAACTGTAGGGCCAGTGCGAGCCAGGGCTAACAGCAGGCCAGTTGCCTCGGACCCTGAGCCGAGAGGCCTAAATCAAGCACTAAAACCCACCCTTAACAAGCCTCCTTTGAACAATATCACACAACCCCTGGATCGAAAAAATTAAAATGACAGTATACATTCACTCATTCAGACTTTAATTTGTAACTTAAGACTCTAGTATCAATATTAAGCACAGATTTACAATAGAAACAAATGTAACCATACTTTATTAATTTGTGTCAGGAGTGCACATCAAACATGCTGAATCAAACCATATTTATTATTTCACATAAAAAGAAAGCACATTCAGCCGTGCCTTCTTCCATTTATCTGTGATCACAAAAATGCACAAAACAACTCCATTAAGTCCAAAGTCTTACATAGTTAGAAAAATCATATTAAAATGTCACATTTTACATCACATTTCTTTAGAAAGAATAAGCATTTATAATAATTTTCCACAAAATTATGCAATCTGAAGAAGTTTTTGATGAAAGGAAGGGAATGGAAAACCAAAACCAAGGGAAAGAGTATGCTGTATAGACCATTTGGGAGCAGACGTCGCAGTTACGGCACTTACAGTGCATTGTGGTGGTAGAAAAACAGTGGTAACAAGTGGAGGAAAATGGGCAAAATCCACAGAATAAGAGAAACAACTCAGAATGCAAAATAAGATGGTCTTCATTTTATTCATTCATGCAAGTTTATATCTCCCAATTCAGATATTATAACTCGTAACTGCGAGTTTATACCAAAATTCTGAGGAAAAAAGTCTGAATTGCAGGATATTAACTTGCAGTTCTGAGACAGAATAATGAGTTTCTATACATAAACTTAATTTACAATATTTACAATCAAGCTCCGATACAGTGCTTCACTGTGAGATGTTTCGTTTTTTTAATACAAGCTTCGAAGCCTCTGTATTAAACGTCATATCACTATGTGAGTCTTCTGGTCATCATCATTCCTCCATCCAGTTCTCCCATCTGTTATTTCCAAGATCCCAATTCTCACCACTCAAGGACTGTATCTGCAATTCACTTACTTGCATCGCTGTTTGTTTCTGCTGTATGTCCAATAAACACCACCTACCTGCATTCCCGTCATCTCCCAGCTGTCCACAAGACCACCATCTCAGCGGTGGACCACTTCTGGAGTCTCCAGCAGGATGGTCGTCCGCTGAAGAGGTATGTGGTGGAGTTTTCTGAGCTCTCTTGTTTGGTGGGCTGGCCAGATGTTCCCCTTAATGCATGCTTTCTGATGGGTCTGGACAAGGATACTATTTGCTATAGCGAACCTGCCTGTTATTTCTCTCTAGTCAAGTCTATTAATCTGATTCTCTATTTGAATGGTTCTAATTTTGAAGTAGAAGTAGTTCAAGAGAAAAAGTATCCTCCTTGTCCAGCCCCATCAGAAACACGTGGCCTGGTCAGCTCACCTTCCGCCGGCTCCCTCCACATACCCCTCCAACGAATCTGTCCATTCCTGCCTGCCTGAAGATCCAAGAGATCACAAGATGGCTGCCGTTCCTAAGCCTCGGTGCAAAATGGCTGCCGCCACCTCAGAGCCTTGGGGTAAAATGGCCGCCACCGTGTCAGAGCCTTGGTGCCTCGGTGCAAGATGGCCGTCACCACACCTGAGCCGCATCGCAAGATGGCCGTCGTCTCTTCAGAGCCTCGTAAGAAAATGGCCGCTGCCACGCCTGAGCCCTCGCTTATGATGGCCACCCCCACGCAGGAGCCCTCACCAGAAGAGGACCAGTGCCTTATAGACTTATGGTCAGAACCAGTTTCTCCAGTCACAGACTCCACTCCAGTGCCCGAATTGTCTCCAGACTCCGCTCTGGTGCTCGAGTCATCTCCAGACTCCGCTCCAGTGCCCGAGTCATCTCCAAAATCCGCTCCAGTCGCCAAGCCCATTTCAGACTCTGCTCCTGTCACAGAGCCCGCTCCAGACTCCGCTCCTGTCGCCGAGCCAGTTCCAGACTCTGCTCCAGTCACCGAGCTGGCTCCAGACTCCGCTCCTGTCGCCGAACCACCTCTATTCCACTATCTGCCTATCCCGGACTCCATTTCCCATGATCCTCCCTGGCCCACACATGCACTCACTCCACCTCCTCATCACCACAGCACTACTTAAGGCTCACACTCACTTCAGTTCACTGTCCGTTCTCGTTGATACAAAGGACCCTTATTGTTTACCTGCTATTACCTGCTGCATTATACTTACTGTCTCCACTCCAGCGTGTTTCCCCTTATACTCCTGTGGCTTCATCTGTGTGTGAGTCTTCTGGTCATCATCATTCCTCCATCCAGTTCTCCCATCTGCTATTTCCACGATCCCCATTCTCACCACTCAAGGTGTGTATCTGCAATTCACTTACCTGCATCACCGTTTGGTGTAAACACCACCTACCTGCATTCCCGTTGTCTCCGACCCTTCTGTCCGTAACAGAAACCCCATATTTTCCAAAAAAAAAAAGAAAAAGTTCTAGTTCTTCATACCATCAGGGAATAAAGACTTAAGTTAAAATATCCAAAAGGCCTCCCTTAGTAACAATTTCTTGTCTCTTTCTCTGCCTCTTCTATGAAGTAAAATCCTCTTAATGGCCAAGAACTTCATGTCAGACAAAGAATGTTTAGCAAACTTGAAGTGACGATACATTGGAGATGTATCATTCTGTCGCCTAAAAGCACTTGCATGTTCAATTATTCTGGTGCGTAATGCACATATCTTCTTACCAACATTTAAAATGAGCATGGACAAATGATGATATAAATCACATAAATACTCTTGCCAATAAGCAGTTGTCTGACCTTGTGTGTTTTCAATGTGTGTGGATGTGTGAATGATTTACATTTAACATATTTAGTACAAGAAATACAATTGTAACATGGGAAGTTACCCTGGGCATCAACAAGAGTGGTCGGAGAGTTATTGTCAATACCGGTATATCACAACACCCCCAGAATGACAGATCCGTCTTCCGCTTGTCAGCATTCAGGTGAGAGTGCCACCCGACCCCGATTCTCTCTGTAGGAGGGTTCAAGCAGTGACACTTTTTTTTTGCACTCTGTAGGAAGAGCTGGTTGATGGTGGGAGTTGCACCCACTTAACAGCCCATGACACCTGAGCTAGACAAGGGAGGTATCATTTGGAATGCTGCCGCCTGCTGCTTCACCTCCTGAAACCTCTCGACAACTGAGTTGATGGCGTCACCAAAGAGGCCATGAGGTGAAAACATGACATGCAACAAAAAAGTCTTATCTTTTACTTTAATGTTCAAAAGATTTAATCGAGCACAGCGTTTGTTCAGTCAGGCCATGTAGGTATAGTGCTGCAACCAGCTGATGTGGTCAGCTGTCAAATCGCTTCAATCACTACCATTCTCCTATTAGACACGGGACATATATACATGGCATTACTGCTCGATAAGTATGCTCAAACTGTTTGCAACCCTCCCTCCCCATTATAAGCATGAACATATTACTGTGCACCTTCTGGTTGTTGTCTTCTTTTGTTTCAGATCACTAAGGCTTTCAAGTCCTGGCTGGCATGGACCTCACTGCTGAGAGACTCTCAATCTACAGTATAGATGTTCCACTGCCATATCTACACGATTACCATGTTCTCTTTTAAAGACATTACTTAGTGTCTTAAATGTCTATGTATTTCCAAGCTGATGGTTCCAGGGGGTTAATGTTAAAGCTCTTGTAGGTTCAATTAATTTTGGAGCAAGAACCCCCATAAGGAACCATACCGCCAAAGATAAATTGTGTTCAATAAACTCAAGTAACTTGCCAAAGTGGTCCTGTCTGAAATCATATTAAATGCATCTTTGTGGTCGTCTCCTTGGTGGCCCAGAGAGACAGATCAATGGCCCGGTGGCCCCTCGCCCTCATCTAGGTTTCGTATGAGGTCAAACTGGTATGCCTGCAAGATGGACGTCCAAGATGGACACACCAGCCTACCTCACAAAGGTCAAGTACATGGATATTAAGTACAATGCCATATCAGGAGATCGATAGTTGGCCAGTGTTTTTTGACTTTGTTTGATAGCAAGCATGAACTAAGGCTGTACATTTGCATATTGGACCAAAATTCTCAACAAATTTACAAAGTTATAAATAAATCTATATTGTAGCAAGGTATGTTGTTTAGGGAAGGAGGAGACAACCGGCGAATGTTCAGCAACTTTAATATAAAATAAACAAACACAAAATGAAAGTAAAAATGGTAGCCCCTCATGGACGACTGCCACACACACATAAAAAAAAACAACAAAAAAAAAAAAAAAAAACATAACGAAGTCTGGAGGTCCGTTCTTTGTACCATGATTTGACAGATGCGAGATCTTCTAATCATGATAACTGATCTCTGGCTAATTTGGTTCTTTAAACAAATTTGTGGAATGGATTAAAATATCTGGATGAAGTTGTCTGAGATTACTGCACATTCTTGTGTTCCTTGAAATAGCAGATGTATTGATACTCAAAACCATGATCAGCAATGCAGCGATTGGTTGACGGCAAGACAGCAACGTAATGACATCATATAATTAGAAAAGACACCTGACGAACACCTTGACAAATTTCTGGACCTTTAAAATGAAACAGCCAAGCGAACAAAATGGCAGAACGACATAAATGTTGCAATATATAAATGAAATGTGAACTGTTTTCTTTTTTTTATACACAAGCATTTTTTATACACAAGCATTTGTACTGTCATTACATTTTTATTTCAATGTTGTAATTTGCAATTTATTTAATTTTATCTTTGAAGCAGATTTGTTACGTGACAGCATTAATTAAAGCTTTAATTAAAAATTAATTAAAGTCAAGATCAAGTTATATGCATCTCCTGCGCTGCATCAAGCCACTCCCATAATAGTCACCATTCAAATTAATGCACAGCTCAGAATAACTGTACAAGCATGAATGTGAGATTCCAATACAATTGTAAAGTAATTATTCCATCATGAATAAAACTTTCAATGAGTAAAACTGACTGTCTATAGTATTATAGACTACACAACATTATAATATTATTTTCAAATTAATTTGTAAATTATTATCATTTTAAATTATTGTCCCTGGATAAGTAGAGTACACTTGAAATAAATTAGCAGTGGCTGGGACAGATTTTAAGCATCAATTCCGCTTAAAAAGATGCAATCTAATCCTGTTTACATGAAATAAACTGCTCACGAGCAGGTTTAAGCTGTTGCTATGGCAGCAAGTCAAGGATGACGATTGGAAACATAAAAAAAAAAAAAAAAAAAAATTGAACTATTCATTGGTTCGTTCAAGAAGATCATGTTGCCTGAAACACTGTTGCATTGCTAATGAGAAAGTGTACTGTACAACATCAAAGTTCCATATCAGTTGTATAACTGTGTTTGACTCACCTTGGCAGATGACTCCAGCATCTTCATGGTGCCCACAGTTATGTGATCCCCATCCTTTTGATGAACAGTTTTTCAGTAAAGGTTCACTCCCATGGCACTGGACATCATCCAACCATATTTGTCCAGAACCTTGTCCAAAATAAGCAGACCTCTTTGCCTCTATAACACTCCCACAGCCCAGCTCTCTACACACCACTGCCGCATCTGTAGAATCCCAGGAATCATCACACACTGTTCCCCATATTTCGTTGTGGAAAACCTCCACTCTTCCAGAACAGAGGTTGGATCCATTCACCAACCTAACACCTATTAAGCAAAAAACAATTTAAAGTACAGGGGCCCGTTTCAATAAGGAGGTTCTACCAACTCTGAGTTAAAACTTGAACTCTGAGTTGACTTACCCTGAAATGGGAAACTCTGAGTTCCCTTTCATGGGAACTGTCGACGCTACGTCATAGGACGTTATGGGAACCCTCTGCATGATTGCGTCGTGAAGCACTCTTGTATCTATCTAATGATGAGATGAGACGTCAGAGGCGGGTGACGTCACGGACCAGGAAACTATGAAGCATACCCAGAACAAAGAACGCTAGCTTCTGTTGTCTTCAGCAAGCGCTCTGTGTTATCGTGTGTCTTTTTTGGTGTTGTTTGTCTTATTACATAAACAAGTCACAATCTCTTCATCTGAGGACAAGAGTATCTCACACCAATCCATATATTTATAAATAAAAAGACACGTATTATGACGAAAAACAGCAGCTGAATGGGAGTTGAGCACAGGCAGTTCTCGAGGGAGCTGTCTGTGGTGAAAAAACTCGCGTAGATTAAGTCTGCAAGAAAGAATATACGTCTCGGGTCTTGCATTTGCTGAGGCTGCACATAGATCACGTGTCCGTGGTTTTATATATATATGTATTTATATTTTGAGTAGATCAGAGTTTCCCTTTCTCTCTTTCCCTAAAATACCTTGCAAATTATTACGAGCTATAATTCTTTTTTTGTCTTCTAAATATATTCAGCCTGTTCAAAAAAAAAAAAAAAAAACTGGCTGCATTTAATTTGAGGATTAAATGAAATAAAGGAGACCATTCTGCCAACCCTGCCACCTCGTATGCTTCAGGGCGCAGTGGTTTCCAGTGTTCCTCCAAGAAAGAGGAGGATTGTAGAGCGGTCAGTTCAGATGTTTCCTGCTGGCTCGTCCGTTTCAGGGCACTGGTCTGACCGTTCATCCGAAGAAAGTGTCGCCACCCGTGCTCCCCCGCAGAAAGCTTGGGGACAGGGACAGGCAACACAGTTGAAGTCTTTGTGGGGTAAAACAGATCTGCGGACTGTAATTATCACCAAGAAGGCTTCGAAGAGGTCATGATGCCAGTGGCGAGGGACATTGGAGGGTAGCCCCCTCCAGGGAGGGCCGGAGGGCGCCGAGTTAAGTGCTCAAAAAAAAACAAAAAACACCAGAAGCCAGTCTCGAGAGACTGGTTCTCTTAGTAAATTTTCTGGCAGAATGGAAACTTCTCCCAAATATTTCAAAATGGGTGCTGCTCACAATAGAAAAGGGTTACAAATTCGGGTCTCGCCCGCCCCAGTTTATTGGGGTCCTTCCCACAGTGGTGGCCCCCGAGCAGTCTCTGGTAATGGAACAGGAGGTTATGACGCTCTTGCAAAAAGGAGCTTTAGAAGGGGTTCTCCTCCCAGCAAGCTGTCAGGGTTTTACAACCTATACTTCATTGTTCCTAAGAAGGATGGAGGGTTATCCCACAGATCAGGTCCGAGGACTGGTTTGTTGCGATAGACCTGAAAGATGCTTACTTTTATGTATCCATCCATCCATCCTCAACACAGGAAGTTCCTCAGGTTTGCTTTCGGGGCGAAGCTTACCTGTACAGGGTTCTCCCTTCGGCCTTATCACCCCGCACATTTACAAAGTGCGTGGATGCAGCTCTGGCTCCACTGAGACTCCAGGGCATCCGTGTACTGAACTATATCGACGACTGGTTGATTATAGCTCAAACAGAACATCTGACAGTTCAGCATCGAGATGTTGTTCTGTCACACATGAAGAGGCTTGTGCGGAGGCTCAATGCCAAGGAAAGTGTGCTGGTTCTGGCTCAAATTACCAACTACTTAGGGGTAGTTTCGGACTCAGGCACATCTGTCTCCTGCTCGTGTGAGTTCCATTCTCAATGCCATGAATGGGGTGAAACTAGGCCAGTCACTCAATGTAAAACAGTTTCAAAGACTGTTGGGTCTCATGGCAGCTGCGTCCAGTGGGATACCTTTTGGCCTGCTGCACATGAGACCCTTGCAGTGATGGCTCAGGACCAAGGGGTTTTCTCCAAGGGGAAATCCTTTTCGCACAATCAAAGTCATGCGGCGATGCCTTCATGCTCTGGTCGTGTGGAAAAAGCCTTGGTTCCTGTCCCAAGTACCTGTGTTGGTGGTTCCTTGTCGTCACGTAATGCTTACGACGGATGCTTCCCTCACAGGCTGGGGGGCGATCATGAGTGGTCGCTCAGCTCAGGGTTTCTGGGAGGACCATCAGAGTTCCTGGCACATAAATTGCCTGGAAATGATGGCGGTATTTCTTGCAGTAAAATACTTCCTCCCAGACCTGAGGGCCCATCACATGTCGGTCCGTGCGGACAACATGTCGGTGGTCTCATATCAACCATCAGGGGGGTCTGCGGTCTCGCCAACTATGCAATTGGCCCGTTGGATCCTCCTGTGGGCCCATGGGAAGCTCCTCTCGCTGAGAGCAGCTTACATCCCAGGGCATCAAAATGTGGGAGCAGACGCCCTGTCAAGGCAGGGGCCAAGGCCCGGGGAATGGAGACTCCACCCCAAGGTGGTGGAGCTCACTTTGGAAAACTTTGGTAGCGAGCGGAAGTCAACCTATTTGCTTCAGGGGAATCAACCCAGTGTCCATTGTGGTTCTCCCTATCTCATTCAGCACCATTGGGTCTGGATGCCATGGTACAGACGTGGCCGTGGCTGCGTCTGTATGCATTTCAGCCATAATCCAGAAGCTATCGTTCTTTGTTCTGGGTATGCTTTATAGTTTCCTGGTCCATGACGTCACCCACCTCTGATGTCTCGTCTCATCATTGGTTAGATACAAGAGTGCTTCACGACGCAATCACGCAGAGGGTTCCTGTTCTCTATTCAGGGAACCAGGGTTACACAAGTAACCCGAGACATTTTCAGTTTCAGAACAGCTGTATTGAGTTAGTTCAGTCGACTCTGAGTAGGTTGACTCTGAGTTAAGCACGTGCACCACGGCTATGAAAAGCCATCATCAATGGAGCTCCGATATTACGATTCACCATGGCAACAACACGTGACAAAATGACGTCCCCATACTTCTGAGTCAATGCAAGTTTAATTCTTATCACTGTTATAATATCAAAGGTGAAAACTGGCAGAACAGTAAGTTATTGAACTAATATTCATTTTCATGGTATCCCACATGCAAAAATAAAGAAAAAAATAATAATTTAATGCATTTTTATTTATTTTGCAAATTATATTCTATTTACCATGTAGGCTAAAAGTAGCAGTTATTTGCAATAAGTGTAAATAGTAATTCGATGCTATTTATATTTTATACTGGCAGATACATACTTTTGGCACCTCAGTATTGTTGTACATTAACATGATAATAACAGAGTGTAAACTACTTAAACACTCATTATTACACACTCATTAGGCCATTTACTTCCACTTTTTCTTCATTTTTATTGAAAGTAATTGCCTTTATGATGTGATGGGAAAAGGGAGAAGAGCGAGCTCGGCGAAAGGCAGATTCGAACCCTGTCAATCACGTCACAAGTTAGCTTTGCGCACCCAACACGCTACTGCTTACACCACTGTAGTCATTAATCACATGGGTTGTTTTTAACCTTGTGTGATATTGGTGGGTGGGGCTACTGTAAATTTGCACTTAGTAATAGACACTCTGCATAATCTTGTTTTCTGTTTGCATTAAGATTATTTGCATTACCACACTGGCAGATATTGTAATTTTACTTAAGTAAAATGCACTTAATTTAGATCCCCCCTGAAAACAAGACTAAATATTTTATATCATTTTCTTATATAGAAAATGTATCTTGATTTAAAATTTTTTAGATATTTGTACTTGAAAAAGGGCAAAAAATACTCAGTAAGAAACGCAATTTTGCAGTGTGAATGAATTAATTAACTATTCAAACATTACTTGCACTTTAAAAAGGGGGAGGAGACCGAAAGAAACTCTGGGCTTACCAAAGAAAACCTGCTCCTGACCAGGTTAGGTTCACAGAGTAAGTTACCTCTCTTTCAGAAACAGGCTTGACTTACCCTGCTTTCTCAGGTTTGACATACCTCCCATTCTGAAATGGAAAACCCAGAGTTTCCCTCATTTCTGGGTTAACATACTCAGAGTTTTCACTTAACCTCCTTTCTGAAACCGGCCCCAGTTTATCAGGTTTTTTGTTTGTTTGTTTGTATTTTTGATGATCAAACAAAGAGGTAATAATATTGGAGTTTCATCCTTCTCTGTGATAGGCTGGCCACACGCTTTTAAGCCCAATTTTAAGCCTGATTAGCACCCCTGAACAATCGGGGAAAGAAGATCACCCATATTCTTTTTTTTTTTTTTTTCTATTTTGTTTCTCACTGTAAAGCAGAATGCGTGGAGGAAGAACCAGCTGACAACATCGATTGTTGTTGATTTATCTTCTCAAGTCACGTTTGATCTCGCAAGTCTCCGTTAGATCTCGTGTCACTGTAAAATCGTTCCTACAGTCAACAGTTGTGTGGTCTTGCAGTCTAGTTATCTAGTGTGTGTGTGTTCAGAGGATTAAAATGCTAAAAATTGGCTAAAACTGTCTGTGGTCTTACACAGTCTTAAAATCAGTTAAGATTTGAAAATCGTCTAGTGTGTCCCAGGCAATAACTTCCCTGTTTATTTTAGGCTTTGATTATGTTGTCTCTAGGGAAACCGTCTCAGGTTACGTATGTAACCATAGTTCCCTGAGTACAGGGAACGAGACTCTGCGTTGAACAGAACGCATTGGGGAACCGTCACATGACCCAGGTGTCGAAAGCACTATCCAACAACTCCAATTGCTATTGGCCGGCGACAGCCTATGACGTCATACGGCACGACCCGGATGTATAAAGGGAGCGCCTGGAGAGACAGTCACTATCTTATCGTCTTGAGGGACTGTTCTGAAGGCAGGCAACCTGAAGCATGGCAAAGGAACGCAGAGTCTCGTTCCCTGTACTCAGGGAACTATGGTTACATACGTAACCTGAGACGTTCCCTTTCGAAGGGAACTCCACTCTGCGTTGAACAGAACACATTGGGGAACGATATACCCACGCCGCCATGCTGGAGGGGAGTGCCTGCCAAAAAATATGGCTGAGGCAAAGACCTCAAGGCAGTTCTCAAACTGCCCAGCAACTCCCCCTCGGGTCACACCAGGCTGTCAGTGACAGCATTCCCTTTGGCCAACAGCCGAAGCTGACCTTCCCACAGGCTTCTACCTCTCTCTTTTAACAAATAGAGCCTAGAGAAACGCTAAGGCATCTAGAACCCAATTTTCTTGTGAGAAAAGTGGTTCCTTTAAGGGAATGTGGCCAAGGAACCAAAGGGAACCTCGGCCAGTCACTCATGAGGGGAGCAAGGTCACCCTCATTGCCACCAGGGAGGCCGACCTGGTCTTCACAGGGAACAGACTCAGTTCAGGCCAACCCTGTCTGAATACAGAGCCTCTACAACGCATTCTTCAGGAAGATAGTAGGTAAGAGTGACTGCAGAAAGGCAGAAACCAGCTCAGACCCACGCGTAGAGACGGGCATCCTGGAGAGCAGAACTCAGCTGAGTGCTATGAACCCTCATATCGAGGGGAGATAATCCGCTCAACCTAGGATCTACCCAGTGCTTAATTAACACACTGAGGAGGCTGTGCGCTGAAAACCCTGAAAAGGGAAGCACAAACCAGCCTGGGGCTGACCTTTAAGACGGGGCCTGATCAACCGCACCATCATAATCATCATAATCACCTAACAGGTAGACTATGCCAAGAGCACATACTCATGGAGGCCCGAGAGGGGCTACAACATGACAACAGTTCTATATACATAAAGACAAAAGTAAACTTCAGAAAGAGGCCTGTTTCTGGTAAAGCCATTCTGAACATCTGTCTAAGCCGGCGGCAGACAGACAACTTCCATGGCAGCAATAGAAAGCTGCACAGTGCTCTTATGATAATCCACCCAACACAATCCGACGAGCAGTGTACTCAGTAAAAGCACCTTTTACTCTTTAAGCAAGAGGAGTACAGCGTGCGCCAACACGTATTAAGGAAGGCCTGAAAGGCCTATAACCTCAACAGACACGTGGCATCAGCTCGTGGCAGTGTCTAGGTCCCAAGCCTGGTAAACAGCCCGCAAAAGAGGGGGTTGAATCTACCACTTGGGCCCCTGGCCAACGAAAGTGTATAGAAATAGTTCTCAGAGAGAAATACACCTAAACAAACACTAGTGTGTCCAAAAAAGGCGACCCGCAGGCTTAGCATCCTTCAGGACACACGGCGTAAGTCTCATGGCCGTTTCCAGGAGCACAAAGATCCAACCTAAGCGCTAGGTGGCTCTTAGCTCAACTAGAATCATCGACTCAGAGGCAACAATAGGTTAAACCAAACCTCAGTAAGGTTTCACTACTGACATCTCATCCAGAGCCGCACAGAAAAACACAATCTGTGCCAACGTGCAAACTAAAAAGGAGGCCTGAAGTGGCCTGCTGATCCAGTGACATGTGGCTTCAGCTCGTGAATTTCCAGGGAACCAAGCTACAGGGAACCAGCTCTAACCCACTAACTATGGGAGGCTAACTACAACCTGTGCTAGGCTACACTTTCCAAACAGGCAAAGTACCCTAAGTTCTGAGACTAAAGGGAACCAAAAACAACCAACATGGTCTAAGGGAGGCTAATTAGGCCTACCACCTCAAACAAACCTGCTGCAGGGCCTGAAGCAGTGTATAAAAAACAAAACAGTATGTGAGCACTGATATCCATAAAACAGCCAATATAACACTATTGCTAACAGAAAGAGGCTTAGCAATCTGGCCTACAATAACCGTATATGCAATATAGCTGATAAACAGATAACTGAAAGGGAGCTGACAGATACACACTTTAAACAGAAGTGATCTATCCACCCTGAGTATGCAAACCAACAGGTGATGCACTCAGTGACAACAAAAACTCTCCTAGCTGGGGCTTAAAGGGGTCACCAAACACTTAGATAGAGGCCAGGCTTTTCTCAAAAAGGGCCTACTATACAAAAGCAGGTGTCAACCTGTGGCAGCATATTAAGCTCACATACAAACGTAGGGCAAAACGTCTAGAACTTCAAAGGAACTTTGATATGCATGCTTTAAGAGAAAGAGAAAAACATATCCCAACCACAGATTCTCAAATCTGCTCCAAGCCTAGAGGACGGAGCTAACTGCAACGTCAACTCAAACTTGAAAGAAATCAAGTAGCTCGGAAGAGAACATTTTTCTCACAGCATGAAAGTTCTAGAGAGTGGGGCCTAGCAAACATAAATTGCCAACACTATCTGCTTGAAGATAAGGGCCTACCACCTGAGAAAACAGCATCAGGTCTTAAAATAAAACAGTCTACAACCTAGCTGTTAAACTCATGATTGCACCTACATATTTTAGCAAAGGGACAATTTGGGCAACAGAAACTAGCCACTCCCTCAGGAGGAGGCCAGAACTACAATACATATGGGAATTAAACTTCACATACACCATACGCAACCATAGTCCTAGCCCAAATCAACTGAAGTGATGAGTGCCAGCTCGAACTATACTGAAGATAGCTGAACGGCTGAACATACAGAGAAAAACTGAACAGCAGCCATTTTGTGGCTTGCTCAGTCAATCTCACACTCCAGTTCTGCCCAAAGAACCCCTAATACATTTACTGTTACATATTCAGGAAATGATACAGGAATAAAAACAAGGTCAAAATTTTAATAATTTCAAAACAGACCCTGTCTTACCTTCCCGTGGCTCGCAGACCAAAGAATCCGTCTTCATTCCTTACCAAAGGGGAAGAACGATATCCCTGGTTCCGTAAACCCACCGAACCTTTTCACTATCAAGCCAGACGGCGGGCCTTCAGAAAAATATTCATCATAGGCCGACCACCGGCCTGACTGTTCAAAGGTGTTAATCCTGAACATGCACAGTTAAAAACGTATCCCGGGAGGACAAAGAGAAGGGGCGAAGGAAACTTTTATTAAAAATTTCCCTCGCCAAGAAAGGGGATCGATCAGCGATGCTGATCGCGCCGGCGATCGATCACCTCTCTCAGATCACCTCTCCTTCTCTTCGCATCCCGCCGCTTTTGCGACTTACTCCGTGGTGGAGGAGGCGCTCGAGCGGCGACACTGGATCTCTGACCCTGCCTCTGAGCCTCGGCTCGAGGCGGGCCAGTGCCTCCCGGCTGTCTGGGCCCAGAATCGGACCTGAGCGGAATGCATTTCTTAAATGCTGCTGAGCGCGCCCTCGCTTCCCTGAACTTTCCGACTACCGCCTCAACGGAGCCGCCGAAAAGCTCAGATGGCGAGACCGGGGCATCGAGGAGAGAGCCCTTTTCTCTCTCCCCGATGTCCGCCATGTTCAACCACAGATGCCTCTCCAATCGAGGCGGCCGTCTGCTTGGTGGCTCGGAGAGCGAGATCTGTGGTCTGGCGCAACTCAGCCACCGCTTCAGGGGACAAACCCTGCCCCTGATCCAGGTCCTTCAGCAGGTCAGCTTGGTATGCTTGTAACACCGCCATAGTGTGTAAAGCAGCACCAGCCTGGCCTGCAGCAGCATATGCTCTGCCGTTCAGACGAGATGTCATTCTAAGGGGTCTGGACGGCAGAACCGGAGCTTTAAGTGTCGGTGCACTGCCCGTGGCGAGATAGTTCGCGAACGTCTCGTCAATGGGAGGCATCGACACATACCCGTACTGGCCCAATCCCTCCACATCAGCGAAATTCCCACGCTGATGCAGATGAATCCTAGACGAATACGGGTTCTTCCATGCCTTCTTAACCTCAGAATGCAGGTCCGGAAGGAATGGAAGGCTCACTGGAATTACGGGGTTGTGATCGGAAAGAAACCGTTCGTCTAGCCTGCCGCGAGTGGGCTCTCTCCTTACGCGCTCCCACGGCAGCTGCAGCCTGCCGGCAGCGCATTCCACAACCTCCAGTAATTCGACATATGCTGGACGGGGGCTTGGAAGAAAAAGAAGCAACCTCAGTCCCTTCTTCCTCTTCCATAACCACCTCCTGCTCTCGGGGGCTTTTAGCCAGAAGAGCACTCGCTCCTGGATCCGATGATGTCAAAGAAAGGACATCATCGTCATCCAGGAGCTCATCCCCGCCAGCCGCCGCCTGAGGTTGAGAGACCGTAACACCTCTCTCAAACTTGGCGGCGAGCTCCACCTGTGAGCCCCATGAATGCAGCTGCCGCTCAGCCTCAGCGCGAGCGGGACCAGATCCACCGGGCACAGGTGTTGACGTCTCTCCCCTCGAGAAGAGAGCCAGGCGGGAACGGAGTGTTTTCATAGGAAAACGTTCACAATTCTCACAGCCAGCGTCCTCAAACGCTGCCCGTGCATGCTCTTCTCCCAGACAGATAACACATAGGGTGTGAGGATCCTCCGGAGTCAAAAACCTCAGGCAAGGATCCGCACACTTCCTAAAACGTTTCACTTTGTCCTCAGACATAGCTCGACAGGAAATACTCACTTGGAGAAAACGACAGTGCAACGACACACACAGTCCCGAAAGACGAAAAAGATAGTGACTGTCTCTCCAGGCGCTCCCTTTATACATCCGGGTCACGCCGTATGACGTCATAGGCTGTCGCCAGCCAATAGCAATTGGAGTTGTTGGATAGTGCTTTCGACACCTGGGTCACGTGATGGTTCCCCAATGCGTTCTGTTCAACACAGAGTGGAGTTCCCTTCGAAAGGGAAATAAATTGGTTCACGTCCTGAGTCTCTTCTATGGTTTGAGTCTCTTTTGTTCATTTGTCACATCACATGACAGTCGCATATATTCTGAATTGGATACAGATACAGTTCATAATTCACAAACATCTTTACAAACAAGCAGGTAGTTTGGTTTTTAGGGACCAAGGGCACAGGGCTCCATTGTTCCCCTAGGGATCATTATTAGGGCCTAAGCCCCCCAAAATCTAGAAAATTTGCACAAACTTTGGAATCATCGGCCATTAGGGCAGGACACAAGTTGAGCTGGGGGCTGGGGTGGGCTATGTGGTGCTTATATGGTTGTTGGTTATATGTGGTGTTTGTATGGTTGTTTTTGAGGGCTCAGTAGTGTACCTCTTTCCACCTATAGTAAACAAACTTCATATACTTCTCATTGTTAGCTGAAACCGAACTGAATTTAACAATTGATGATCTTCTCAAAGGAACTGAACTGACTGAACTGAAAGATGACACTATTTTCTTTTTAGAGCTGCCTTGCGGCAGAATGGAGCTGTTTGCATTACAGAATTTTTTCCAGTTTATCACTGTAAAGAAGCTTTGAAACAATCTGTATTGTATAAGGCGCTATAGAAATAAAGGTGACTGTGTCCGAAATTGCCCCCTATACCCTTAAATAGGGCACCATTTGAGGAGACAGCCATTTGTAGTGGTGTCCAAAACCATAGTGGACATTATTAAGTGCACTCATTCAATCCCACAATGCACCGCAGTAACGGTCTGAATGTGGATCTAAGGGGTTTATGCAATCAGCACCAAACTCTGTCAACGTGAAGCCATGACATTGAGGATGCTAATGAATTGCCAATGGATATTGGGTATCTCGAACAGTGTTGTCATGGTGAGGGATTAAATTAATATAAAGGTTGTACATATGCATATTTAAACAAAACTCAGTGTCTCACACTGAGACCAGGCCAAATAATTTAGCCCACCCTACCAACTGGGCAGAAGTTAGAAAGTTAGAATTTAAGCTAAAAAAAAAAAAAAAAAAAATTACAGCTTTATTTACAAAGAAAAGAAAAAGACAATAATTTAATAAATTTTACTAATATGAATAATCCTCCAGAATGTTGTGACAAAAGGTATATATATATATATATATATATATATATATATATGCATTGTGTTAACCGTTCTTGCTTTTTTATGCATTGCATTTTTTAGGCTTGCATTTTATTGGGCTAAAATTCAACATGGTCAAACATTTCACACACATTTTCATTATTAAAAAAATCAATGGTTCATATTCACCTTTCAGATCGGCAGGAATAGCAGTAGATTGCCGATGCATGATCTCCATCTGCTGTTAGTTGTCCTTTCATTCATTCACAAAAACGGATTCACAGAAATGGAGCAAGCATTAAGAATATGTAATGATTATCAGGGCCAGTATATAATATGCGGAAAAGCTGATGAAAACACAAAAGCTGTGTTTACATTTCATTCAATGTTTTCACGGTTAGCCTACATGTAAGCAGTCTTCTCTAATGTGATCAAGATTATAACGCTCCTCCAATTCGATGTTGATATTCAGATCAAATGTTACATCTGAGGAAGACATATATTTATCTCGGTTGTTTAGTTTCCTTAGCTTTATATCGTGGTGCTGTGCTACATTACTAGAGTTTCCCTCATACACCATAGTCCACGACTTAACCACCGTACATGGGTACATATAAAACACTTAATGTAGCTTAATGGACTAGCACAGTGATATAAAAGACCAAACACACCTTATTGGTGATGTAGGTTATGCTATTTAGGCTACAGTCAATCAGATGCACTTTAGAATATGAACATAACATGCAGTTTCACGCTAAGTTTTATCAGTGAAATACTGGCATAAAGTTGATTTGATGCTGGACGTTCTATATTTACATATTTAGGGACTGTAAAGTTACATTCAATACACGATTCGAACTAAAAAGAATGACTTACAGTCATAAAACCAAGTGTAAAGTGTTCATACCTTTTAGATTTTTGATATATTCAAATAAATATGAGCCTATAGGGTAGTGTAAAAATAGCAATATTTACACATGACTTGACAGTTTATTTCTATTCAGTATCAAAGATCTAAAATGTGTGCATCATACCGGACACCTTTGTTTTATGTCTGGAGTTGTTCTCTTCTAATGCTATAAGTTAGAAACACGCATACCAATGTCGTATATAACTTTAGAGAAGGTCCTTCTATAAGCGAAAACACTTTTGCATATACAGAAAATGCTTAAAGTGGTTTGTTGTGATGATAGAAGACCAAATTTGGTATAACATACTTTGTAAAGTTAGGCAGATGAGCCCAGAATATTAACGCAACATGTTTTTCTTCAATAGAAAACCATTATAAAGAAAATGCTTGGCGTACGGTGTAGTGATTGCATTCCTCTGGTCTCATCTGCTTGCATCACCAATATAGCAAGGTTGGTCTTTTTTAGCCTATCCACCTTATTTTTTAGGTAAGAGAGCAGGCATGGCCATTTGTAATATTAATGTGTCTAGCTTCTTTCATTTGCTTTAAGTTATTTTTACCTGTACAAATCAGCTTGTTATGCTGCTGGATATTACAAACTGGTATTTCTTACCAGTTATTATTTTAATGTATTGTCTTAATAATAAATAATATACTGGTTTGTAGCGCAAACAGTTTTACAGTTCACTGCACTTTGATGTTCTTCTCGTTATTTCCCTACAGCGGCTAATCAATCAGAAGTCTTGCACATTCACAGAAAACACCTTGCATTAAGCCGAAATAAGTGTTCTTTTGGGCTCATCTGTTTGCCGTATATAGTGTTGTACATCAATAAGGTATATACTGAGTTTGATCTCTAGTCTAATGGCCTGTTAAGCGTTTTCTTTATAACAGGTTTCTGTAGGAGGGAAACTTGAAAAATAAGATGGATACTGTAAATTTACATACGCGTTTAGCTTGACCGCTCTGTAAAAGAATGCATATGTGTGCAGGCATTTAGTCTTTTTTTACAAAGTGACATTACCAACTACTTGTCTGGCATGCGTAAAACAGCGTTTTTTTTTTTGTTGTTTTCGTAGATCCATGTAAATAGGGACAGTATTGATAACATTGTCATCTGTACATATGTAACAGAATAAATATCATAGTTCAAGGGTTCATTAAATAAATCCTGCTGTAATGTGTTCGCGCTTCCTATTGGCTGCACTGGTGGCGCTATAGCCCAATGTGTTTGAACAATCTGCAGCAGAGCTAGAGAGAACTGCTCCACATTAAAAGTTAAAAATGAAAGTTTCATGTTGAATGTTAGATGATGTATGAAGGGGATTGCACACATTGAACACTAATTGATTTCTAGAGTGTATTTTCTGTTCATATTTCTGTGTATTTGATAGTTTTATTTCCATTTTAATGAACTCGATATTTCCATGTGCTCCCTAACAAGTGAAATGTGTTTCGAAAAGATGGAGCTGCATCTACTTCACTTACACTCTCTCTTTTCCACTGCTCTGTGCAGGTAATTGTTTTTGTGTAATGATATTTAAGAATTTACTGTTTTGTAGAGCATGTTGTTTTACAAAAAAAATGTTATTTCCATTCATTTTATTCTATGTTTAATATAAAGTGGATGATTATTATCTTATATTTAAAGGAGTGGTTCAATGCGATTTCACTTTTTTTTTTAACTTTAGTTAGTGTGTAATGTTGTTGCTTGAGCATAAACAGTATCTGCAAAGTTACAGAGCTGAAAGTTCAATGCAAACAGAGATATCATCTTTTAAAGTTATGGCAGTTTAATGCCTACAAAAACGACCGGTTTGGGTTGGTGACATCATAAACCCTGCAAAACACGCCGCCCCCGGGAACACGCAACAAAGTGGGCGAGGCCATGTTGCAGCATGTGTCACTTTAAAAGCAGAGGCTGCTGTTTATTGGCTTCAAACTGTAAGTACATTTTATTGTTTGTACATGTCTTTTAGACGTATAGTTCTGTTGCTATTTTTTGGTTCCATCAAGGACGTAAACAAAGACCAACGCGTTCTTGCTTCGCTAGCCAGTTAGCTAAATTATAGTGCATACTTCTCCAACAAACTTCTATGTTCATAGACAAACAGTTGTTCATGCTATAAATTAAACGCTACCTTTACAAAAATGCTACTACTCAGTCATGTATTCGGCTACAGTAAAGCTTTAATCAGAATAAAACTGTATATTGAAAGCTAACAAACAGCAGTGACAGCATCTAAACACTTTGACACAAATACTAAATGAAATACTGTTCTTAAACGTCCTTTAAAAGCCGCGATTGCACAGGTTCTGCTTGACCCTCTACATCTGGGTCTGATTCGCTCAATTTGATACAGCAATACAGACGCCATTATTTACATTTTCACCAAAGCCCACGTAACCAGTAACAACTAAAATGGTAAGAGGCGTGGCGTTTCCGGATGCTTCAGCGAATCACAATGGCTCCAGCTAACCAATCTGAACACATTGCGTATTTTGGCTTCATAGAAGCAGGAAGTCAAACAATGACATATGACAATGGAAACAGAGGTGTAGAATAAAGGTAAAATATATGAAAAATACGGCTTTAAAAAAAAAAAAAAAAATGAAGCATTAAGACATTTTAAACTGCGCCCCAAAAACACAATCAAGCCTAGAAAAAAAACACTGAACCACCCCTTTAATATATTATAAGTTCTCTGTTTATTCATATCCCTAATTGATAATGAAAAATTACTATACGATCACAAAGCATTACATTTAAGAAGCCAAATTGTTTGTTATATTGCAGAGCTAGAGAGTGGATAGAGGTGCATCTACTTCACTTACTACACTCTCTCTTTTCCACTGCTCTGTGCAGGACAATAAATATTGATCATCCGCATTCTGAGTTGCATGCTTTTGAAGGGTGGGACAAACCGGGCCAGAGAGAAACCAAAAGGTCACACATAGAAAAAAACTTTTACGTTTTTAGTACATCGTTGTCATGTAAACATACCCTCAGTCCATTAATGTTAAGTGTTGTTGGGGAATCCTGGAGTATGACGTATGAGAGGGCAACTCCAGTAGTACAGCACAGTGTCACACAAGCTATAATATAGGTTAAGAAAACCGAGAGCAACCAAGGTGTAATTCTTCAGATGTAATATCTGTAATATAGGCTACTTAAGCGTTGAGTGGGAGAAGCGTTATAATCTCAATCACATTAGAGAAGGCTGCTTACATGTAGGCTATTCACAGGGAATGTAACCCTGAAGACATTGAATTAAAAGTAAACAATAGTGTCTTCATCAGCTTTTTCACATATATACTGGTCCTGATAATCATCACATACACTTGCAACATTTCTGTGAATCTGTTTTGCGAATTAATACATCTCTCTAGCCATTGCTCTGGTCTTTGTTAACAGCGTGCTGGTGAGTTGACAAACAGCGGATGGAGATCATGCATCGGTAATCTACTGCTATTCCCGCAGTTCCCGGATGTGCGATGTTGAATTTTCTGTCTAATTTTAACCACTGAATTTGTGGAAGTAAATTTGTAAAGCGAAATAAAATGGACCAAAATTGCCTGTCGAATATTACAGGTTGTATTTTTAAACAGACCGAAAATTTTGGAAGTGAAATCTAAAAAGTGAATATGCATTATTGAATTTTTAATAATGAAAATGTGTGTGAAATGTTTTGAAGTGAAATATCCATTGCTTAAATACACGGCCATGTTGAATTTAAGCCCATAAAATGCAAGCCCTAAAAATACAATACATTAAAATGCAAGCATGGTTAATGAAACACTTGGAAACTAACTAACTAAATAAATGATCACTTTATTTACAACATGAAACACTGTTGCATTCTGTGACGAGCAGGGCGGGCAAGAGCCGTGAGGGAATGGCGCGAGGCCGGTGACGCGAGTGATAATGAGCGTCAGCTGCGCGTTGCACCGGTCTCGAGTCTCTCACGGAGGAGCTCCAGAAGCATAAAAGAGGAACGACGACAATGAAGGACGAGAGAGGACCAGGCCTAATTTATTTCTGAAGGATCATGAAGACTGAAGTAATGATGCTGACAATTCAGCTTTGCATCACATAAATAAATTATATTTTAAAGTATATTAAAATAGAAAACCATAATTATAAACTGTAATAATATTTCACAATATTATTATTTTATCTGTATTTATTATGAAATAAATGCACCCTTAATGAGCATAAGAGACTTTGTTCAAAAACATTAAAAATAGTAATGTTTCCAAAGTTTTGACTGGTAGTGTATATATGAAACAAAATAAGCATCAGTTGTATAACTGTGTTTGACTCACCTTGGCAGATGACTCCAGCATCTTCTTGGTGCACACAGTTATGTGATCCCCATTCTCTTGATGAACAGTCTTTCAGTGTAGGTTCATTCCCACTGCACTGGACATCATCCAACCATATTTGTCCAGAACCTCGTCCAAAATAAGCATTACTCTTTGCCTCTATAACACCCTCACAGCCCAGTTCTCTACACACCACTGCCGCGTCTGTAGAATTCCAGTAATCATCACACACTGTTCCCCATATTCCATTGTGGAGAACCTCCACTCTTCCAGAACAGGGGTTGGATCCATTCACCAACCTGAGAGCTATTAGTCAAAAAACAATTTATCAGTCATCAGATTGTGACATTACTTTACTCTGGCATGAATTATAGCCAGAGGTGGGTAGTAACGAAGTACATTTACTTCGTTACATTTACTTGAGTAGTTTTTTTGGAAAATGTGTACTTTTTAGAGTAGATTTAACTGTGGGTACTTTTACTTTAACTTGAGTACATTTCTAATGAAAAATCTGTACTTTTACTTCGCTATGTTGGGTGACGTTCCTCTCGTTACTTTACTTTAATGCAATACATGTTAAGAAATGCGTAGTTTATTCCAAGCTCGCTGTCTCTTTTTCATGAATGATGCCCCATTCATAAATGAATCACTCTTTTGAGTCAATTCTGTTCAAAGACTTGATCAAAGAAGTTGGTAAAACTGTCTAAATTGGTTTGTGAATCAGTTTGAATGATTTGTTCAGTTCCTGCACGCGCTGAATCGTCTGAAGCAGTTTCTCACTAATGTGGATGTTGGATGTGGCAGTGGACCTACAGTCAATTGTCAATTAAAAACAAATATATATTTATATACAGCCATATCGCACGGCTACGAGTGTGATATTGCGTTTATACAACAGTTCGACGGCACGAGTGTGTAAATAAATAAGAACAACGGAGTGTCTTTAAAACCCTCTTTTGTGCAGCACTACTTCCTTCCGCCACGGATTCAAATCTCAGGTTGTCAGTTGGACCAAGCCTCCGTTACTAATTCTAAAACGTCACTTCAGAAGCAGTGTTGCCAAGTCCGCTTATTATAAGCGACTTTGGGCTTGTTTTTCTGTAAAGTCGCTTATAAATATTGGTAGTCGCGGGTCGTGTTTTTTTTGGGCTTGTTTATAATATTCTTCTTCTATCTATTTGTGTATTTATTTATAAAAAAAAAATAAAATAAATTCTTGCTATGAGCACTTTACTGACATAACTGTGACTTAACACAGCACTTGCATATTGTTGTTCTCATGTTGATTTGATTGATTCTACTACTCTCATTTGTCGCTCTTTGGATAAAAGCGTCTGCTAAATGACTAAATGTAAATGTAAATGTAAAGTGTAGTTGCTTATTTGGGCTTGATCCCCCAGCTCCATAATAAGTTGTCAAGCAGATATTTTCTATATGTTATTTAAATGTAGGAGTTTGTCTAGCCGGTTCTCTCTGTCCCTCCCCTTTCCCCATACACACAGGAGACAGCAGAGTTTTTTCTCGTGATCACGACATAAAAGTTCTTTTTACAATGATTGATTCTGAAACACACTGTACCCGGATTCTACTGTTGCTATAGTAACGAACACAACTTTGACGCGCATCTGATTGGCGGATAAAACATGCGCTCATATATCTTGCCAGCTAAATGTTTACTTCACTTAATAATAAAGTTTACAATAAATAAATACATATAGGCTAATCAATCATTGTTCAATAAATGTACGCTTAACATATTGTTTGTGTAATTAACATAATATTCAACAGAGCATCTCAAGCGCAGGCAGCTGCCTTCAGAATGATGCCAGATTATTCTATAATTCTAAAGACTTTTAGATTAAACCAACTTTATTTTCCGTACTCATTTAAAAATATATATATATTACATAATGTGTTTGTTATTTTTATTCGTCACGTAGGATAGGCTGTGATATCATGTGCGTTAAACTGTCTTCGTCCTATCTTCCATTGAAAAGAGGTGCAATACTCCAGATTTCCAAAAAACAAAACAAAAAAACTTTAATCCAGTTGATATAAATTAAAACAATCTTGGGATGCTGTTTGAGAAGCGTGTTTATGTGTGTTGTTTCCTACAAATGTAGAAAATACAATAGGTTACACACTATCACTGAATTAAATGACATAGGCTATAAATCATATTTCTTATATACATTGTGACATTTTTAGGTAAACGAACACTGAAACTGCGATGATTAAAATAGCGTCTTAAAGATACATAATAAGGTTAAAACAGCTATACGGTGACATCAAAATTAGTTTTAATAAACAATGGGGGGGGGGGGGCTTGTTTTCACAGGCCTGGTTGCTTATTTGTCTCGCGAGATCTGGCAACACTGTTCAGAAGTAGTAACGAAGGAACGTTTCAAAACTCAAGTTGTCAGTTGAACCAAGCCTCCGTTACTAACTCTAAAACGTCACTTTAGAACTAGTAACGAAGGAACGTTGAGTCGCTTCATTGAAACACAATGAATTTTGTACAGTATTAGAGAGAGAGAGAGAGAGAGAGAGAGTAGGCTATTACCTGTGTCTGGTATATTGCATTACATTCATTCTTCAAGTCGATGTCCATAATATTATATCCTTTATACAAGTCCGTTTGAATGTCCACTGAGGAAAGCGATCTTTGTCTTTTTTACAGCTTTGGTAATTTTCCATAGCATCCATTAGATTACACCACAGCACTAAAACAACTTACTTTTGCAAAAGTTCCTTTCAATTTAAATGTCTCTTGTGCTTCACTGACTCATTCTCCTGTAAAGTGTTGCCGCCATCTAATGGCGTATTAATGTAATGTTCACTCAATCCATATTACTTAATGGGCATATTTCTATAAAATAATATTTATTGAACAACAAATAAGCACAATTGTACAGTTCAGTCAAACATAAAGCACTAGTTATTTAAAAAAAAAAAAAAAAAAAAAAGTCACCATTTACGCTTGTATGTGGGTTTTACAAATATGAACGAATGAAAGGGATTTTAAAGAGCTTGTGACAAAACCTCCTAACTCCATTGGATCCTCAAACTGTCAATCAAGCCTCATTAATCTGCCTCACCTCCTGAATGAAGTGCGCACGCAGTTTGGACATCTCTGTGCAATACAAAGGTAAATAAAGATCTGATGTTTGAAAAAAAAATTGTAAAGCGTAAAAAATTGTAAAGCGTTTTCTTTACTCAAAAAACCATATGTTTATAAAGTTTAATGTTTTACGTATTTAAAGAGCAGAGAAGAGTCTGATATGTCCCGTGACCGTCTAGTTGTAGCCAATATGCTATATAAGGATGTAATGTAACGTTTATAATTATCAAATTTAATATAGCACAATTCGACTTGCTCTGGAACAAATAATAGATCAATAAGATCAAAGATTGCCCGTTCCAGGGACGTGCACAGGGGGGGGTCGCTCAGGTTGCCCGGGCAACTCCCATATGCTCTTCTCAACTCACGTTGCCCTTCCGAGGTGGAAAAAAAATAAAAAAATCGTACAATGGATGCAGAATTTCACGTAGGCCTAGATAAAAAAAAAAAAAAAAAAAAAAAAAAAAAAAAAAAAAATCGCAAAGCCTCATTCACTTCCATATTCGGGCACCCGTCCGAAAGTGAAAGTCAGTAGGGGAAGGGCAAACTGTTTACGTGGCTGCAGCACTGCACGCGACCGGCACCTGAGCTGAGCCTGCATGAGCGGCACTAGAAGGAGATTGTCGCGGTTGTCGGGTGAGACGACTTAACGTTGTCGGAAAGGTGAGTAAGGTTATAATCGTTAACGAAAACGAACGAAAAAAAACGAAAACTAGGTGGGAAAAAACGTCGTTAACTGAAATAAAATAAAAACGAGGCATTACAAAAAAAAACGATAACTAACCAAAACTGTAATGTGTGTTTGGCAAAACTAACTAAAATAAAATAAAATTATAGATTAAATGTCCTTAGTTTTCGTCTTTGTCAATGTCTTTCATAGAGCAAACGTTCAGCTGCATTTAATTTCCCTGCGTCTCTCACTCACGCGTCTCTCTCACATACTCGCGCGCGCACAGCCCCTCCCCTCCGTGCACACCGCGCGCGCCTCCATGAGAACGAGTGTTAGACATAGTCTATGGTGTTGGAAGCAAGTTCGCGAAAGGTTGGTATCTCGTGAAAACCTTTAGCTACACAATCACACATTAAAATGTGGTATAAAAATATTTTTAATTCTGAATTTAATTTTGTCAGTGTGTTAATGTCGACCCGAGAAGCGATTGCTACTTTAGAAAGTTAACTAGACGCAAGTTTGAGGTAAAATGCACTTGGGTTGTCGATGTCAAAACACTATTTAAAGGATTGGTCCACTTTTAAATAAACTTTTCCTGATAATTTACTCACCTCCATGTCATCCAAGATGTCCATGTCTTTCTTTCTTCAGTCAAAAAGAAATTAAAGTTTTTGATGAAAACATTCCAGGATTTTTTTCCATATAGTGGACTTCAATGGGCACCAAAGAGTTGAAGGTCAAAATTAGTTTCACTGCAGCTTCAAATTGTTCAACACGATCCCAGATGAGAAATAAGGGTCTTATCTAGAGAAACCATCACTCATTTTCTGAAAAAAATTGAAAATTATTTAAGTTTTTACCATAAATGCTCATCTTGAACTATCTCTCTTCTTCTCCTCTATTAGAATTCCGGCTGTGTAGACACTGCTAAGTGTATTACTGCCCTCCACAGGCCAAAGTTTGAACTAATTTTTATATGCAGTATGCTAGTTCAATAGTATATAACAATTAGTTCAAACTTTGACCTGTGGAGGGCAGTAATACACTTAGCAGCGTCTACACTGCTGGAATTCTAATAGAGCAGAAGAAGAAGAGAGCTAGTTCAAGATGAGCATCTCTGGTTAAAACTTATATAATTTTCAATTTTTTTCAGAAAATGAGCGATGGTTTCACTAGATAAGACCTTTATTTCTCATCTAGAAATTTGAAGCTGCAGTGAAACTAATTTTGACCTTCAAATGTTTGGTGCCCATTGAAGTCTACTTTATGGGAAAAAATCCTGGAATTTTTTTATGAAAACCTTTCATTTCTTTTCGACTGAAGAAAGAAAGACATGGACATCTTGGATGACATGGGGGTGAGTAAATTATCAGGAAAAGTTTATTTAAAAGTGGACTAATCCTTTAAGCTGTGATTCAAGTAAGGAATAATTGACGACGGGCCGTTGAAAATAATGCACACCTGAGGTGGTGACTGAGTGCTGTATTTCAGTGTTTTACTTCTTTGTGTATATATATTTTAATAAAGACCCTGTTATTCTCAGTCCTTCATATAGCCCGTGAGTTTTTTTTTTTTTTTTTTTGTAGGGGAGTGCCCTCTTTTTAGGTCAGAGTAACTGCCCCTCAAAATTCCTGTGCACGTCCCTGGCCCGTTCTATGTACTCAAATTGAATTATGTCTTGTGTTTAACCACTATAAGAGCCAGCGGCAAATCCCCGAGGCACTGGCCGAGATGAAGCTGTTCTCGGCGGTTACAGAAGCACTGAACGGCCGCTGACGCCCTGGAGCTCACATCTCCGAAAACGTCAAAACAAATTGTAAAATAGGCGCTGTTATTAAATATGAGTCACATATTTCAGGTCTAAACAACTACATTCTCGCCTAAAAAACTATTAAAACTACAGTTCGTGGTACAAGAAGTAGTATTTGTAAAAATTACAGTCGATTTGATCGGCCGCCATGACGGTCACTTCAAGCGGATTGATACAAACGGTGAAAAGGCAGTAGGAGTGCTGTTATCACTGAAATATCGCATGGCTATCAGCCAATCAGATTTGAGAACCAGACAGAACTGTTGTATAAAATATATATATATATATATATATATAAAGTCCAAAAGTTTGGAACCACTAAGATTTTTAATGTTTTTAAAAGAAGTTTCGTCTGCTCACCAAGGCTACATTTATTTAATTAAAAATACAGTAAAAACACTAATATTGTGAAATATTATTACAATTTAAAATAACTGTTTTCTGTTTGAATATATTTCACAAAGTAATTTATTCCTGTGATGCAAAGCTGAATTTTCAGCATCGTTACTCCAGTCTTCAGTGTCACATGATCCTTCAGAAATCATTCTAATATGCTGATCTGCTGCTCAAGAACCATTTAATGTGTACAATTATACAAAATATTTGTGTACAATATTTTTTTTCAGGATTATTTGATGAATAGAAAGTTCAAAAGAACAGTGTTTATTTGAAATCTAATCTTTTGTAACATTATAAATGTCTTTACTGCCACTTTTGATTGATTTAATGCATCCTTGCTGAATAAAAGTATTCATTTCTTTAATTTCTTTTCAAAAAATAAAAATAAAAATTCTTACTGACCCCAAACTTTTGAACGGTAGTGTATAATGCTACAGAAGCTTTGTATTTCAGATAAATGCTGTTCTTTTGAACTTTCTATTCATCAAGGAATCCTGAAAAAAAAGTACACAACTGTTTTCAACATTGAAAATAATCATAAATGTTTATTGAGCAGCAAATCAGCATATTAGAATGATTTCTGAAGGATCATGTGACACTGAAGACTGGAGTAACGATGCTGAAAATTCAGCTTTGCATCACAGGAATAAATTACTTTGTGAAATATATTTAAATAGTACACAGTTATTTTAAATTGTTATAATATTTCACAATATTACTGTTTTTTACTGTATTTTTAATTAAATAAATGTAGCCTTGGTGAGCAGATGAAACTTCTTTTAAAAACATTAAAAATCTTAGTGGTTCCAAACTTTTGGACTGTACTAATATATATATATATATATATATAAAACAAAGTAACTAGTAACTAGCTACTTGAGTAGATTTTCATCGGATACTTTTTTACTCTTACTCAAGTAACTATTAAGATTATTACTTTCACTTTTACTTTGAGTAAATATTTCTATAAGTACTTATACTTTTACTTGAGTACAGTTTTTGGATACTCTACCCACCTCTGATTATAGCTACAGTTAGCATAAACTTACACATGACAATCAATGAAATTAATATTACACTTTTACTCAAAACTCACTATAAACCACCATAGAGTGTTTGAATAAACTTCCTATTGTGAACTAATGTGGATTTTGTCACATGATGAAGAGGAAATATGTTGTTCATAGCATTTTAGAATAAACTAATCACTACATCTTCTTAGCATTTCTCATGTAAACATCCTTTATTCTTATAAAACAATAGCTGAAATCATAAAAAAAGCAATCTAATGTAGTCATAATTGTGTGTTTATTAGATTCATGTTTCATGTATAGAAACATTTCTCTGGGTTAGCATGTTTCAATGTGAGCATGTAGTGGAACTTTGTCATTGGAAGAGACAGGACGGATTATGAACTTAATATGAGCAGTGAATGATCATGACAGCAGTCGCAGAAGTGAAAACACAAGGAGACATGTTGCATAAAATTTGGAGTTAAGCACTAAAATGTCATGAAATCATTATCCAGAAGTTACAGCATTTTTTATATTGATTTAAATAATATTTGTAGTTGATGCGCTACTTCTGAACACTTTTCCCGTTGCATGCTGGGTTTTAATGTTTTAACATGATAATGATAATTCCACTTTAAATTGTGTTCTAAATAACATACAGAAAATGTTAATGTGAACAATGATGCGCACTTGATTCCTTCTAAGCAGAAGGCTTAGCAACATAGACAATGTAAAGAAATACACCAAATTACTTGCTCAGTGATCAAATGGTCCATTGGCCAGTTTGAATAAGTCCAAATACACAGTACTGTAAAGCCTGTGCAGCATGCAGGTGTGATGCTGGTGTCAGTAGCCAAATGATAACCCCTTTCGTGGTCTTGCCAATATTATGAAAAATACCATTGTATTTGAATGGAACTGTAAGATATAAACATTTTACTTTTAAAATGTTTTGTTAGTGAGGCGCTGAGTCAGACATACCTGTTTCCATTATATATGAAATCAAAAGTAATATTGATAAACCATAAGCCATAAATGATTAACATGAAATATGAATAAAATGCATGAATATGAATATTGACCGTTTTGGATCCACCAGCTAAATAAATGTTTTTCATTCTTTTGTCTTTTTAACAATGAGCCTATCAATGTGTTTGGAAACACAGATACAGATGTTCTAGAAAGAATCAGAAATATTCATCAATATATCTCATATTTTCTTTATGTCTTGTACCATTAAACATGGTATCACGTGGATGGGAATATACACTCTAAAAAATGCTGGGTTGTTTCAACCCAAATTTGGGTCAAATATGGACAAACCCAACCGTTGGGTTAAAAAATGCATTTAAAAATTTAACCCAATGGTTGGGTTTGTCCATTTTTGACCCAAACTTGGGTTGAAACAACCCAGCATTTTTAGAGTGTACATGGAAATGATATGCAGATGACGTTATGCATAGTAAAACTAGGTGTTGTAAGCTCCATATATGGTTATTTTGGGGAGGAGACGGGGTGGAGATGCATGCACAGCAAGGTTATTATAGTTTTGTATTTTTCATTAGTTTTTATTTTTATTTCGTTTTGACTTTTTGTTTTCAAATTCAGTTTAGTTTTAATTAGTTTTTAAAGTGGGTTTGCTAGTTTAGTTTAGTTTTTACTTTTTGAAAATGCTTAGTTTTAGTTTAGTTTTTATTAGTTTTAGTGTTAGTTTTGGTCTTTTTTTGTAATCTGGGTTATTTGTCGGGGGCAAGATTCAAAAAGGTCAGAAAAAGTATTGTGTAATAATAACAAACATCAAACAACAAAAATATCATACAATTTTAGAAAATATTCATTCAAAAATAAAACCAGTACATAAAATGTACATATGGGCACAAATATGTAAACAGTCTCAACACTCCGCAGTAAGTGCAAAGTGTGTAAGTGACGTGTGCCAGTAAAAAACCTAAAGAGCCAACAGACTGAAGAAGACATACATGAACCGTATGTAGCCTATTCAACCCATTTTTGAGCCACAACAAGACATTTCTGTCAGATTGTCAGGGAGCTCAACCTGAGAAAAGAACATGACAAATAACAAATAATAATAATAAAAAAAAAAATAAAAAAAAAAAAACTTTAAATACAGCTTTTCAGTTTTTGTGTGTGTGTGTGTGTGTGTGTGTGTGTGTGACACCTTCTAAAAAAAAATCTACCAAAAATCTACACATCTTCTATACATAATTCACACCCTATACTAAATTTACAATAGCCTATACTCGTCTGGATTGAAGCAGCAAACATTCAGTGTAAAGGCCAATTCACACCGCACCGACAAACGCCAACAAACTCGTCTGTTGGAGTTTGTTGGATCGGTGTGATACCCCTGTTGGCGTTGGTCTGAGTCGGTTTTCACCGGACTGAACATGTTTAATCGGCGTTAGTTTGGTAGTCTGAGCATCCAACAAACTGCAACCAATTCTGACGTAATCTGACCTGACTACAAACCGTTGTCATGACGATGATACATATCGATATTGAACGCGATATTGCGTGTCTTATCAGTGATCTACGGCTCTGTCTATTAAATGCCGCTTCATTTGAAAGCAGGTGATGGCGATTTAGCGGTAATCAGGGAACCGGCTTTACTGAAGAAATGCGCGTGACAAAAGCATTCGATACATCGCCCAGCCCTACTTCAGTGACACTAAAACTTGATTTTTTTTCTCACAGTAATTTTCATTTTGGGTGAACTATGCAAACACATTTGGATTGAAGCAGCAAACATTCAGTGTAAGAGTAAACAAATGACATAACATTATTTAATATTTGAATCACAGCTTATAGCCTATAGTGTTTTGACATCGACAACCCAAGTCAAGTGCATTTTACCTCAAACTTGCGACTTGTTAACTTGCTACAGTAGCAATCGCTTCTCGCGTCGACATTAACACGCTGACAAAGTTATATTCAGAATTACAAATATTTTTATACCACTTTTTAATGTGTGTTTGTGTAAAGGTGTTCACGCCCAACAAACATGAGACGTCCGCTCGACGTGCAGATCAAGTCTATATTGCGTCGGTCGGTCGGGACCATATCTGTACGTCTACACGACGCGCAAATCCGGTGCGGTATCCGGACGTCTTATTACGACGTCTCTCGGACGTAGATATTAAGTTCAATATTTACGTCCAGATTGGAGGTTTATTGGACGTCAGTGGACGTGCAAGACTAGTACAGAAACTTGGCAGTATAACGTTGTGACACACTCAACATTATATTACATTATATTATATTATATTATAAGTATATTATGAAATATTATTATAATATCATAGTATATTATATAACATTATATAAGCTGACTTCATTGATTTACATTCAATACTGCTGTCATATTCTCATTTCATGTACAACTTGTACAAGTTAACATTTGATACAATCCACTAAAAAAACTTTTTTTTTTTTAACCCCAAGTACTGAGTTACACGTATTGGGTCACTGTGAATTATTTTCTAATATTGTTTTATAGGTACATTGGGTTATTTCAGCTAACAGTAACATATCAGCCTGCCAGAGTTTTTTGGGTGGCACAAAATTAGCGGCTATAATTATTTAAAGATTTTAAGTTAAATGTTTTAATTCTATATGTATTTATTTATGTAAATGCTGCATGAATTTGGTGTGATTTAATGCGCGTGCGCGTTAAGCGGAGCACGGAGTTGCCATGGAAACGGGGAAACAACACCGGACAAGCAAGCAGCAAAAACTCCTCCATCTCTCGATGTTGTTTTCACTGCTTTCAGGTGAGTTTAGTCCATAAAATCACACAAATAATACATACAACTGTTCCTGACACTTTTCTTACCTGTAATTGACACGTCATAAAAACTTTCATTCTGGCTCTTCTGGGGACGTCTTTTCAATGTCCGACAAAGACGTCGAAATGGCGTCTTTTGGACGTCCTTTTGCTCAGTGGGCGAGATACCAACCTTTAGCGAACTTGCTTTCAACGTCGAACACTCGAGACGCGGTGTGCACGGAGGGGAGGGGCTGTGTGTGTGCGCGCGCGCGTATGTGAGAGAGACGCAGGGAAAGGAAATGCAGCTGAACGTTATTTGCTCTATGAAAGACATTGATAAAGACGAAAACTAAGGACATTTAATCTATAATTTTATTTTATTTTAGTTAGTTTTGCCAAACACACATTACAGTTTTAGTTAGTTATCGTTTTTTTGTAATGCCTCGTTTTTATTTTATTTCAGTTAACGACAATGTTTTTCCCACCTTTTTCGTTCGTTTTCGTTAACGATTATAACCTTGATGCACAGACAATCTTCCGCTGACTGGGTTTTATAAAGGGAAATTTGTGCAGGTTCTGGCATACAAATTGTTTTATAAATCTGAAAACTTGTGCATATGCACACTTTCAGGATGAAATCCATATACATGAGGCCCCTGATCGCATAATTCCTTGTAAAATGAATAGAAATTAATGATTTAAATACTCTTAACATTCACAAAGAGGCACACATGCAAAGTCAGAATTTTGTGGAGAAAAAAAAAGCTATTACCACTTCTGGTATGTAAAAGTAATATAAAATGTAATATAACTAGTAGCTAGTGTATCTAATTACTGTTGCCAAGAAGCCTAATAAATAAAGTAATAATATTACTTTTGAAAGGAGTAACTAGTAACGAGTAATAACCCAGATATCACAGGTACATATCTAAGATGCCTGCTAAAGAGCAGTTAATCTAGAAAACATCTACTGTGTAAAAAACATCTGATAAACATCTCAGAGATGTATTACATAAGAGCAAACACATGACACAAACACATCAAATACAATAACACACGTACATCTCGGAGATGTCTATTTGATGTCATTCACATCCCCAAGATGTATTTTTTGAGTGTTTGCTCATCTGCCATATACCTCTGAGACATTTGCTGTTAGATGTCATACAGACATTTAGATGTTTTTAAGATGTTTATGATTTAGAATGTATGTGTAACATACCTGCTCTGAGACTCAAAGGTTGTGGATTCAAATGCAGTTTTAAAAACAAGAAACCAAAGAAACACTTAGAAATGCAGCGTTAAACGTACAATACTTTGCAGGGAATGAATGAGTAAGCAGGGTTTATAAAGGCGGAGTTAACAGGGCTAATGAGTTGAATACAGCTGAATACAATAATTAGTTCAACAGCTGGATACAATCATGGTTGATTAGTCTGGGCAAAGGATTATGGGGAATGGAGTCCATGATACTGTAGTAATAGTCCGGGGTGAAGTGCCCTTTGGTGGTAATCACAGGCACTCTGTGACATAGCAACCCTCCTAAGGAGTGGAGCAGATGACCAGCACAGCAGCACAGATGGGCTTGAAGACCCCCACGGCGGAGCAGACGACCACCACAGCATATCTGGTAAGACCGTAAACAACCATGGTTGATCAGGTGAAACTAAACATAGGGCACAGTTAGGTTAGTGTTGGCCACAGGGGCTGTGTCCAAACAGGCAGGGAGTACAGGGACAACCTCTGTGGTCGTATCAGGGCAGACAGGGGACTCAGGGATGAACTCTGTGGTTGCGTCAAGACAGACAAGAAGTTTGTAGGTGACGTGGCTGGGTTCTGGGACTTGAGAGAACTCATGGGCTAAAGCAGGCTCTTGAGTGGACTCATTGGCTGAAGCGGGCTCTGGAGCGGACACAGTTGACAGCGGGCCTACCTCAAAGCGCCAGAATTGACATTGCTGCTGAGATGCCAGCTGCTCGCACCGACATGACTGGTGTGTCCTCCAGACTAGAAGTTCTCAAGAGCCTAGGGAAAGCCTTAATGTCTTTATGTGCAGCTCTCACGATGACCGGGAACACCGATGTGGCGTCCATGATGGCTGAAGACTCTTGTGAGGAACCCGCGAAGGCTGGAAACTCTGGCGTAGTGTCCATGATGGCTGGAGGCTCTGGCATGGCGGCCATGATGGCTGGAGGCTCTGGCATGGTGGCCATCTTGTCTGAATAGCGGTCATGACTCTGGAATGGCGGCCATGACAGTTGGAAGCTCTGGTATGGCAGCCATATTGACTGGTGACTCTGGTGCAGAAACTCCAGGACAGGAAGGTACATAAATCACTGGGCTAGCCAACAGAAGAGCATAGTCCAGAAATTTAATGAGACCCTCTAGGACCATCATGGATCAGCTTAGACTGATATTGTTCATGGAGTCCATAACAAAAGACCTTGACGCAGGCGATTGATCTGAACTGCTGGATCCATAGCTGGTGAAATATTCTGTAACGTAACTGCTCTGAGACTCAAAGGTTGAGGATCCAAATACAGTTTTATTTAGAGGGTAATCCACAATCATAATCCAAACACAGGCAATAGGTCAAAACACAGGCAGACAGTCCAAACCAACAAACAAACAAACACACAAGACTAGCAACATAGGCAAATGAGTAATCCAAAAGCAGGCAGAGAGTCCACAAACCAAGATACATAAAAACCAGAGAAACACTCAGAAATTCAGTGTTACACATACTATAGAGGGTATGCACGTGACGTCACCGTCGACCGTTACGACTGCGATCACGTGGCAAAAGACTGAAGGGCCTCGCACACCGGACGCGAAGCTCAGCGCCTCGCCACATCTTTAAAATTCGAACGCATTGTTTTAGAACTATAAGTGTACGCACACCGGCGGCGACATTCGGCGCCTCCGCGGCTACGACTCAGAAAAAAAAATATAAAACAATGCGTTCGAATTTGAAAGACGTGTCGCGGCGCTGAGCGAGCCCCTTGAGCAGCAGCATTGGTTTTCAGCGTGAATGTCGCGAAAAACACACAAAACACATCCAAAACGGGAAAGAGCTTTGTGATTGACTGTACAAATAGCTTTGACACAAACCCTGAGGTATACATTTAAAAACTGCAGAAAGCATCAGGGAAAAAAGCAAATGGATCACTGCAATTCTCAGAAACAGCTCGACTCCAGGCAGAGAAACATGTTTTAGTTATCATTTTGTGTCAAATTGTTGGATTTTGAGGTAAAATCATACATACATATATATTGTATTGTTATATATTAGTTTGACAACTCAATTAATTATTTTCCATCTTATATTCTGCATAATTGGTGTTTTTAAATAAACATCACTGACAAAAACTATACTATAAAACTAGATATGTTTTAGGGCTGGACAATATGATGATATAACATTGATATAAGTGATTACGTGGATTTAAACCTACCGATATTGTAGTTATAAAATGTTCACAGGCAGATTTGCTTTATGTGTCTCCCCGCTATTATGTTGCAGACTCAGGACTATAGATAAACACTTTTATCTACACATATAGAGCAACACGCACATGTTGTTTTCTCGGTTCACTGCTTCTTCAACTGCTTTATTCAATACAGACTTCAACCAATAATAGAACACTGCTGCCCCCTAGTGGTTCAGTCTTTATATAACACAACATTTAGCTGCATACATAACATTTCCTCCCCACTAAGATAGAATGTCATTAACATTAACATTCAACATTTTGTTTAAACAAAACAATACACTTTGCATGTATGACAATAAAGGTACAATTACCCCCTTTTTTTTTTTTTACTTCCAACAACAAATTAGGAATATCTCAGTGGTTGTATAACTTATATGTTAAAAGAATATGTCTCTCACTCAAACTGTGCTATAACTCTCTATTAACTAATTACTGCTCACTCATCACGGTAACGAGCTGGTGGTCTTTTGATCCTCACAGGATAACGTTTCACTATCTCGGTTATCTGAGGATGTTCCGTAGATGGTGGTTCAGTGGACTGGTGTGTTTTTAATGTTTCTTTGATTTCTGGAACTTGAACATCCTTCTTTTCTAATAAAGTAGTATTTGAGTGCAGTGTGGTGCCACTATCACTAGGAGGTAGTAACACCTGTGGGCTTACAGTATGACCAGTACACCGGTCCAGTCTTTTCTCTCACCACACCTTGTGCCCACTTTTCCTCCCCCTTTCTATAATCACGCACAAGAACTGACTCTCCTACCTCAAACTGTCTGACCTTAGCGTGATGCTGGCGCCATTGTTGTTGGGCATCCTGTGACCTGTGTACAGCTCCAGCCACACTTGGTTTTAAACAATCCAATCGAGAGCGCAGCCTGCGTCCAAGAAACAACATTGCCGGCGTTTCTTTCGTTGTTGCGTGCGGGGTGTTCCTGTATGTTAATAGAAACGCCTCAAGTCGCTGACGCACCTGTGCTGTGCCTTTGGATGCCTTTAAAGCATGTTTGAAAGTCTGCACGAACCGTTCGGCCAGGCCATTGGTGGCTGGATGGTATGGCGCTGAGCGGATGTGTTTGACTCCATTGTTTTTCAGGAATGTACTGAATTCTTCCGCACAGAACTGTGGTCCATTGTCACTCACAAGGATGTGTGGAATGCCATAGCGACTAAAGAGTCCCCTGAGCACTTGAATGGTCATACAGGCAGTGGTGCTCTTCATGATATGCACCTCTGGCCACTTTGAATGTGCATCCACCACGACCAAGTACATATGTCCTTCAAATGGACCAGCAAAGTCCACATGTATCCTTTCCCAAGGACTGTAGGGCCACATCCAAGAGTGTAAAGGTGCTAGTCCAGGCTCTTTTTGTACGCTCTGACAGGAGTGGCAAGATTTGACCTGTAGTTCAATTTGAGCGTCTATACCGGGCCACCATACAAAGCTGCGTGCCAGGCTTTTCATCCTCACTACACCTGGATGTGATGAATGGAGCTCTTCCAGAACTCGAGGGCGCAGTTTAGGTGGTATGATAACTCTCCCACCCCACATGAGGCATCCCTGTTGGGTTGTGAGCTCATTCCGGCGCTGCAGATAGGGTGACAGCTCTTCACCTGCATCCTTAGCAGCTGGAAAACGACCAGTTGAGACCATTTCTAGGACCCGAGCCAAGATAGGGTCAGCCAAGGTGTTTCCTTTGATCTCGGTGCTACTGACTGGTAAGTTTTCTAACTGAGATGTGTAAAATACCTCTACTGCGCCTTGCTTCTCTTTATGCGTGTAGGGGAGTGGCAGTCGTGACAGCCCGTCGGCATTTGCATGTAATGCACCTTTTCGGTATTGAATGGTGTAATCATGAGCTGACAGGAGGAGCGCCCAACGCTGCATTCGAGCTGCAGCCATTGATGGTGTACTTTTCGATGGACTCAGGATGGAGGTCAACGGGCGATGGTCAGTGATTAGAACAAACTTGTTACCATAAAGGTACTGGTGAAACTTTCGTATTCCAAAAACTATCGCTAGCGCCTCCTTCTCAATATGAGCATAGTTTTGTTCCGCCTTGCTGAGCGTTCGTGATGGATAGGCTATCGGTCTCTCCTCATTATCGGGCATGACGTGCGAGAGCACTGCGCCAACCCCGTAGGGCGAAGCATCACATGCGAGCTGGAGGGGCAGTTTAGGATTGTAGTGGGGCAAAACAAACATTTTGATGCTGCACAAAGTTTCAGCAAATTTATTGAAAAGTTGCAAGTCTGATGAGGTGCATACAAGTGAAGGACTTTCTAGCTCAGCTTACTACACCAAACCTGATACTATAACACACACACATACGTTTGTTTCACTATATAAAGCCCTATTCGCACGGGATTAGTATTATCTGGGGACCTCGATTTTGTATGGCACATTCGTATGGGATAAGTGAAGCCTGTGATTTTACTCGAATTTACTGAGTGTATTACAGCTGGATTTATTAGTAACACATTAACCTCAAATTCTGATGTGAACCCCCTTGCTCGATTGTGCACTATTTTAGATAGGCTATAGGTTGTTTGCAATCACGTGGTTCTGGTGACACGCAAAATTCCGGTGGAGGGCAAGCAGTGAAAATTAGAATGGAAGAGATGGAGAAAAGTCACAACATATGTTGGAAAATCACAACTTATGTTGGACGTGATCCTTATGTTTTGAAGAGGAACGACTTTTCTACTGAATTGAAAGACTTGCCTGTCATCGAGGCGGTAGATATAGAAAATGTGAAGCTGCCGTCACGCCGTGTTCAGTTCTAGTCTGGTTTGTTTATATCGCGCTGCCTTTCTGGAAGTGATGTTAAGGGCAGTATTTTAATTTTCTGTCGTGATTGTGAAAAATGTCGCCATTGTTGGTCATTTATGCTGAATCGAGAATTGTAATAGGAACTCACATCATCGTTCAGGGAAAAAGACCGGACGGTGTAATACAATTTTCGCTTTGGTTGAGGAAGTGAGAGAAGACGCCGTTTAGCAATGTAATAATGTCACTGCTTGAACCCACTCCCTATCACTCAGAATAATCACATACTTAGCTGAGTTTTGTATTTGGTTTTTGTGTAATAATTAACATTACATTTGCGAGTATGACTCACTCGCTTGTGAATGATTATAACTTGCACACAGCCACTTCAAAACTGTTCATGAGCTTCTGTAGGTTTGATTTTTGGTTGTCATTTGATGAAATAAATACAAAAATACAGTGTCCCCTGAATGTGACCCTCTGATTCTCCTTCGTGGCCATATGGGAAAGTGAATATTTACAAAGACAACATTAAAACTATGTAGTTACATTTACACGCTTCCAACAAATAAATGGATCAACTTCTGTCAGTTTGTTGAACATTTTTTTTTATTTGGACATTTTCTATCATACGATGGCTGAAGCAGCAGTGTGTGACAGTGTTCTCACGGTAACCACATCAACATTGTGAACGGAATTCTACAAAACTGAAGTGAAAATACAAAATTATAATTAAATAGGATAAAATATCTTCTCCTCCCTGCAAACAATAGCATGAAGAATGTGAATATTTAACCAAGTCAAAAACAAAAGTTAAGCAGGTATCCATATTCATTTCAGTATCTGCAGACACAAAACGCTAGAAAAGGCGGCAACTTTTAAAGTTAAAAAATGAAATAAGTTATGTAAACGATATAAACACCTTCTGGGTTCTCGATTTTAATGATTTGAGCAACCATAAACGACGCAAAACATACAAATTTTGAGTTTTTGATAGGATTCCTATATAGAAGAAATCACTCCCTGCCCTCCAGACTCATTTGCGCTGCTGCAATGACGTCATGTGCAAACAACCTATTGTTTGGAAATTGTCTTGTCGTTATAGGCCTAGCTGTATGACACTAGCTGTGTCTCATTTCGGAGGCTGCGTCCTTGTCGCATTTAAAGGCTGCATACATCATCAAGGATGTCTTATTTAAGAAAAATAACCATAATAAAATTGATGGTTATTCCTTGTGAGGAGTAAAATACTGTATTTTCTTTCTTACTTTGCAATCCAATGGTTATTTTTCTTAAATGAGATCGCCTCAATGACATTTGCAGATGTAACCTCCAGAGGATGCAGCCTTTGAAATCAGACGCAGCTACTGCTGCCAACAGTATCTTCATAACAGAAGAATGTTCCTTACCGCATGCTGCTATACATGTTATCCATCTCCATCTAATCATTATTTTTGTTGTCACTCTTCTGATGGTTTTCAGCTTTCTCTATCTGAAAATTGTATAGTTGTATGGTGTATAGAGATATGACGCAGCACCCAAAATACTATCAAAACACTCCAACGCAAACTCAGTTCTCCGCGAAAGATGAATAAAAAGATGCACAGGAATCAAAAACCTTGAAAAAATGATATACGACCTGCCAAATCACAGAGATGCTGATTCGCACAGGAACCTTCGCACAAATTATCACAGGACCTTGGTGTTCAGCAAAATATGGTAGGTCATTTGGGGGGGAATTTTTACTTTGCAAATTACAGACATGGCCGATTCGCACGGGATTAAGATCACAGATTTTTTTTTGAAAGTAGCATGAAAGGCTCATGCCACAAAATAGACACAAGCAGAAGTGATCCAACTTGTGTGTAACGGCTAGTGAATGGTTCTGTGAACGCTAAACTCTCACGAGACGGTGCGTGATTGAACATGCCAGCGCGTTGCTGCTAGAAGTCAGCAAACTTTTCTTGTTTTTTCTCCTTTGTTTGTTTATTTGTTTGTTCACTTCACCTCCCACAAATACAATAAACTGGATTACAATTCGGACCTGGATCACCTAGAAGACTACATCGACGAATGCTACAATAGACTCTGCATCATGGGACGCTCTCAAAAAGCTAAAAAGCCACGCATATCGGGCTCACCTGCTTCATCCAATGCATCTTCCTCATCCACACTTCCGCACCCCCCTTGCTGTCCTGAGGTAAGCGACATACTTACATCCATAGACAATAAACTATCCAGACTGGACGCCAGAGTAGCATTTGCATCTGAAATCGTATACTTCCCTACTATATAGTAGGCAAAAAAAAAATTAAGTATGTACAAAGTGACATTACTCATAAAAGGGTAGGATAACCTGTCAGCCAACACTTGTCATAATAAAAAAAAAAGGTTATGAATTCAATCTATTGTAAAGTTATTAGAAATGTATTTTTTTATGAAATGTCTTTTAAAATAAAACTGCAGTTGGCCTTGTTTTAATCTAGATATGCACTGCAGCTAAAGCCACAGTCTGACCATGTTCTATTTCAAATCTGAAGGTGATAACTGTAAAACTCTGAGTTTTCTTAAATGTTTTTCAAGATCATGTCATGTGACTTTATTTTGAGACTATTCTAAAATGCTAAGTGATTTTAGCATCCATTCAGTGTATTATCTCTATTGATTGTGGTGCAAACTGCCCCATTCAGTTTGAGTCTTCCCTGCACACATTCACACCTCTCCGGCCTGCTTATGGCTCTAATTATTATTCTTTGTCTTCATTATATTTACTGACGACTTTCTATTCACACTGTTTTAATCCCTTATTTCTTCGATCAAACTTCTCACTTAACCTTCTTTAAAACTGTATCAAATGCCCTTCTTGAAAAAAGAAACATTTCAGTGAGCTTTACTCATCAAAATTATTCATAAAAATAACATATTTGCTCAACTAGGTGGCAGGTGCATCTTATGGCTAGCTAGCATGTTAGCTTAACACACCATCAATACTTGACAATTTATGAGATTAAAAACTAGTGTTTACTCCAAACTTAATTTTTAACGTAAGTGTTTTAAATAATCTATTGTGATCTGATTTGGCTTCAGAAAAATCAGAAAATATATTCCTTTATAGTATTCTGCACATTGATAAAGGCTATGTCGATTAGAATTGCATTATAAATATACACCATTGTTATGAAAGTACTAAAAGTTGAATGAAGAACACAAATAAACATCATCACAACCGTGTGTTTATTGTTTTCAAAAAGTCTCTATCGGCATGTTATAGCAATCTCTGGAAGCTTTATGAAATGGATTTCCTGGAATGTCACATAATATGCCTGTTCATCATGAGTGACATTTGTGGACTAAATGTGCATAAAGCGCCCTCAGGCTTCCAGTGTGAATTGAAAACTACATCAGAGTATTGACTATCCAGTGCTCATAATGATTACTTTGGCACATTTTGGGAAAAATTGAATAAATATTATTCCTCTCTATAGAAATCTGACATAAACTTGTGAGAATCTATCATTATTTCTCCAAATCTGCACAATTTTGAGCTAAAAGTCCTGAGGGACTTTGTTTTGTCAAGCATTTTCATGACGTCCATACAGGATTTTTTTTTCCTCAATGGATGCTGCTGATGCTCATAATTCAAATTAAAGGTATTGACACCTTTTTTTCTTTTCATTTTCATAACCTCAGACACAGATTAAGACATAAATGTCACTATAAGTTTTTCGGAATAAAATACCTTTACATTTACAACTACTGTAGTCATTTAGCAGATGCTTTTCTCCAAAGTGACTTACAAATGAGAATAGTAGAAGCAATCAAATCAACATGAGTACAACAGTACAAGTGCCATGTCAAGTCACAGTTTCGGTAAAGTGCTCGTAGCAAGGTTTTTTTTTTTTTGTTTTTTTGGTTTTTTTTAAATATATACACAAATAGATGGAGAAAGAATAGAAAAATCGAAAAAAGAAAAGTAAAATATAAATTAAAAAAAGTGCTATATTACTGGGTCAAGTGTTGATGAAAAAGATATGTCTTTAGCAGTTTTTTGAAAATGGCTAAAGACTCAGTTGCTTGGATAGAGTGTGGCAGGTCATTCCACCAACCAGGAACAGACCAGGAGAAGGTCTGTGAGCGTGATTTTGTGCCCCTTTGGGATGGCACCACAAGACGCCGTTCACTTGCAGAACGCAAGTTTCTGGAGGGCGCATAAGTCTGAAGTAGTGAGTTTAGATATAGCAGTGCAGAGCCAGCGCTCGTTCTGTAGGCAAACATCAGAGCCTTGAATTGGATGCAAGCAGATATTGGCAGCCAATGCAGACTGATGTAGAGAGGTGTGACATGTGCTCTCTTCAGTTTGTTAAAGACCAGTCTTGCTGCAGCATTCTGGATCAGTTGTAGAGGATTAGCAGTGCATGCTGGAAGGCCTGCCAAGAGAGCATTACAATAGTCCAGTCTGGATAGAACAAGAGCTTGGACAAGAATTTGTGTGGAATGCTCCGATAGGAAGCGTCTTATCTTCCTAATGTTGTACAGAGCAAATCTGCTGGACTGGCCATTGTAGCAATGTGATCTGTGAAGCTTAAACAATCATCTATCACCACTCCAATGTTCCTGGCTGTCCTGGAAGGAGTTATGGTTGACGACCCAAGTTGAATGGAAAGGTTATGATGAAGTGTTGGGTTGGCACCGACCACAAGCAGTTCTGTTTTAGCAAGGTTGAGTTGAAGATGGTGGTCCTTCATCCAGGCAGAAATGGCTGTCAGGCAGGCAACCAGCAACCAGCAACTGTTGGATCATCTGGTTTGAATGTGAAGTAGTGTGAGTGCAACAAACTGACTCACTAGCTTAGGACTTCAAAGTTCTTTTGTACTCAACACAAAATGTCAGTGAATAAAAGTCTTGAATCCAAAGTTCTTCGTTTGACTGTTTAATTATGAATCTCAAAACATAAAAAATAAAAACTTAGGATCTTTACTTTTCTTACAAATTAACTGTGCAGTTCTGTGTAGGTCAAAAGACTGTGTTGCTCCAAAGTCCAGTGGCTTCTGACTGTTTCACAGGGTTCTATTTCTTTTATACTAAATCTAACAGCCAATCAAATTACATTATACTAGATCACTGGCTAACTGTTTACATTCCAATTTCTATGTTTCATTTGCAACACAGGTTTTTCTCAGATTTTACAAAATAAACTCAAAATAGTGTTACTTACATAGAAATGGCTTCAACAGGTAGAGTTGTGTCATCAGCATAACAGTGATAGGAGAAACCATGTTCCTGAATGACAGATCCTAGTGATGACATGTAGATGGAGAAGAGAAGTGGTCCAAGCACTGAGCCCTGAGGTACCCCAGTAGCAAGATGATGCGACTTGGACACCTCACCTCTCCAAGATACCCTGAAGGACCTACCTGAGAGGTAAGACTCGAACCACTGGAGTGCGGTTCCTGAGATGCCCTTCGACATGAGGGTTGACAGGAGGATCTGGTGGTTAACTGTGTCAAAAGCAGCAGACAGATCCAGCAAGATGAGTACTGATGATTTTGAAGTTGCTCGTGCCAGTCTCAGGGCTTCAGTGACTGAGAGCAGGGCAGTCTCAGTTGAGTGGCCACTCTTAAAGCCAGACTGGTTGTTGTCAAGGAGGTTGTTCTGTGTGAGATAAGTAGACAGTTGGTTGAACACAAGTCTCTCAAGTGTCTTCACAATGAATGGAAGAAGGGATACCGGTCTAAAGTTTTCTAAAAGTGCTGGATTCAGAGTGAGTTTTTTAAGCAGTGGTGTAATCCTAGCCTGCTTAAAAGCTGTGGGAAATGTTCCAGTGTGAAGAGAAGAATTGATAATGTGAGTGAGTGCAGGTACAATTGAGGAGGAGATGGCCTGAAGAAGATGAGTGGGGATAGGGTCAAGTGGACAGGTAGTAGGGTGATTGGAAAGGATAAGTTTAAAAACATCTGCTTCAGAGAGGAAACAGAAGGAGGGGAGATCTGTTAAGATGTTTCCGTTAAGATGTTATTGATGTTATTAAGATGTTATTGTCAGTATGTGGTGTGAAGAATTGCCAATTGGTTGCTGATGGTTGTAATTTTATGTGTGAAGAATGTGGCAAAGTCATCAGCTGTAAGAGCTGATGTGGGAGGGAGGGAAGGAGGGCAAAGAAGAGAAGAGAAAGTTTTGAAAAGTGTCATGAATCAGTAGAATTGTTAATTTTATTGTGATAGTGTGCGGTTTTAGCATTGGAGACATTTGTAGAGAAAGAAGAAAGGAGTGACTGATACAAGCTAAGATCAGAAGGATCTGATACAGCGCTGAGTCTAGACCGATGCTCACGGAGAACATCGGATAGCCAGGTGGCAGAGAGGGTGGCGCGGGCTGGTCTGGATGAGAGGGGGCAGAAGACATCTATGACAAGATGTTAGCGTGGTGCAAAGAGTGTCAGTAGCACTGTTAGTGTCCAGAGATGAAAACTGATTAGGGGAGGAAGTGTGGATGAGACCAAAGAGGATAGGTCGGAGGGTGGGAGCGAGCATAGGTTTCGCCAAAAAGTAACGTGGTGGAGTGTGTGTTGAGTTAGGGGTCAGGTTGAGATTAAAAGTGATGAGAAAGTGGTCTGAGGTGTGTAGTGGAGTGAACAGTGTATTATCAGTGGAGCAGTAGCGTGTGTAGATGAGGTCCAATTGGTTTCCTGATTTGTGTGTAGCTGTAGTAGACACTCGCTTGAGATCAAATGAGGCAAGCAGAGTGCGGAAGTCAGCAGCCTGAGGTTTGTCTAGATGGATGTTGAAATCTCCAAGTACTAGCAGAGGTGTACCATCCTCAGGGAAGGATAAGAGTAACACATCTAACTCCTCCAAGAAGTTACCTAGCTGACCTGGGGGACAATAAAGCACTACAACATGGATTTTAGCAGGGTAGGTGATGGTAATTGCATGTGATTCAAATGAGCTATTGTCACAGAGAGATGGTAAAGGATTGAACTTCCATTCACTGGACATAAGCAGGCCAGTACCACCACCCCTCCCAATCTGGCGTGGGGTGTGAGATAAAGTGAAATTAGAGGAGAGGACTGCTGGTGTGGCAGTGTCCTCTGGTTTGATCCATGTCTCAGTCAGAGCCATGAGATGGAGACCTGAATGAGTAGCAATAGATGTAATGAAGTCTGCTTTGTTTACAGCAGATCGACAATTCCAAAGACCAATAGAAATTGAAAGTAATGTACTAGATGACATGGGTAAAATACGCAGGTTTTTATGATTGCACTGCCTCCAATGTGTGGCACACAATTTACGAGTGTTAGTAATAGTGGGAAATTGGAAGCACATATCTAAAACAGGTCGCAAGATAGACAGACAAGTACAAACTGCATAAAAGAGGAAGGAAAGAAGGAAAAAGAAAAGAGCAATATTCAAGTGCCTTGTCGGTGTCCTTGCTTGGTGGAGTCGTGCAGGTAGAGTCGCTGGTCTTCACACTCTTCGGTCTTCACACGATGAGGGCTTCACAAGAGAGCTGCCGTGGTATACTACACAGTTTTATACCCACTTGATACAACGTTAATTAGTTCAGCAGGCCACGCCTTACTGACTCAAAGCGAAACGAGAACAAACGCGACTTGCCACATGAATACAGTAAACAAACTTTCCTAGCAACGACACAGCGCTAAAATCAAACTAGAAATAACACAAAAACACTTACAATATGTAGATCCTCCTGTTGCTTGGCTGCTTCCCTCTAATAAATCCTAAATTACAGCTGTTTAAGTACTATAAGCTGGCGTTGGCCACGACTTACTGACTCAGAGCAAAACAAGAACAAATGTGACTTGCCATGTGAATACAGTAAACAAACTTTCTTAGCAATGACACAGCACTAAAATCAAACTAGAAATAACACAAAAATTCTTACAGTACGTAGATCCTCCTGTTGCTTGGCTGCTTCCCTCTGAGGTCAATAGAGTTCAAATACTGAAGCTTGAGTCTTAGATCTTTTTAATGATGTATAGTTTTTCATGGTAATTACATTTACATTAAATCTAACAGTAATCTAACAGAACTAAATTAAACAAAGAATGATTTAGTGCATTGGTGTCCTTGTGAAGGTTAAGAGGATAGAAGTACCTGGATGACCTACGACTGCATACCATGGACACTTTACTATCCCATGAGGCCACAGGAGAGGATTTTTGAATGGCAGTGAAGTGATGCAACTGATGCAACTGATGCTGGTAGGGCAGTGACAGCATGTCGGATGTAGTAGGTCCGGATTAAATTCATACTGCACACTTATACTATATAGGACATACTTTTTTAGCGGTCGTGAAGTAATTACCTTTCCAAATAAGTACCTTCTCAAGAGAGTATGCGATTTCTTCTTAGGTATTAGAGCCTCTAATGAGCTAATGACCTAAATCAGGTGAGTTTGATTAAGGAGACAAATCATGCAGTGTTAGGGGCTCCAGGAATGTGATTGGGAACCCCTGGAATAGAGTCCTGTGCTGAACACATGTCCGTGCCCATATTCCGTTATAGTCACCTGCTGGGCAATGGGAAGTGACATGTTTAACACTGTTATGGACTCCTTGAAGCATATTAAAAATTGTTAGCAAGTGCTAAACAGGCCAGAAACAAGAAGTTGTTGTAAATCAAACAAACAATGTCCTATCTGCCCCAAACTTTGTGTTTGATAAGAGTCTGGGCCTGAAGATATCTATGTGTCAAAATTAATTTACTGTCATAGTGCCGCCAGCTTGCAGCAGGAAGTGTGGAAAATGTGTGCCCTTTTTTCAGAGCTTGTCTATCACTGCTTTCAGCTTTAATTAAAATATATAATTTATTTGAGAAAAAAATATAAAAAATAATAATAATAATGTTGAAACTAGAAATGTATATTGTTTCCCTCTATCAAAACAATTGCATACATTACATCTTCCCCATCATTTAGGTAAGTATGTCATGTGACATACATTTTGCACATGTGTGTTTTTTTGTTTGTCCAGACAACCTTGGTTAGGGGTGTGTGCCACCCGCTGTACATTTTGTGTTTGGCTAGATAGAGCAATCTAGTTAGGACATCTAGCGCATTTTCGATTTTTTTTTTTTTTTTTTCCGTTTTCCTTTCTGTACTCTTTCATTTTTGCTAGTCAGATTAGAATTATAATGTCAGCCAGAGGTTTTTTTTTCTTCTTTTTTTCACTGCCCATGTCCGTTTTTCCTCTCTGTCTTTGTTTTTTGTTTTACTGTAAATATGCACGCTTGATCACACTTCTCAGTATTTGATCACACTTCTCAGTATTCCAGCACAATCTGTATATAATAAAACACTGTTTTTGCATGATTTTTTTTTCTACTGCACACAAAATAATTTTTAATATTGTTTGCCAAGAGTGAGGCTGTATCTTTGCATATTTAAACACAACTCAGCATCTGACATCAGCAAATACATTTAGCCCATGCCACCAACAGGGCAAAAGTTACAAAGTTATAAATAAAGCGTTCAGCATCAGTTCAGGCAGGCCACGTAGTGTCAAAATTCTGACCCAGCCCTATCAGCTAATCCAATTCCTATGCACTCAATTTTTTTCATTATGATGATCTGGAGACTTCTGCAGCCCTTAAATTCAAAAGTATGGTCACCGGCATCCAATTTCACCTGCACTGCTTGGATCCATCCACCATCAGCCCTTGAGAAACCTCAAGGCAATGATTATCGTCTCCCTCTCACAATTCCACTCTTGCAAAAAATTCCCTTTCAGTCGGTCACGTTCGATGTATGTCAGTAGTGACCGACGAATTGGGATATCGTCAGAGAGCCCTATCAGCTTCGAGTGAACTAAAACAACAGCAGTGCTTTGGAGCTGCACAGATAGATCTGTTTGCCTCCCTGGACACTGCTCACTGCCAGTTGTTCTATTCCCTGACCGTCAGCACGCTCGGCACGGATGCTCTGGCACACAGCTGGCCCCGGGGATTATGCAAATATGCGTTTCCCCCAGTGAGCCTTCTCGCACAGCTCCTGTGCAAAGTCAGGAAGGACGAGGAGCAGGTCTTGCTAGTGGCTCTGTATTGGCCCACTTGGACCTGGTTTTTGGATCTGACGCTCCTCGCGACAGCACAAGAAGAAAGGACCTTCTGACTCAGAGACGGGGCACCCTCTGGCACCCACATCCCAACCTGTGGAAACTACATGTGTGGTCCCTGAATGGGACGTGGAGGTTCTAAGTGATCTCCCCCAGCCGGTTGTAGACACTATCACTTCTGCTAGAACTCCTTCTACAAGGAACATCTATGCGTTAAAGTGGAACCTGTTCGTCGAATGGTGTTCCTCTTACTGAGAGGACCCCCGATCATGTTCGATCAGATCTGTGCTCTCCTTCCTGCGAGAGGGCTTGGAGCGACGGCTTTCTCCCTCCACCCTCAAGGTGTATGTTGCCGCCATTGCCGCACATCACTATGCAGTTGATGGTAAGTCTTTGGGGAAGAACCATCTGATCGTCAGGTTCCTGAGGGGGGCGAGGAGACTAAATCCGCCTCGCCCTTCCTCTATACCCTCCTGGGATCTCTCCCTGGTACTTACATCACTCCGGGGCCATCCCTTTGAGCCTTTGCAATCAGCTGAGTTAAAAGTACTGCCCCTTAAGACCATCCTCCTGGTTGCATTGGCCTCGGTGAAGAGGTAGGGGACCTGCACGCATTTTTGGTTGACGAATCGTGCCTGGAATTTGGGCCTGGTGACTCTCACGTTATCCTGAGACCCCAGCCTTGATATGTGCCCAAGGTTCCTACCACTCCCTTTAAAGATCAGGTAGTGAACCTGCAAGCGCTGCCTTCGGAGGAGGCAGACCCAGCCCTGGCTTTGCTCTGTTCCGTCCACACTCTGCCCCTGTACGTGGATAGAACGCAAAGCTTTAGGACCTCAGATCAGCTCTTTGTCTGTTACAGAGGCAAGCAGAAGGGAAAGGCTGTCTCCAAGCAGAGGATGGTCCACTGGATAGTGGACGCCATCGCCTTGGATTATCAGTCCCAAGGCGTGCCTTGCCCGCTCGGGTTGAGAGCCCACTCCAGCAGAGGAGTGGCCTCTTCCTGGGCGCTGGCGCACGGCGCCTTGCTGACAGATATCTGTAGAGCTGCGGTCTGGGCGACACCCAACACGTTCGCTAGATTCTATAGCCTTCGTGTAGAACAGGTATCTTCCCATGTACTCACTTCCAGTAGCCGGTAGACGCCCGTTCTAGTGTTGGCTTGCAATGCCATTCCTGCCCCCTGGGCCGGATACGTGCATCCATTACTCCAGTAGAGTTCCCCGCTTGGCGAACCCTGTTGAGTTCCTCCGCCTCCCCTTGCGGCTTCCCCATGGCCAGACCATATGTGTATCTCCACATAAATTCCTCCCCTACATGGTATGGGTTCGTATCCCCGGTGTTGTCTAAGTCTCCCGTAGTGGGTGTTGCGGAACAGCAGTAGACTCCCTTGGTGTAAGCTCTCCCCCTTCTCTGCCCCTCTGGTGCGGCGGGTGGCTAGAGCTTGCGCTGAGCACTGGAAGGGGTCTGTAACTGTGCCATTTTATTTGGGATCCCAATTCGTCGGTCATTACTGATGTACGTCGAACGTGACCGACTGAAAGCGTTAGGTCTCGGTTACGTACCTATGTTGGCTTATCTGAGGAGTCATCCACAAGCTTGTCAGGAGGATCCATTATTTGCAGTGGAGGAGGGAAAGCCCATGTCCAGAGCCTGGTTTGCCTCCCGACTCCGCCTGCTCTGTCAATACTGCGGGCTTCCCCCAGAGCATTATACAGCTCATTCATTGTGCATAGGGGCTGCTACGACTGCAGCTTCCTCTACAGCTTGTCTCTAACTTAAAAGCTATGGGAAGATGGTCTTTGGCAGCTTATGAACGGTACCTCCAGCCAGATACTCGAGCCATCCTTGAGGCTCAGAAAGCTATGAGTGATGCTCATGATCTGTAGTTGAAATAAATATTGTTTCAGTAGTTGATGGGGTTATTTATTTCATTTATTACTGCTTCCATTAGCTCTAGCTTCATTCCTCTTGCTAGCTTCACATAGATCTATTGGCTTATTTATTTTACCTAAATAAGATTAGCTTCTTGAAACAATCATTTCGATCTTCTGCTGGCTCTTCGATTTAGCAGGAAAAGAGCCAGGGAGGATTGCCTGGTATGGTCTGTTTGGGGGGGATTTTGTGCTGTTTTCCCAGTTTTAAATGGGAGGTTGTCCCCAGAAGCTGCTGCTGTTCCCTGACTTAGCTTTCATGGAGCTCATGAAAAGGATGGGGAATTAACAGAGCTATACCGCCAAATGTAACTTTAAAAACATGCAAATAAACATGTAAAAATTGACTAAAAGAATTGTCTATGGTATTTTTTACTCAAGTGGTCCTGACTACAATAAAGCATTCAGTGTCAGTTCAGGCAGGTCGCGTAGTCAAGCTCATCAGCTGATTGTCAAAATTCTAACCCAGCCCTATCAGCTGGTCCGATTCCTATGCACTCAATTGGTGACTTTCAAACAGGGCACCTTATTTAAATGCATTCTCAGTCTGCCTGCATGGCTGCTTCCACTGCACGCTGCTTGCAACCCACTTCCTCCCCCAGCTCCTCATTTAAACTTGTGCTTAACTTAATCAGTGTTATTCTGTTGTCATTGATGCATGCTCTCTTCTCAATAGGGGGATTTTGTGCTGCTTTCCCAGTTTTAAATGGGAGGTTTTCCCCAGAAGCTGCTGCTGTTCCCTGACTTAACTTTCATGGAGCTTATGAAAAGGATGGGGAATTTAGAACAGAGCCATACTGCCAAATGCAATTTTAACAAACATGCAAATAAAAATGTAAAACATTTACTAAAATAATTGTCCATGGTATTTTTGACTCAAGTGGTCCTGACTGAAATGAAGCAAAATATACTCATAGTGTGGTTCTCGCTATGTTCTCATGGCACGGGAGTAGATTATGGGGTAAATGATGGTAGCGGTCAGTAACTTGACAACAGTGTATCATGCTTGAACTTGAAGTGAACAAAACTGTCTGGAGTGATGGCGTTCACACAGTTCCAAGTTCCCTGCCCTGAGCAACCTGTCAGGGTATGATTTTTGCATCCCAGAGTGCACCTTCAGAGAGAACATTCAGGCTTTGTGGTCAGAGTTTGAAGGAGAGACATGAACTTAAACTGTTCTTGCCTGGACATTTAAAAAGAAAAAGATTTATTTTTTTCTTAATACTAATTGGGTGATTGGGTGAGCTTAACCCTGAACTAGAGCATAAATGTTATTAATATTATATTATATAATAATTATAAATGTTACATGCACATGGACTTTCAGTTTGTTTGTTGTCATCTGTCACATGTTCCTTTGTTCTAGTTTCCCACCACAATCAGTATCCATGGACACTAATCCCATTCATCACAGCTGTTCGTCATTTGTGTTAATCAATCAGTGTATTTAAGTTCCTGTTTCTGTTCACTTGGTTGTTGGGTGTCGTTCGTGTCTACTATGGTGTATGTTCCTGTCTGTTCCTGTATTCTCCTGTTAGATTTTCTAGTAAAAGACTTATTTGACTCTTTTCTCCTCGTCATGTGCTTTATACATCGGTGGTGTTGTAACTATATATATATATATATATATATATATATATATATATATATATATATATATATATATATATATATATATATATAAAATTGTAAAACTTGCAATTGGAAATGTAAAAACAATGACAAAGTACCACAAATGCTGACAACTGAACTTAATTTATATTGAACCTTCAACATGCAACATGATGCTGAAATTTTGAGATGACTGAACACACAGTCTGGGAGAAACAAAACTAAGAAGTTTTTAGAAATTGCTGATGACTATTGGCATACTGTTCCAAGAGGAAGATTTAAGACTATAGTTCATGATAGTGTTGAAATATTACCTGGTGTTTGTCCATTGATTATTCCACCTGTCAAATACAGAATATAAACATTATGTTTTAATAATAGGAAAGCATTGTACATATATGTGTCATTCTAATACCATATTCTTGGTCATACTTCTGTATTGTTAGAGATATAAAATCCTCACCATTAATCAGAAGCAGCAGAGACACACACAATGAGATTCGAAACTTCATTATGAGAAACTTCTCCTCCTGCACCTGCACATTTATACGCACAAACACACATATATAATTTTTCAATAAATAAAAAAAATTGTCAATTTAGAAGTAAACATATTAAATAATAAATAAGATTTTAAAAATTAAAACATGAATTTCAACATTCAACATTTTTGCAAAGATTGTAGCTAAGATGAAATACAGAAAATACAGTTTACCAGAGATAAATGCAAAGAAAGAACTCAGAGAGATTGTCTCTTTAGTAGCTTTATCAGAATACAGCGTACAGAATACATTTATTTTATTTATTAATGTGGGCAGACCATGAATTAATCTAGAATTAATCACTCAACAATGCCTTAAACTAGTTTTCCATTCAATGCTTATTGTGTTTGTCATTAGAGCAATGTTTACATGTTTAACTGCCATTCAGGCAGAAATGTTTTCACTTTATTATAATAATAAAATACTGTTAAAAATTATTGTGATCATAAGCTTCTAACTTTTAATTTAAATGTTACATTTTTAAAGTGTGCTAAAAACAAAAGATCATAATTCCATCTGCTTTGGATGTGAACATGACATGCATGAAAAAATAGTTGGCTAAATCGTGTGAAGGCTCTGATTCAAAACTCGCAGGTCCAGGACAGGTCGTAACCCACTGCTGGGTACAATGAAGTAGGGACTGTAGAACCCTGACCTCATATCGGCTGGAGGGACCGGCTCTATCACGTCCTTCGCCAGTAGGACCGCGATCTCCGCACGCAAGACATGGGCATCGACAGCTTTCACTGCAGTGAAGTGGACTGAAATGAGAAGTGGCTGCCTTCTCAAACTGCACGCTGCTGCCCTCTGGTGAAGGAAGAAGGGGATGAGAGTGGTGAGGTTTTTCTCCTCCCACTGCTCTCCAAGCCCTCTTCAGACCTGGAGATGGAGGAACTGCTCCTTTTTTTTTCTTTTTTTTTTTTTGAAATTTGGGTACCGCTGGCTGTTGGGCCAGTGGCGGAACAGAAACAAACCCAATAAAAGGATTTACCACCCGGCCTTCCTCCGGGGGGTGGAGAGCAGCCCCACCCATCTCTGGGTCGCCCGTCTCAGGGGTGATTTTCTCACCAACCACTTAAACAGCAGCAGAGTCGGGAGGTGTCATCTCCCCGCAACGGACACAGTAGAGCAGGCTGGGCCAGAGTTTTTTACAGGGGACGACACCCTTGGCGACAAGCAGACTGAGGGGCGGCCCAAGAGGAACTCAATGGTTTGTCATGGGAAGCTCCCCGGTCTGCTACTAACTGAGGAGAACTGCTGGGCTCGGTCCTCGTCAGTGTCACCGAAAAGGCCACCTCGTGAGATGGCAGCGTTGAGAAAGCATTTAGCTTGACAACCTCTCGCACCTCACAAGGTAAGCCAGGGGGCGCTTCTGGACCACTGTGGTGGATATCGTCTGGCCGAGGGCCTGCACCGTGACTTTGATCATGGTTAGTCAACAAGCGCAGCTCAACCCTGGCTCAGAACTACCCTCATGCATAAAGAGTGCCTTGGCCTCACATGCAGGGTGGGTGTGGTCTGTGTACAGCCACCCCATCCAAGAGGGCAGTGAGAGAGGAAAAACTTATGCAGATTTTGGCACTCTTGGCGTTCCATATTTATGGCACCAAAATAGCTCCATACTGCAAAGTTTTCCATGCACATCCGGAACCCCCGGGAAAGCATGGCTGTAAACTCTGAATCTGAGTCAGCATAAGCACACACCATTACAGTGGGCAGCGTCACCCTCATTTCCAGAGTATAACAGCACTCTCTCCAATGCTGCAATCGACGTCTGACCCTCAGCTGGAGCTCTGAATTAAATGCTAGGTTCCCTTATGAGAAGGACCAGCAATCCAATCCAGAAACTGCATAGCTTGCAATGCGCTAGAGAGGGAGAGGCACCAGAGAGGGCGCTACAATGGAGATTAGGCAAGGGAACCGCGCATCTAGAGCACCGAGCGAGCGCTGGGTTGCCGTGACAACCCGCGCTGCAGCCCGACAACTCGACGGCACACGTCATGCAGAGGAGCAAGAGGTTTGCTCTCGCTGATCTCCACGGTCTCCCAGAGTGTCAGGCAGACCCATGGCTGTGCTTTTACACACAAGCAGCAGCTGGCCAACAACAGACGGTACTCAAGCTTCCCGGAGAAAGAAGAGTCACGACTGGCGTGTCGACGTGATCATGTTCTCATATGAAAACATAAACCACCCACAAGCATCGTTTCAGCAAGTGCCCAGACATGTGAAACAGTGATCGTGGCCATCAGTGAGGACAGGAAACGACCACATCCAGAAGCACACAAGTAGAATGTCATCTTTAAAAAGACGCAAGCTCTACTTGTGTAAGCTCTTTTAGGGACTTTACTCTTTTAAAAGTGCTGAAGCACGCAGAGGAACGGCCGTCGCAACACAGACAGGGATTATGTGCAGCCTGTCGTGTGCTCTCTCTCTCTTTGAAGGCGCTCACTCTTACCAGCTGTAAAGACGGCTTTTCAGCGCTTAAAAGCACACCGTACCGGCCGGGAGAACAGCCTTTTGACGCTGTCAAAACAGCCATTTGCTCAATAATGGCAAACGAAACAAAAAACAGAAAATAAAGAGAGGACTTCGACCCCTGCTGTGCTGTTCGCCCGCACTCGGAAAAAAGAGAAGTTCAACCAAAAAGCTTGACTCGTCTTCTAGCAGACACTTGCTTGCAGAGAACAGGAACAAACACCGTTCGGCTCTGAAGTGAAAAGCTGAAGATGCAACGCACCTACTGCTCATTATATACCCGCGATGGGATGTCAGAGCGGGTGATGTCATGGACCAGGAAACTATAAAGCACTCCTGAGAACAAAGAACGCCAGCTTCTGATTTTGGCTGAAGCAAGATGCTCACAGGCGTGCAGGGAGTATGGCTAAGCGACGCAGCGTCTCGTTCCCTATTCAGTGAACCAGGGTTACAGACATAACCCGAGACGTTCCCTTTCATGGGAACATCGACACTGCGTTGAACGCATTGGGAACCCTATCCCAACTATGCCATAGTACCAAGTGCCTGTCTGTTAGCTTTGAGCACCGAGGACCCCGGAGTGGAGCCCAAATCAAGGTTAGAAAACCTAATGAAGGTATGCTGAAAGGACCACCCAGCCGCATCACACATCTCGTTAAGGGGGAACCCCGAGATCAAAGCCTTTGAGGCAGCCATACCCCTAGTTGAGTGTGCCCGGAGAGCCAAAGGTGAAGGCTGCCTGGATGACTCATAAGCAAGAGAGATGGCCTCGACCACCCACTTGCTCATTCTCTGCTTAGACGCCGGGCCTCCCTTCTTAGGAGACCCGTAACAGACAAATAGCTGATCCGTTTTCCGGGTGAGTCAGAGAATACCTCAACAGGCAATGAGAAGTCTCTTTCGAGGCAAATAGGTCGACTTCTGCGTGACCGAAATTCTTCCAGATGAGCTCCACCACCTCGGGGTGGAGTCTCCATTCCCCGGGCCTCGGCCCCTGCCTCGACAGGATGTCTGCTCCAACATTTTGATGCCCCGGGATATAAACTGCTCTCAGGGAGAGGAGCTTCCCCTGAGCCCATAGGAGGATCCGATGGGCTACTTGCACAAGTGGTGAGACCTCAGACCCCCCTGATGGTTGATATATTGGACCACCGACATGTTGTCTGTGCAAACCAACACATGGTGGCCCCTCAGGTCTGGGAGGAGGTATTTGAGAGCTCGAAATACCGCCACCATTTACAGCTGATTTATGTGCCAGGAAAGAAGATGGTCCTCCCAAAGACCCTGAGTCAAGCGACCACCCATGATCGCCCCCCAGCCTGTGAGGGAAGCATCCGTCATTAGCATTATGCGACGACAAGGAGCCAAGGCTTCTTCAACATGACTAAGGTACAAAGGCATCGTGAAAAGGATTTCCCCTCAGAGAAAACCCCTTGTCCCTGAGCCACCACTGTAAGGGTCTCATGTGCAGCAGGCCAAAAGGTATCACGTTGGACGCAGCTGCCATCAGACCCAACAGTCTCTGAAACTGTTTTACAGTGCGTGACTGGGTGAGTGTAAGCATCTTGAACTTGAGCTTTTCTCCCGTTCAGCAGCCTCGGGGGGAAGAGAGCGGTGGGGGAGGAACCTCTGGAAGGTCACTGACTGTTTTCTGGCTTCCTGCAACCTCACGACGACTGAGGTGACCAAGAGGCCCAGGGAAGACAGCGGCACATCCAGGAGAACACTTTTATCTTTGTCTTTTATGTCTGACAGATTTAACCATAAATGCCTCTCTGTGGTCACCAGGGCTGCCATAGAACCGCCGTTTGTTTTAGCCATCTCCTTGGTGGCCCGGAGAGAAAGATCAGTGGCTTTTCTGAGTTCCTGAATCATTTAGAAACTCGCCCCCCAGCAGGTCAGCCTGATAAGCTTGCAGTATAGACATGATGTGTAGACATGCTGCACCCTGACCTGTTGCCGAATAAGCTTTGCCCACCAGCGCTGATGTAGTTCTTAGTGGTCTGGTGGGCAGCGTCGGTATTTAAAGGATTATGCAGACTTGGGCGAGAGATAGCTCGCAAGCGTCTCTTCTACCCCAGGCATTGACACTGGGTCTGAAATGTGAGGGCAGAGATACAGAGATAAGGCTGGGCCCATCTCTAACCCCGCTTTTCGCAATGCACACAGACAGCTCCCTCGAGAGCTACCTGGGCATGCTCCACTCCTAAAAAAACAATGCACATCTTGTGTGTATCCCCACCCGTTATGAAGCGAGGGTAGGGATGAACACACTTGACAAACTGCTGTTTGCTTGGCATATCTTGTATATATGCTTAGGTGTACAGAAAATACTCTTGCCCTCAGATGAAGAGCTATTTTCGAGCTGTATATGTAGCAGACAGACAACACCAAATAAGACACAAAATAACACTGGCGTCCTTTGTTCTCAGGAGTGCTTTATAGTTTCCTGGTCCGTGACGTCACCCACTCTGACGTCCCATCACCCTATTGGTTCAATTTCACAAGTGCTTCAAGACGTAATCATGCAGAGGGGATCCCAATATGTTCAACGCAGCGTCGATGTTCCCGTGAAAGGGAAACAAACAAAGATGTACTGAGACATTGAGACATGTACTTAGACATTTGCAATTTGATGAAATGAATGAGAAAATCAATTCCGTTGTGAACAGTTGCCAAGTGGTTTGGAGGTTTGTTCATGTTGTTTTGAGAATGTAATTTCTGTTTCAAGAAATGAGCCAAACCAATGGAGAAAAACTGTAAACAATCAATGTCAATTACGTAAAAAAAAAAAATATTGAAAAGTCCATGAAAAAATGGGTTTTATGTCCGGTCACAAAAGTGACTGGTAGTAGAACACAGGGAGTCTAGGTCTATGGTGTCAATGCATTTACAAAATGACAAACCTCCAGCAATTAGTTGAAGGTTAAATTGGGTTGGGTTGGGTTAAATAGATGAAATTAGTGTATTATTCCATTAACAAAGAAGTAAACATTGTCTGGCTCAGTTTCAAAAAGGACAAAATAGCATTCCTATGCAGCAGTATGGCACAAATAATCCATAAAATTATGACAAAATTACATAAATTGTAGGAAAATGGAAGATAATTATTAAAAACTTCATTATAAACTGAAGTAAATATGTACAGACAGACAAATAGACAGACAGATAGATAGATAGATGATAAATAGACAGACAGACAGACAGACAGACAGATAGATAGATAGATAGATAGATAGATAGACAGATAGACAGACAGACAGATGGATAGTTATAGATAGATAGTCAGACAGACAGACAGACAGACAGACAGTTAGACAGCTTCAAGACGTAATCACGCAGAGGGGATCCCAATACGTTCAACGCAGCGTCGATGTTCCCATGAAAGGGAATCAGAATCATAAAAAAAGTTTTTCTTGCTTACACACTTATTGTCATCTATTGATCTGATTATCATATTCCTCATTGGAAGTGATCAGTTGTTTGAAAGTTCTTCAAAATTATGGAACTGCATTGAGATAATTGTAACTCTCCAATTAAATGACATCTGGTTGCCCATCAATTTCAATGTGGGCTAATTTACCAGTCCACTGTGTTTGTGTAAGCCCCTCCTCAGATCACCACCTTAATTCAAATGTGCTTTGGTGCTGAGCTAGAGATGGACACACTCAGCGCTAGTCATATATCATAACTATTGAGTGTTTTCAACCACATCAGGTGTATTTTAGTTTTCAAACATTTAAACAGACATTTCAATGAAGTACTGGGCAATATTAAAAAGACATTTATAGTTTGTTAAATTCAAATTCCTACACTGATGTCTATGGAAGCTGCAATAATAATTCTTTCAAATATATAATTTGACAAAGTGTTTTATTCATATCAGATACACATTGTGTATGTAACCATAAAGTTTACTCTATTCTTCTCCTAGTTCACTGGCCACTTACTTTTATGTATTTCAGGGAAAATTTCATGAATCTGACAGCTCTGAATTGCGGTACAAACTCATCACGTGGCAAAACAAATTCACTTCCACATATTTTATAATCGAAATATGTCATATAATTCATGATATAGGCCTAGATAACAGGTTTGTAAATATTTTGAATTTAAAAAAAAAGGAAAAACAAAATAAACACGATACCTACATCTGTCAGCTGCATGACGTGTCCTCCAAGGAATTCATGTTTTCTATATATGTTCTAAATATGTAGTATACAGACTTAGTTTGCCATTTGGATTATTTTTATAAGATCCCATGAGTTCTGATAAATGCAATTTCTACTTCTGAAGTGCTTTTTTAATTAAAAAAACAAACAAACAAATAAATAAATGGGTTTAAGAGGTAATTGTCATCTTGGAAAGAAAATTAATCAAATATTGTGTATTCATAAACCCTTGTCAAACGGCAATTGCATAAATTAAAACGCAATTAAAACACATACAAAATTATTAGTTCTCAGAATCAAAGAGACATAATTTCCACAGAAACTTATGTCATAAGTGTCTCTTCAGCTTCTTGAATTCCTTTTTTTAGTCATTTAATGTTATATAATAACGCTCTTGAACCCCCATCGACAGATAAATTACTTTATTTTTCTATGGTTGTATAAATTCTTTCAGATCACTCTGGGTGATAAATAAAAAAAAAGAATTTCACTTACCTGGGATGATCCTGATTTTTCTCAGTTAATCGACTGAGAACTTCCAGCTGAATCTCCAGGAGTCCTTGAGATACCTTTATATATACCCAGGACGAGCCCCCAGAAACTGTAAGATAATTTTTATATGTGCGCATGTTCCTTATCTGCATCACTCTAATTCATGAGATGAAACATCCCTAACAGCATTCGGGGAGGGTCATTGAGAGGGTCATTAAAGAAAACCAGCCAATAGGAAATAAATTTAAAAAAAAAGGAGATCTCCTGTAATGTCTGCACAGGATCAGAACTTAGCAGGCCCACCATAAACTGTGTTTAACCTGTTTAATCCCAAATTTTTCCCAGAGATGACATATATGAATTTGTATGGTATTTGTAAGGATATTACAGTTTTTCCCCATTGGTTTGGCTCATTTCTTGAAACAGACTGGACATTCTCAACACTCTTGGTGCTTTTGCCAAAATAACTTCGGCACAACACCATGGTTCACCTGCAAAAGCTCATACCTCTCCCAAAACAGTTCACTCATGTGTCAAAACTAAATTTCCTTCTCATTTAAACAGTCAGTGCCCCCAAAATGCTTTGTCCCTTTGGCATTGTGTAAGCACTGCAAGTCAAAATGTTTAGATGTTTTGTCACTATAGCAGAGGACCATTGAAATATCCCTCATGTCCACCTGTCAGTCTTAGCCCAGTCCTTCATTGACAATGATTACTGTACTGTTTTTTGTCTAGCTAACAGAATACAATTGTGTATAAAACTGGAAAAAAGAAATAGGATTTTAGGGTAAGAGTAGCCTCCAAGGTTTGACATCACACATTGCACTCATACTTCCAAGGAAATTGTAACCATTATCATTCACACACATACATCAGTGCTGTAAATAAAGCTGGAGTTTCACAACTAACAGTTCTTCACTGGTCGCTGTCCTCACCCTCCCTCTCCTGGCCACGGTCCTCACCCTCCTGGCCATCCACACGCTGCTGTCTGTCTGGCCACAGATTCTAGTCCACATCACAGCATATACTCTCCCTGGCAATGCAACGAGGGAAGAAACGGCGTGCATGTCGCAACCATCTCCTGTAATATCCTCACATGCAGCATCCATTGCATGGAGCAGGGACCTCTGATATTGAGCCCGATGCTCATACATTCTCCACCTCCAAGCAGAGGAAAACTCCTCAACAGGATTGAGGAAAGGAGAGTAAGGTGGTAGGAACACCATAACCATCCATGAGTAGTGAACCAGGCCCTGATGAGCAGGCCACATTGTCCCATACAATGACATATTGCATATTGCATGGTTTTGCTGAGTTCAACATGTTCCTGGGTCAACATTTTTGTTGATCCTGGAACAACATTCAAATCAACCAATCAGATTTGAGGGACAGGTTTACAGATTATGTCATGAATTGGTGCTTCTACATCAGTGTTATTCATCTGTCATTTCCCTCTGATTTTTGGGATAACTTATGGGTAGGGTTAGGTTTAGGGGTAGGAATAGGGTTAAGACTAAATTTTCAGACTGGAATGTTGTTCCAGTATCAACAAAATATGTTGACCCAGGAACACATCTAACTCAGCAATATCAGGATGTGCATGACATATTGTGGTAGGTGAGGCCCTACGAGACCTCTCTCATTTTCAGGGGTCATCTGAGATGTGTGAAACTCCGTTAGTCAAGTTCTAGTTTCACCTGACTGTCAATTGCTGTAATAAATTTATCAAATGTTTCAAGGATTCATATATGGTATTCATGGTGTTATGTTCTTGACTAATTTTGACAATTGAACAGACTATTGTGCACGTGATGACTTATACAATGAAATGACGCTGACACGTTTTGGAGCGACCAACCATTAGACGGAGAATCAACAATCAGTTTAGATCAACAAGATTTATTCACTTGGAAATTGTGCTAAATGTAGGCTACCTGTACTTAATCTTTTGCAAAGATGTACTGAGACATTGAGACATGTACTTAGACATTTGCAATTTGATGAAATGAATGAGAAAATCAATTCTGTTGTGAACAGTTGCCAAGTGGTTTGGAGGTTTGTTCATGTTGTTTTGAGAATGTAATTTCTGTTTCAAGAAATGAGCCAAACCAATGAAGAAAAACTGTAAACAATCAATGTCAATTACGTAAAAAAAAATATTGAAAAGTCCATGAAAAAATGGGTTTTATGTCCGGTCACAAAAGTGACTGTTAGTAGAACACAGGGAGTCTAGGTCTATGGTGTCAATGCATTTACAAAATGACAAACCTCCAGCAATTAGTTTAAGGTTAAATTGGGTTGGGTTGGGTTAAATAGATGAAATTAGTGTATTATTCCATTAACAAAGAAGTAAACATTGTCTGGCTCAGTTTCAAAAAGGACAAAATAGCATTCCTATGCAGCAGTACGGCACAAATAATCCATAAAATTATGACAAAATGACATAAATTGTAGGAAAATGGAAGATAATTATTAAAAACTTCATTATAAACTGAAATAAATATGTACAGACAGACAAATAGACAGACAGATAGATAGATAGATAGATGATAAATAGACAGATAGATAGATAGATAGATAGATAGATAGATAGATGGAACTATAGACAGACGGATAGATATAGATAGATAGTCAGACGGACAGACAGATAGTCAGACAGATAGACAGACAGACAGATAGTCAGACAGACAGACAGTTAGATAGATAGACAGAAAGACAGACATACAGATATACAGATAGATAGATAGAATTATAAACAGACATAGATATAGATAGTCAGACAGACAGACAGATAGACAGATAGATAGATATACACACAGACAGACAGATAGATATAGATAGATAGTCAGACAGACAGATAGACAGATGATAGATAGATAGATAGATAGTCAGACAGACAGACAGACAGACAGACAGACAGACAGACAGTTAGATAGATAGACAGAAAGACAGACATACAGATATACAGATAGATAGATAGAATTATAAACAGACATAGATATAGATAGTCAGTCAGACAGACAGACAGACAGATAGACAGATAGATAGATAGACACACAGACAGACAGACGGATAGATATAGATAGATAGTCAGACAGACAGATAGTCAGGCAGATAGACAGATGATAGATAGGTAGGTAGATAGATAGATAGTCAGACAGACAGACAGTTAGATAGATAGACAGACAGACAGACATACAGACAGACAGACAGATATACAGATAGATAGATAGAACTATAAACAGACATAGATATAGATAGTCAGACAGACAGATAGATAGATAGATAGATAGTCAGTCAGACAGACAGATAGACAAATAGATAGATTGATAGATGTGGCGCAGTTTGAGTCACACCGAAAGGACCCGAGCTTGTAAGGTCGGAACGTCCAAATGATAGAACCTGACAAAAGTGGACGGCGAAGACCAGCTGGCCGCCTCACAGATGTCTTTAATGGAAACTCCATTGGACCAGGCCCAGGAGGAAGCCATTCGTCTAGTGGAATGGGCCCTGACTCCTATGGGGCATTCAACGCCCATGGAGGAGTAACAGAGGTTAATAGCGTTGACTATCCAACGCGAAAGACGTTGCTTTGAGACCGAAGACCCTTTGGTGCGGCCACCAAAACAAACAAAGAGCTGATCTGACTGCCTGAAAGGCTGAGATCGCTCCACATAGGTCCTCAATGCCCTGATAGGGCAGAGCAACTCCAGCTCCTGTTCGTCCGTAGAAGGAGGAAGAGCAGAGAGCGAAATGACCTGAGCTCTAAACGGAGTAGAGAGCACCTTGGGAACGTAGCCATGCCTGTAGCCATGCAAGTCGCCAACACGCTTGACCGATGCTAGTGCAAGTAGCAGAGCATTTTTTAGCGTCAGAGGCCTGAGGTCAGCTGAACGCAGTGGCTCAAAGGGATTTCCCTTAAGAGCTCTGAGGACCAGCGAAAGGTCCCAAGTGGGAACAGTAAGGGGACGAGGTGGATTTAATCGCCTAGAACCCCTTAAGAAATGCACCACAAGGTTGTTTTGACCCACTGACTGGCCAGCGATAGGAGCATGAACGCCGCGATGGCTGCTACGTATACTGAAACGATTGAAGGGCTTTCATCACTGCTAGCATTTCGAGGCAGTTGATATGGAGATGGCTCTCCTCGTGGGACCACGAGCCGAAGGCTGGTCTGCCCTCGCAAAGAGCGCCCCAACCTGAGTTGGATGCGTCCGTCGAGAGCACAGTCCTTCATGATACCGCCTGTAGGGGTACTCCGAGATTGAACCAAGCAGGGTTCATCCAAGGTTTCAGGGCTGAAAGACAGGCCTGATTGACCTTGAGACACAAGCGGCCATACCGCCAGGCGTGTGGAGGGACCCGGAACTTCAGCCAGTACTGCAGAGGCCGCATCCGAAGAAGGCCGAGCTGTAGAACTGGGGAAGCGGAAGCCATCAGCCCTAACAGCCTCTGGAAAAGCTTCAGAGGAAGATAGGCTTTGTTCTTGACGGAGGCCCCAAGCTGCTGAATTGCCAGAGCGTGCTCTGGCGAGACCACTGCCATCATGCGGACTGAGTCGAAAACTGCCCCCAGGAACGATATACGTTGGCTGGGGAGCAGCGAGCTTTTGGCCAGGTTGACCCTGAGACCCAGGCATTGTAAATGGCTGAGGAGCACGGATCTGTGGTGTTCCAGCTCGACTCGCGAATGGGCCAATATGAGCCAATCGTCGAGATAATTCAGAACCCGGATTCCCATCTGTCTCAGAGGGGAAAGCGCCGCGTTCATGCACTTGGTAAAGGTGCGGGGAGCCAGAGACAGCCCGAAGGGCAGAACCGTATATTGGTATGCCACCCCCTCGAATGCGAATCTCAAGAATCGTCTGTGATGGGGGGCTATCTGGATGTGAAAGTATGCATCTTTCAGATCCAGTGAGCAGAACCAGTCCTCGTGACAAATCTGTGCGAGGATCTGCTTCAGCGTCAGCATTTTGAACTTCCGTCTCATGAGGGAGCGATTCAAAAGCCTGAGATCTAGGATGGGTCTGAGACCGCCATCCTTTTTGGGGACCAGAAAATAACGGCTGTAAAAGCCCAACTCGCTCTCTATAGCTCCTTTCCTCAGCAAAGCCATGACCTCGGCTCGGAGGACGTGTGCGTCGTCCGAGTTCACTGAGGTTTGAAGCACCCCGCCGAAGCGTGGGGGCCTTCGTGCGAACTGGAGCGAGTAGCCCTGCGTAATGATCCCTAAGACCCAACTTGACACTCTGGGGATGGCCTGCCAGGTGGTCCAGTCGCAACGAGACATTCCCCCATCCTCTTCCTTCCTGGCAGATCAGGACGACTTCGGAGTCACCGGGTCCAGCACAATCTTGGGCCGGGGTCCCTGGCGTCTTGGAAAAGAAGTCTGGCGCTTTGCAGGGCGAGGGCGCTGGCGATGCTCCTTAGGCGGTGCTGCTTGAGAGGTAGAGGGAGCGGGCTTGCTCTGCTGAGCAGGCGCAGGCCTGGGGCGGCTCCAAGCAGACGCCGAGCTGGAGCGCTTGGGCAGGAAATGTCTCATGGCCTGAGATGATTTCTGTGCCGCAGTGAATCGCTCGGTGAAGCCCTCTACCGCTGGCCCAAAAAGGCCGGAAAGGGAGACCGGGGCGTCCAGGAAGGCCGTCTTATCCAGATCTTTAATTTCCGTCAGATTGAGCCAGAGATGGCGCTCAAGCACAACCAGGATGGCCATGGAGAGACCAATGGCCTGGGCTGTGGCCTTCGTGGCCCGCAGGGCTAAATCGGTGGCACTGCGAAGGTCCTTGAAGGTGGGTGCATCGATGCCGGACTCACCCAGGGAGCGGAGGAGTTTGGCTTGAAACACCTGGAAGATAGCCATGGTGTGGAGCGCTGAAGCCGCCTGGCCTGCGGAGGTGTATGCTCTTCCAGCCAGAGCAGAGGTGGCCCTGCAGGGCTTAGAAGGTAGGGCCCTCTTAGTTTTCCAGCCCACAGCCGCAGGAGGACAGAGGTGAGCTGCCACTGCTTCATCCAGGGGCGGTAGATGCTCGTAGCCCTTTTCTTCTGAACCATCTACAGTCGTGAGGGCTGACCGGTGAGTCGTGTGAAGGCGGGCAGAGTAGAGGCGTGCCACGACTTGGTAAGCTCTTCGTGCACCTCGGGGAAAAACCGGGCGGAGCGCTGGCGAGGGGCCTGGCGACGTCCCGGCAGGAACCACTCATCCAAACGACTGCGCGATGGCTCCTCAGGTGGGGCCCATTCGAGGTCTAGCTCTTCCACAGCATTGGATAGGATGCGGAAGAGTTCGGCATCCATACCCGGGCTGTGATCAATGGGCTCCAGAGGAGGCGGGGTCGTCCGACTCACCAACCCATCCTTCCGTTTCAGAGGCCGCAAGGGACATAGAGTCGTCGAGCGGCTCTTCGTCTAAACCGAATGAGACGAGGTCGCTTGCATCTGCAGAGGGACGCTGCTCAGGATGGGAGAACATGATGGGCGAGTGTTCTCTGGTGGGAGAAGGTGAGGCACGCGGGGGCTGGGCCGACGTGAGCTCGCACAACTCCGGGCGCTGAACCACTCTACCCCGCAGTCTCTTCCTTGCCGGCTCGCGGGAGGAAGGAGACGGGAGGGCGCGAGTGGCAAGATCGCCTTCAGTGAAGAAGGCAACCCACAAGCACAGAGAAGCCAGGCTCATGCACTCGCAGTGCGGGCATGAGGATCCAGCGAGCGCGCCTTCAGCGTGGGACTTGCCCAGGCACGCGACGCACTCGCTGTGGCCGTCAGAATCGTAGAGGGGCTCTGCATGTGCCACATGTGTGGCGCGGCATTTGCAACAATGCTGCCGCCATTATAACGGCGATTGGGGGGCTCTTTTAGAGCGGCGAGGGCAGCGGGAAGCTCTTTTAGAGCGGTGAAAACCGCTGGAAATTTGCTCTTTAGAGCGGCAATAAACCGCGGGAAAATGCTCTTTGAAAACATGCCGGATGGCGGCAGGAGAGGCGCTGAGAAAAGCAGCCGGAAGCGGGAAGCGGGAGGTGGGTGTCTCGAGGACGGCGCTCTGGGCGGCAGTCTGCGAGGGCGCCGGCGCTGTCTCCGACCGGCGAGCTCAGCTGGGTCCGCTGCGAGGGCCTCTTCAGACGGCGGCGAGAGCTTCTTTTCCCCGGCGGCGAGCTTCTGCAGGCTTCAAACGCAGATCAGCGAAGAGAAGTGTTGTCGTCGCTGAAGGAGAAAGGACTGAAATCCTATGGCGAAACGCCTGCTTATATAGCCCCTTTCCCCGCCCCTTTCGGCGGGAAAGTTCGCGCGCTCTGTCTCCATAGGTCGCGCAGCTATGCCGCGCTGTCATTGGTTCAACAACTTGTCTATGAGTGAACCAATGACGGTGCAGTTACACTGTGTTATTGAAAAAGGCTTCAGTAACGGGGGAAAAGGGAGACTTTTCCCCATACGCAGTACGAGTGAAGTATCGAAAGGGAACCTAAAATACGCCGGGTCTGACCCACCTCAGCCCCTAGTATCAAAGGCGAGTTTGATACTGTTCTGGTTCAGTGTAAATGAATGCGGAATATAGCGCCCTAAACTACGTCATTGTCATGACAACCAAAAGCATTCCTGTCAGCTCAGGGGGCGCGAGATTCAAGAAGCAGGAGACGACACATATGGGGCAAATAATAAAAATAATGTCATCCAACAAGGGGCATTGAAGTAAAAGAGTCCTGTACTCACATCGTGAAGCAATAACAACAGAGAACCGTTGTGTGGCTTTCGCCATTTGTAATCTTCCTATGAAGAGACTGTCAGATCAACGCACTGCTACATTTCTCTCAGATACGGTAAATGTTTAACACAATTGGCGTCACTTTGATTGTGTATTGTTATATTATATTCCAAAAATCATCTCCTTGAGGACGATATTTCTCCCATACACAACGGTCGGGTGACATCTGCTGCTGCCTGACACACGCAACCGCTAGCATCAATTGTTTCTGGCTCTTTGAAAAAAAAACTGTTCGAAATCTTTTAATCCTGTTGTGATCTACCCGGTGTAATAATGAATAATTTTTTTGTAGCATCGTTCCAACTATAACAATTTTTATTATGACAAACATCAAAGCGTGAGATATAGCACGCAGTTTACTAATTTAAGATTTCGTATTTTTTTTATTCGAGTTATATTTCATTGTTTATTATTTAATTATTTTAAAATTAATTTTGTTAAAACTGTTAGTTTTAAAGTAGTTATGTTCAAAGCATTGTTTCCCGCGATTTTAATCCCTGTGTAAATGCATTTATGCCGCTTCAGAGGAGCATTAAACAGTCTGTGTAAATGCACATTTTTGTGATTTTATGCCGCTTCAGAGTTGGTTTCTGTGCCGCTTTTTCTGTGTAAAGATGCCTCTAGACAGCGGTCCTGACGTGTGAGGAAGATCCATTTAGATCCGCTCTGATGGACAACAAAAAACTCCTTGAAACTTCCTAGCTCTTCCATCCAGATATTTGAAATTCTCTGTTTTCACTGTTATTTCTATTTCTGATGCCTTCCATTTTTATTATTATGTATTTGACTCTTATTTATGTAAAGCACTTTGAATTACCATTGTCTATGAAATGTGCTATACAAATGAAATTGCCTTGCCTTGCCTTGCCTTGCCTAACATATAGGGGACATAGACTCCCTGTGTTATACCACCGGTCACAATTGTGACCGTCTTCATTTATCTGCAGAGATAAGAGTTGCTTTTTAATACAACACCAAAATATGTGAGGAAAAATTGTGGTCACAATTGTGATCGGTGGGATTAAATGGCCTTAACTCATTGAACTTTTGTTTGTAAATCTCGCATCAGAGTCATCAGCATTACATTCTAAACCATATCCATTACTAATGCACAGCACAGAGACAGGAGTCATGATTCACAGGTCACCTTTATTCATGATATCCATGAAAGACTCATTGAGGAGAAGGTGATTAACTATGAGGTACAACACTAATGAATTAATGTATATATATATATATATATATATATATATATATATATATATATAGTGAAGTGAAGATGCCCACTTATGAATAGTGAACATTTACTTCTAAATTGTAACATAAAGAGATGAGTACAGGATTAAACATTGTCCAGTATATTATAATATAAACATTCTAATATTTTATTGTTAATCACTGTTAATTCTGCAATTGTTCATCATGATCAAGTTGAGATTCATCAGATCAGGCTTTGAGAATCAGTAGAAGCAACAATAAAAGTTTAATTCTACAGAACTTCATTTAGAGAGTGCAGTTCACATCTCAGATAAATACAGTTCCCTTTCGATACTTCACTCGTACTGCGTATGGGGAAAGGTCTCCTTTTTCCCCGTTACTGAAGCCTTTTTCAATAACGCAGTGTAACTGCATCGTCATTGGTTCACTCATAGACAAGTTGTTGAACCAATGACGGCGCGGCATAGCTGCGCGACCTATGGCGACAGAGCGCGCGAATATTCCCGCCGAAATGGGCGGGGCTTAGGGCTATATAAGCGGGCGTCTCGCCATAGGATTTCAGTTCTCTCTCCTTCAGCGACGACTTCACATCGCTCCTCGCTGATCTCCGGCTGAAGCCTTCGCCGCCTTGAAGAAGCTCGCCTGGAAAGAACCTCTCGCCGCCGTCGAAGAGGCTCCCGCAGCGGACTGCTGAGCTCGCCGAGGAAGACGCGCCGGCGCCCTCGTCGACTGCCGCCTCGAGCGCCGTCTCGAGCCGCCCGCCTCCCGCTTCCGGCCGCCTGCCAGCCCGTCTCCTGCCGCCATCCGGCGCGCCTAAAAGAGCGAATTTCCCGCGATTTATTGCCGCTCTAAAAGAGCTTCCAACAGCGGTTTTCACCGCTCTAGCGGCCCTCGCCGCTCTAAAAGAGCCCCTCAAACGCCGTTTTCACGGCGGCGGCGTTGTTACAAATGCCGCGCCACTCGTGTGGCACATGCAGAGCCCCTCTGCATGATGACGACGGACACGGTGAGTGTGTCTGCTGCCTGGGCAGACCCCATGCAGAGGCAGCGCTCACTGGGACCTCGTGTTCTCACTGTGAGAACATGAGTCTCGCCTCTCTGCGCTCACGGATCGCCTTCTTCAGTGAAGGCGATCTCGCCGCTCGCGCCCTCCCGTCTTTTTCCTCCCGCGAGCCGGCTAGGAAGAGACAGCGGGGCAGAGCGGCCCAGCGCACGGAGTTGGATGACGTCACGCCGGCTTCCCCGCGTGCCTCACCCTCTCCCCCGAGAGAGCAGTCCCCCGTCCTGTTCTCCCGCCCTGAGCTGCGTCCCTCGGCAGATGCGAGCGACATCTCTTTTGGCGGTTCTGAGGACGAGCCGCTTGATGACTTCATGTCTCTCGCGGCCTCTGAAACCGAAGGTTGGGCCGGTGATTCTGACCCCGCCCGCCTTTCCTCGCTGGAGCCCATTGACTGCAAGCCGGGTATGGATGCCGAGCTCTTCCGCATCCTCTCGAAAGCTGTAGAGGTTTTGGACCTCGAATGGGCTCCACCAGAGGAGCCATCACGGAGCAGGCTCGATGAGTGGTTCCTGCCGGGTTCCCGCCAGGCCCCTCGTCAACGCGCTGCACCGTTTTTCCCAGAGGTTCACAACGAGCTGACGAAGTCGTGGCGCGCCCCGTATTCTGCCCGCCTATGTACTACGCATTTTTCAGCTCTCACCTCTGTGGATGGCTCTGAAGAGAAGGGTTACGAGCATCTACCGCCCCTGGACGAAGCAGTGGCGGCTCACCTCTGTCCCCCCACGGCTGTGGGTTGGAAAACTAAGAGGGCCCTTCCATCCAAGCCCTGCAGGACCACTTCTGCCCTGGCTGGCAGAGCATATACGTCCGCGGGCCAGGCTGCCTCAGCGCTGCACACCATGGCTATTCTCCAGGTGTTTCAAGCGAAGCTCTTCCGTTCTCTGGATGAGTCCGGCGTCGATGCACCTGCCTTCCGTGACCTCCGCAGCGCCACTGACTTAGCCCTGCGTGCCACAAAGGCCACAGCTCAGGCCATTGGACGATCCATGGCCAGCCTGGTCGTGCTTGAGCGCCATTTGTGGCTCAACCTGACCGAGATTAAGGAGATGGACAAGACGGCCTTTTTGGATGCCCCGGTCTCTCCTTCTGGTCTCTTCGGGCCAGCAGTAGAGGGCTTTACGGAGCGTTTTACTGCAGCACACAAGTTGTCTCAGGCTATGCGACACTTCCTGCCAAAACGCTCTAGCTGCACGCCTGCTTCCAGCCGCCCCAAGTCTGCGCCGGCTCAGCAGAACAAACCTGCCCCCTCTACCTCTCAGGCAGCAACATCCAAGGAACAGCGCCATCGTAAGCGCTCCTCCTTCCCGAGGCAACGTCAGGGACCCCGGCCTAAGATTACGCCTCGTTCAGCTCCGGGCATGGGAGATATGTTCAGTGTTGTGCTAACTGGGCCCAGTGCTGCGTCCATGCAAAACGCCATTCTTATGGCGAACACTATGAATATTCTACCTTCTCTAAGAAAGAGCGAAGTTCCTTTTCTACTCTCTCCGGTGCTCGGGCCCCCGATTGGCGGCCCGTCACCCGATACCATTCAGCCCCTTGTCACGCGGGCCGAGGCCTGGCGGGCCATCCCTGGAGTGTCAAGCTGGGTTCTGGGAACCATAAGTCGAGGCTACTCGCTTCAGTTCGCCCGAAGGCCCCCGCGCTTCAGCGGGGTGCTTCAGACTTCAGTCAACACAGACGACGTTTATGTCCTCCGAGCCGAAGTCACGTCTCTTCTGAGGAAAGGAGCTATAGAAATAGTCTCCCCCTCAGAGAGCAATTCGGGGTTCTACAGCCGTTATTTCCTAGTTCCCAAAAAAGATGGCGGTCTCAGACCCATCTTAGATCTCAGGCTCTTGAACCTCTCCCTCATGAGACGGAAGTTCAAGATGCTAACGCTGAAGCAGATCCTCGCGCAGGTTTGCCCCGGGGACTGGTTCTGCTCGCTGGACCTGAAAGATGCATACTTTCACATCCAGATAGCCCCCCATCACAGGCGATTCTTGAGATTTGCGTTCGAGGGTGTGGCTTACCAATATACGGTCCTTCCATTCGGACTGTCCCTAGCTCCTCGCACTTTTACCAAGTGCATGAACGCGGCGCTTTCCCCACTGAGACAGATGGGAATCCGGGTTCTCAATTATCTCGACGACTGGCTCATCCTAGCCCAGTCACGAGCCGAGCTGGAGCATCACAGATCCGTGCTACTCAGCCACTTGGAGTGCCTGGGTCTCAGGGTCAACTTTGCCAAGAGCTCACTGCTCCCCAGCCAGCGTATAACGTTCCTGGGTGCGGTTTTCGACTCGGTCCGTATGACGGCTGTAGTCTCTCCAGAGCGCGCTCTGGCCATTCAGCAGCTCGCGGCATCGGTCAGGAACAGAGCCAATTTCCCTCTGAAGTTTTTCCAGAGGATGCTAGGGCTGATGGCTTCCGCCTCCCCGGTTCTGCAGCTCGGCCTTCTTCGGATGCGGCCTCTGCAGTACTGGTTGAAGTTCCGGGTCCCTCCTCACGCCTGGCGGCACGGCCGCCTGCGTCTCAGGGTCAATCAGGCCTGTTTGGCAGCTCTGAAACCCTGGATGAACCCTGTATGGTTCAACCAAGGGGTACCCCTACAGGCGGTGTCCAGAAGGACGGTGCTCTCAACAGATGCGTCCAACACAGGTTGGGGCGCTCTTTGCGAGGGCAGACCGGCCTTCGGCTCGTGGTCTCACGAGGAATGCCATCTGCACATCAACTGCCTCGAGATGTTGGCAGTGATTCGAGCCCTTCATGCGTTCCAGGCACACCTGACAGGGCGCCACGTCTTAGTCCAGTCGGACAGCATGACAGTGGTGTCATACATAAATCACCAGGGCGGTCTTTCGTCCAGCCGCTTATGCGCTCTGGCGAAGCGTCTTCTGGAATGGGCATCACCGAGGTTTCAGTCGCTCAGGGCGACTCACATACCCGGGAGAACAAACTTGGGAGCAGACATGCTATCTCGGAGCAATGTCCCCTCAGACGAGTGGATGCTCCACCCCCAGACGGTTCTCATGATCTGGGAGTTCTTCGGAAAGGCAGAGGTAGACCTCTTCGCTTCAGAAGGCAACTCTCACTGCCCAATTTATTTCTCGAAGGAGGAAGATGCGCTGGCCCATGCCTGGCCCAGCACCCTCCTTTACGCTTTTCCCCCGATCGCTCTGATCCCACAGGTCATCAGACGAATCAGGGAAGACAAGCACAGAGTCCTCCTGGTGGCCCCGCTCTGGAGGAGCCAAGTTTGGTCCTCAGAGCTGTTCAAGCTTTCCACAAAAGCTCCGTGGCCGATCCCCCTGAGACGGGACCTCCTCTCTCAGGCGAACAGGACGATTTGGCATCCCCAGCCAGAACTCTGGGCTCTACACCTCTGGTCCCTCGACGGGAGCCTGCTGACCTCCCCCGGGACGTGCTGAATACCATTTCTCAGGCGAGAGCTCCGTCCACGAGACGCCTCTACGCCCAGAAATGGTCGGTCTTTGTTGACTGGTGTTCTACACGCAACATAGACCCAGTGGAGTGTGACGTATCTCCGATACTGTCTTTTCTCCAGGAGCGTTTGAATCTGGGTCGCACACCTTCAACGCTCAAAGTTTACGTAGCAGCCATTGCAGCGTTTCACGCTCCTATTGCTGGCCAGTCAGTGGGACGAAACAACCTCTTTGTGCGTTTCTTGAGAGGTTCTAGGCGATTAAATCCTCCTCGTCCTCTCACTGTTCCCACCTGGGACCTCTCTTTAGTCCTCAGAGCTCTTAAAGGGCCTCCCTTTGAGCCACTGCGTTCAGCTGACCTCAGGCTCCTGACGCTCAAAACCGCTCTGCTACTTGCACTAGCATCGGTTAAGCGAGTTGGTGACTTGCAGGCCCTCTCCGTGAGCCCTGCATGCCTTGAGTTCGGGCCCAACGATTCCAAAGTCGTTTTGAAACCTAAGCATGGCTACGTCCCTAAGGTGCTCTCGACTCCATTCAGAGCACAGGTTATTTCCCTCTCAGCGCTTCCTCCCTCGTCGGACGAGCGAGAGCTGGAACTACTCTGCCCTGTCAGGGCATTAAGAACCTACGTTGATCGATCACAGCCTTTTCGGCAATCTGATCAGCTCTTTATCTGCTTTGGTGGCCGCACCAAGGGGTCTTCGGTCTCAAAGCAACGTCTTTCGCGTTGGATAGTTGACGCTATTGCTCTTTGTTACTCCTCTATGGGCCTCGACTGCCCCATAGGAGTTAGAGCTCACTCTACTAGAGGAATGGCTTCCTCTTGGGCCTGGTCTAGTGGAGTTTCGATTAAAGACATCTGGACCTCTATTGAGCTCCGCTTCATGCCACTCTGGGAGTTAACTCCCTTTTTGTAGTGTAACGAAGGGTTCAACGGCTCCGGCCTTCTCACTTGTCCTCTGGTTCCCTCGCGGTGCCCAAGACAAGTCCAGTCGTTCCCTGCCGTGGCACGGCGCGGTTGAATTCGTTCCCCATACGCAGTACGAGTGAAGTATCGAAAGGGAACGTACTCGGTTACTAACGTAACCTCGGTTCCCTGAGATACGGAACGAGTACTGCGTTACATGCCGTGCCACGAGGCTGCGGCTTCAGTGTCGTCGCTTCAGTCGAATGACCTGAAATCCTATGGCGAGACGCCCGCTTATATAGCCCTAAGCCCCGCCCATTTCGGCGGGAATATTCGCGCGCTCTGTCGCCATAGGTCGCGCAGCTATGCCGCGCCGTCATTGGTTCAACAACTTGTCTATGAGTGAACCAATGACGATGCAGTTACACTGCGTTATTGAAAAAGGCTTCAGTAACGGGGAAAAAGGAGACCTTTCCCCATACGCAGTACTCGTTCCGTATCTCAGGGAACCGAGGTTACGTTAGTAACCGAGTACGTTGTTTTTTATTGAACTTTAAAATGTCTTTTGGCATTTGAACATAGAAAGAGATGCTTAAAAACATGGTTGAAATTACTGACAGTGCATTTCTCTCATTGGAATAAGAAAGTCAAGCACATTGTAAGCACATTGGGTCTGTTTTTCATAAAGCGCTGACTACATCCAAAGAACACGCCCAATTTTTTTTCTGCTGCTGAGAAAGAGCTTTCGCTGGAAGGTTACAGTAAATTCCAAAGCTTTATTAGCGCCAGGAAACACAACAAAAGTGGTTAAAACAAGAAGAGAAGGCTGCCAAACAATTTTTTTTTTTTTTTTTTTTTTTATAGATAATACACTATAACTCTTACTACTTTCCAAGCAAGTGGGGAATAGGAAATAAGTGTTTTTTATTTATTTTTTTTAATTTTTTTCATATTTTTACATTAAAAACTTAAAAAAGTGCAACAGTTTTTAATAACCATTTGTCTTCAAAGTGAAATAAAATGCACATGAGCGTCAGTGCAGATAGTCCCGTGGTTAGATTACTGATATATAGCTCCACTGTGTCTCTGGTGACTCAAGTTTGAATTCCAGTTTGAGGTCCTTTGCCAATCCCGTTCCCCTCTGTCCACCCCACACTTTCCTGTTATTCTCCTGTCCTGTACAAAGGAAAAGGGAAAAAAAAAGAAAAAAAAAAGAAATGAACATGGGCCTAGGCATGTTTGTCTTGTCTTTTATTCAAGGTCAATAATTAAAATGGTGTCTCTGTCACTATTGGTCCAAGAGGTCTGGCTGGAGCTCATCATCAGGCTGCACCTCCAACACAGGTGTCCTCTCTTTTCTGTGCATAAATGTGACTTTCTGAAGTTTCTTGACTCATGCACAGAACCTTTTCAACAACATCTCTGCATCTCTAATAGTGTATGTGAAAGTGCCACTTGTGCAAAACAAACAAACAAACAAACAAACAACAAAAGGATAGTTTTTGAACATACCTCAGGGAGATGGAAGAAGCCCAGCAGAGAGAAGAAAAGAGAGCAAAAGAGAGAAAAATTAGATGATATGAAGAGACAAAAGAGAGAGAGGAAAGATGAGGTTCCTCTGTTTGAAGGGGATCTATTATGCCCCATTTTACAACATGTAAAATAAGTCTCTGATGTCCCCAGAGTGTGTATGTGAAGTTTTAGCTCAAAATACCTCAAAGATATTTTTTTATCCACAAGTTCCCTACACCCCATGAGCCCTTGAGTCAAAAATGGGAGTGTTTTCCGGTTCTAAATAAACAAGCTGGACGTGACACTCATTCATTCAACTGTTGACAGTCATTCAAGATTTAACAATCCAAACTTGCGAAGGTTTGACTTTTACTTAAAGTCAAAAGATTCCAGCATCAATATTTGAACATGTTTGTCACGGGTGTTTTGGTTTGGTGTTCATGTTTTGGTTTTCATGTCTTTTATTTTGTAGTTTGTTTCATTTTGCTTGTTTGTGTCATGCTTCCCTTGATCCTCATGTTCTCCCTTAGTCCATGTGTCATGTTCTTATTGGTTTGTTTATGGTCATGTGGTTTTCAGTTCTGTTCTGTTATTGGTTCTCTTGTTCCTTGTGTCACTTCCCCATTGGTTGTCCTAGTCATGTGTTCTATCAGTACTTGTATTTATAGTCATTGTCTTCCCCATGTTCCTTTGTCATGTATTGTTTTATGTAACCCGCTTTTGGTGAGTGTTAGTTTCTGTTTTCTAGTCACATCACATCACATCACGCCACGCCACGCCACGCCACGTCTTTTTGTTCCTGTTTATATTTGTCTTTTGGATTAATGTCAATAAACTGCACTTGGGTTCTAAACTACGCTCGCCTCCAGTAGACCCCTCCGTTACAATGTTTTACAATGAAAAATGTTACAGTAACAGTAATTTATTAATTTACACATACTTAATCAGTTGCATCTGCTTCCATTTATTTACGATCACAAGAACGCACAAAACAACTCCATTAAGGCTTTAAAGTCCAAAGGCTTACACATTTAGAAATATATTGATAGCACCCAGCGAGCAAAAAGTCGTCTAGAATACGTCTAAAAGACATAATTGTTAGACCTCCAGAAGACGTCCTCACAGGAGCCAGATTGACCGTTTATTATACATCTTTTCAGGACATTGTATAGATGTCAATTAAAGACATGCTAAAGACCTGATTGTTAGACATCTAAAGGTAGCCAGACTAAAAGTTGTATTAGATGCGTTTTCTGTAGTAGAAATGTTAAGAAATGTTCTGTAGTAGACTGTTAAAGACCCACTGAACTCCCAACTGTGCATATTTGCATGGATCCAACTGTAAAAAATGTTTACTTCAAAACAGTGGCAGTTCTCACTGAGAAAAACCCAGTTAATCATTGTTAATGGTTGTCGTGTCATGAAACGTCAGACGATAGACCTAAATAAGATTTTAAAGAATACTGATAATATTGAATATTTAATTGAATAACTGTGTACTGTATAAACTGCATTTTTATATCTTATCAATATAATGGCAATATTTTCCTGTAAACTGACCACTCCAAGAAATCAACTATTAAAATTCTCAAACTACATTTTTATTACTAATTTTTTCTGGTGGACCAAAACTTCACAGCCAAAACTTCACAGCCAGAACAGAAATTAACACAATTACAAAATATATAAAATGTTGTTAAAACAGTATAAAACAATTAACAAAATGTGGCTCCTAAAGATTAATAGCCACCACCCCCGAGTCTCCCAGGGGCATGTTTCAGGTGATCGGCTGCAGATGATTTTATTTGGGTCTCCGTTGCAGCGGCGTCCCATTTCATGACAGCAGCTACAATCAAAGCAAAAAAAATCCACATGTAAAATAAATGCCACTGTTGTGGTTTAGCTTGCAGCAGAGTGTACATAGTTGAAAATCAAGTACTCTAATCAATTAAATGAAATGGTTATTAAAATCAATGACACAAAAAAACCCTGCATTATGCACAGCCATACTATTTTTACCTTCATCAAATAGCCTGAAAACGACTGATCTGAGAGAGATCTGCCAGATAGTGCTCTCACTGCGCCAGTGAGAATACGGGTGATGCTCTGTTGCTAACTTGCTATGCAGATGATTTAGGTTTGGTTGATGGTAAGTTATACAGTGAATGAGAAATAAACAAACATTACGTTTCCTTCTTCAGTCCTATAAATGCGTGCAACTGTGCCTAGTAGATTTCTAGATGTCTGTAAGAATTAAAGTTAGGACTCGTCGACAATTTAGCACACTTTGCTAACAACTTTGTCATTAATCTCTACACCATTTGAGGTGACTAGCTTTTTCACAATTACCAATGTACAAGAATGGTGTTTTGATCTATTGCTTATGTAGTATTTACTTGTACTTTGAAATAAATAAGTTTTGTTTTAAATTTTAAAGTGTTTTGGGGTTGACTTGATATCAAGAAAATAGCAAGGGGAATGTAAACCTAAAGGCCAGCGCCTTGTTGTCAACCTGTACAAAATAGATGGCTATTATTATGGTTTACAAACAGAGTACCCTTTTATGCATTAATTGTGCATCCTGCATATGAACAACATTTACACACTTCTTTATAAATAAAAAATGTAAACATCGGACGATTAATCGGTAATCAGCATTTGAGTCTCTTTAAATCAGCATCGGCTCAAAAAATCCATATCGGTCGGGACCTAGTGCGTATGACATCTCACACGTGGCTTTGACTTAAAACTACATATTTATCCATTTTCATAAAAAAAAAGATAAAACTGTATATCACCATTGAGCCAAAGAACACCAAGATATGATTTTTTATCCATATCGCCAAGCGTAGTCCTGCTCCTTATACTTAAACCATCAACTAAATTCTGTCAACCACCAAATGAAAACAAATTGGGGACATAAGAAAACCAAAGTAGAGCTGAACTAATATGATCAATTGTTCTGGTCAAATGTCTAAAGACCTATGTCTGTTAAGTAAATGTGTAAATAAATACCTGTCCATCACTTTGTGCATGCAGTCCTTAACATCTCTCCCCCCCACTCTTGCCAGCTGACAAACCTATGATTTAAAAAAAAAACAAAAAAAAAAAAACATGAAAAAATATTAAGAGTAAAAAGGTGATAACATTGTATGGATAGAAAAAAGTTCAACCAGTGGGGTCCAGTTGTTTGCTGCCCTGAAAAACTGTCAATTTTAACAATTATATGCATCTGGTCTAGTCTTGAGAAAATTGCAAGCTTTGTTTAATATCACATTTTCCAACAAATTGTATCAGTAGGTAAAATATAAAAATGCAGATTTGCCCAAAAGTTCACCTTATCCCTCAAAACAAACCAAAATGAAAAAAAAAAAAAAAATTATATTATATATATATATTTATTAGTAAAATCAGTTATATTAATTTGTCACTATTAATACAGAGTTAATAAAATACATGATTATTCTAATTGCTTAAGGGAGTTGTTTAAAACCTTTTAGTAAACTATACACAATGTTCTCAATGCTGGAGTTCATGTGTAGAGCCCCTGGAGATAATTGGAGCAAAGTTTCACGTTGTTTCTTAGTGTTTTAAAAATACTCGCAGCTTGGCACACAACAAAAACTGTTGCTCGGATGTTGCCATTCCAGATATTTTAACAATCCAACATTTTAATTAAAAGATATAGACTAAAGTTTGATCAGAAATAAGAATTTTATTATAATAAGCGAAACTTATCAGTTACTTAAGAGATCAGATGTGTACCCTACCGCTACAGATGTGTACTGAAGTGAAAAGCGGAAATGATTAGACCTGTTTTCCGGTACAAACACTCAGCGTTCCGCATAACCCCATTTGGCATTAGAGGTTGAAAACATCTTACCAAGGTTTCAAATTTGTGTGGTTCCAGAAGAGAAGCCTCCTCCCTCTGGAACTCTTCCAAGGTGTCCATCTTCTTTATTTCAATTCCAGATTGAGGTACGCTCCTCTGCATTTTTCTGACTTCATCAGTGAGAGTCACCAGCTTTGTAAGTACGATTTTCTGGAACTCTGGCAATAATGAGAAATTAAGAAAAAAAATTATTACTCACTATAATCATGGTTCTCTGATAAAAGCAAGCATTTCAGCCTTTCAGTAAAAGAATGCTTGGCTTGCTCAGTCGGGGGCACTGAAATTTCAACTATATTACTGATCTGTCCGCATTGTCACTATATGATAATTGAACTGAGCTGATGACATCACTGTTTTCTCCAGAGCAGCTGTACAGCCTAATCAAATTCTGTTGCATTATTTTCCAGTTTAACACTGTGAAGCTGCTTTGTAACAATCTGCACTGTAAAAAGCGCTATATAAATAAAGGTGACATGACTTGCTCTCTAGTAATCCCAGAAAAATTTATAATTATTCAATTAGTTTTATTAACATTTTATTCAAAAGGGAAACCTTAACCGTTTTTCATTAAAAAAATATATTTTATTAAGAGATTGTTCTAAACTAAATGTCATAAATGCCAAAGTCTGATTTACCAAACTGTTACAAAGGGAATGCAATGTTATAATACACAAGTTATTAGTCTGGGTGTCACATGAAAATATTATTGTACTTACTCGCTTCTGACAGCGGGAATGTGGTTGGCACATCCCTATTGGAAATGGACCTTGCATGTGAAAGACCTAAGCAGGAAAGAAAAAAAAAAAGTGTGTGAAGCGATCAATATATTTTGAACATATGTACAATGTGCCTCATTGAGTGATACAACCAATGGCATTCACCATCCATGGACCTGCTCTCCACAGCCTGGGACCTGGGTACACCTGATAAACCCAAACCACCAACATTAGTCAGTCCAGTAACAATAGTATTCTTCATGCTAATTTGACATTCAATAAGAGAAGCCAAATGTAACTGGCAATACTCACGACTACTTGAACTGTCCCGGCTCACAGACCTGGAGGAACCTGAGCAGCCCAGATTTAGCCATCATCAATAGTGCTAATGACCTATGCTGATTTGATATGCAATAAGACAAGCCAACTGCGACTGGCTATACTTACAACTACTTGAACTGTCCCGGCCCACGGACCTGGATCTGGACCTGGACCTTGACCTTGACGAACCTGTGCAACCCAATACTGAAACATCAGTTTTTCATGATCAATAGTGCTACTGATCTGCATGCTGATTTGATATTTTAAAAATGAGAAGTTAAACTCACCACTAGTTGAACTGTCGCGGTCCACAGTCCTGGGTGTACCTAAGCAATGGAGAGCAGAAACATCAGTCACAAACATAAGTCAGTCATGAACAACAGTCCTAGTGACCTGCCTGCAATATTCAGCAATGAAAGGATATACTCACGACTAGTTGACTTTTCCTAGCCCACAAACCTGGGTGAACCTAAACAAAGCAGAGCAGCAACATCAGTCAACAATGATCAAAAGTGTTACTGATCTGCATGCTGATTTGATAATCTAAAACTGAAAACCTAAACTCACCACTACTTGGCCTGTTACGACCCACTGACTTGGGTGTCCCTAAGCAATGGAGAGCAGAAACATCAGTCACAAACATAAGTCAGTCATGAACAACAGTCCTAGTGACCTGCCTGCAATATTCAGCAATGAAAGGATATACTCACGACTAGTTGACTTTTCCTGGCCCACAAACCTGGGTGAACCTAAACAAACCAAATCGGAAACGTCAGTCAGTCATGATCAGTAGTAGGTAGGGCTGCGCAATTAATCACAATTTTATCAAAATCGAAATATGAACTAGCGCAATATCCAAATCGCAGTGGGGGTGCAATTTTTGTTAAAGGCAAAATGTCATACCATTCTAAACTAAAGTATTGTGGTGCTGCAGAGACATCCCGGCCTACAAATAGAGACTAAAGAAAAAAATCTGTTGGTTACAGATTCTCGCAAAAAAAAAAAAAAACTTCAATCTTTTTTTAAATATTTTACAGTGAAAATAATGATATGATAATGTTCATATAATCATATAATAATGATCATATCACAATCGCAATATCAGTCAAAGTCATTTCAATTAGATATTTTACTAATATCGTGTGATCACAGTAGTGATTACAGGAGAAGAGTGGCATTAGCCTTGAGTAAGAGGGAGGTATAAAAACCAAAGGATTGTTATGGTTGGCGGCCACAGTCTGCAGCCACTCATTGTTTGACTGTTTCTTGCAAGAAAATAAATCTTTATAAAGACAACTGGAAAAGGTTTGTCTCTTATTTAGCGATCATTGAATTTTTTCCACAGCAGCCATTGGCATTGCGGCTAAAGCTATTGTTAGTTTATGAAATCGTTTCGGCTGTGCTTTCGAACATGCTGTAATTGTGCTAACCGATCACCGCTAGCCTTTATAGCCGCTTCAATACACTTGTTAGATAATGATTCAGTACAAGATTGACAATGCATAATAGTACAGTAATAAAAAGTACAGGCTGCATTTGAGCATTAAATATTCGAATATTAAAAAAAAAAATGAAATTTGAATGGTATTAAATTGGAAGATTGACAGCTCTACTCGCCACGATTTGATCTGATGCAACCCAATGACAACAAAGACAGACAAAGTTTAATAAAATTACAAATACTTAACTTAAAATTTAAATCTGGTTAAAATGTGCATGGTCACCTTAGCAACAACTCACCATTCTTTGACATTTTGATTGGTGGGGTGGGAAAGACTGGAATTTCGGGACTGGCATCTGATCAGTAAATAAGGGGTATAAAAAAAAAATAATATACAGTTTGTACTGAGCACAGGCAACATTTCAATACACATTCAATTAATGCCACAAGAAACATTTCTGTACCTCCTTTCCTCTCTTCTTTATCCTCCCCCTCAGCAGTCGCCTCAGACAGGTCAGATCCTTTGAATAATAAAACACGTTCCAATTGTAACGCGAGTATGCATGTTTTCACTATTCAGCCAATGATAGGGGCATACCTTCAACATAATCTTCAAAAGTTTTAGTTTTTTTCATCCTCTTTCACACTATAACCTCTTCGTCTTCATCTTCACATTGTTCAGCATGGCTGGTTTGATCATATTCCTCACACTCATGGAGACTTTCTGCAAAGACAGCATGCATGTCATCAAAGCTTATATCAATGTCTTGTCCACATAACTTCTCACATTTGTTTTACCATGGTATCAAAATATGAGAGGTTACCTGCGGTAAATTTAACTTTCAACAATGGGAACATATCCCAGTCATCCTTAGGGGCCACATGGTTTTCAAAACAATATTTTGCCCTTGTCTTTGGCCACCGAAGGGTTTTCTCAGCTACATTAACCCAGGCATCAGGGATGGTCCCCTCCATTTCCTTCCCATTTTCATTCCAAACGGCTCTGACAAAAAGCATAACCTGCAACAAAAATGAATATATTAAAAAAATGAATGTTTTTAAACACACATACCAGTATATTTCCAACATACTTTTTGACTTGCCAATCTTCAACATGAATGTTCAATGCCATGCCGCAGAGGAATCATGACAGAGCCATTGTTGTAAGGTAGACAGGCTACTTTTCGACTGAGGTCTTCTTCCTTGAGTTCTTTTCTTTTGAATCTACGGCTATTCCCTATGTAAGCAATGTTCAAGAGCTTTGACAGACATGGTTTGTCAAACAGATTGACAGTGTGTCTCTGTTTTATCACATCGCAAACAACCGTCCCATCTCCCCTCCTCTCTTGAACAAAAGCAAACCTCTCATCTTTGAAAAGGAAGCAGCTGTCTCTCATTTTTGTTGAAATGTACATTTTGGGCTTCGCCTTAGACTGTGCACTGGAATTCCCCTGGGCATGTTCAATTTCGACCAGTCGTTTGGACACCTGCGCTAATGGATTTTGGCCAGTCCTGACCAATCTTTTGATCTGCTGCAAATAATTCTCATATGGAAAGCAACATATGTCATTTAAAGAGCATTTGAAACGAGAGACATCTTCATGGATGTGTAACAGGGCATGCACATTGTACACAGCAAATGTTTTTCCATAGAGTGCAGGGCAGCTAGACACAAAGTGCCTCATCAGTTCAGAAGAAAAATCCAAATAGGCAGCTCTTGTCACGTCATCCGAGTCCAGCATGATGGATACTGCCACGGTCAATGTCACAAAATGAGCATACAGCTGTGAAGAGACAGTATTTTTGAGTACTATGGGTCCCGTGTAAAGAAGAAACTGACGGAACTCTGTGGCTTTCCACCTGTCCAACTCCTGAAGGCCACGGGGCTGTCGCGCAAACTCGCTGGGCATATGGCCTCGTAGCATGTTCAGTTTTTGTGATATTTCAATTTTCTGTCTCACAGAGAGCCTACACAGTTTTGGGCCTCTAGTCAGATACACCAGCAGCCGCCTAACAACACCCAAGCAAATCGTATGCATATAGTCTAACACAAAGGCACTGACACAGGGAATCCCAGCAGCTATTAAAGGGCTAGACCCATTTTGATGGCGGGAATACTCTATCTGACTAAATGCTTCATCTGTGCGCAAGGTGGATGTCAGCTGATTGAAGACGACTCTTCTTTCGACATACTGGCCTTTCACTTGGCACCTCTCACAACTGTCAACTTGCCGGTGCATCACAAACAAAGGTATGAATATTTACTGCAAACTTTTTGCCACGAATCACCAGGCCATTCTGTTGGAGATTATTGAACTCCTCCAAAAAGTCATCGAGATAATCATCAAGGGGCTCAGGCTTGCTTTCCCCACAGTATAATGCCACAATAAATGGATTGAAATTGTTAAATTTCACCAGTATTGGCCAGAACTTGATTTTGCTACTTTTAAAGATTGGTAGTCCATCAATGTTGACATCCAAACTGACCGTACTGTGTTGTTGCCTGAAAGCATCATTTTGACACAGTATACGGGAAATGCCCCCCTCCAAGCCATTGTATATATACTGTCCATTGCATTTTGAATGGCTGTCAATGACTTGAGGGGTGGCTAGTAATGTGCGGGAATCTTTGGGGAGTACATGTCCATGATCCCTTAGCATTTGCAATAATTCATTTAGGGACCTATTAGTAATTTGGTGTCTTGTACTCCACTCTCGCAAGTCATTGCCTAGGTTTCTAACTTGGGCCTCTGGTTCGGGATTCAAAATCTCCACATCTGAGTCACACATTCCGATGTCGGTGTCAAAGTCTGAACCGTCAGTGGTCACAATGGTGCTGTGGTCATCAGTATTGCTTCCACCATCATCATTGGTTGTTTCCTTTCTGTCATTTGTCATGACTGCGTTGTTGATTGTCACTGCATTGTTGTTTTCAGACAGGAGAAGTTCATTGATATCTGCTTTACGTTTTCTCCACATTCTTAAATAAGCCATTTGTAACCATAAAAAAGTTGAAAGTCTCATAACAAAATCCAGTAATATTAATTATTTTGCGTGCACACACACTAGAGATGTGCCTTGTCCTGTTTTTATATGCAGATACCGATTGTTGATCATCAATTAGCACTATCTGCCGATAAAGGGCAGATATCTTTGGTTTTGTGTTGTTTTGTTAAAGCAGCTATGTATACATGTATGTGTGTCTACCATATACAAACATATATATATATATATATATATATATATATATATATATATACACACAGGGTGTGTGAAAAAGAATTGATTAAACTACAACTCAACTACAGATTCAAAATTGATTCATAGAATTCAAAAAATCAATTCATATTTATTTTTATTTTAATATACTGTATGTCTATTGCAATCACATGATAGATACTATATTGATCCCCAAGGTGAAATTCAAGGTCCCAGTCAAAAGTCTGGGGTCACTTAGAAATTTCCATTCCACTCCATTATAGACAGAATACCAGCTGAGATCAGGTGCATATGTATGTAAGTACTTTGGAGACTTTGTGTTGAAATAACATTGAGACAAAGGAGGCAGAGGACAAATACTCACTTCTCTTGGTAGCTGCTCTGATGAATGAGGGATTCTAATAAAAGATAAAAGAGAGACGAGAGAAAGGAGGGGAGGGAAGGAATTAATTAGCATGGGTCACATTTCAGTTACTTCATTTAATTTTATACGACAACATAGCCTGATTCTGGTCTTTGACCAGACCAGACCAGCACTCAGACCCCCCTGCCCCCCGCGATTTACGCCCCTGGTATCAAATAAAAGTGTAACTTCTTACGTTTCTAACCATATAAAGTTTAAATAATTAATTTCCTTTTTTTTTTTTTTTTTTTTTTTTTACTGTGGCCGTAAAATGAGCGCCATAGCCCACAGCTTTTGGCGCTAAGGTACTATTATCTAGTCGGACACTCATCTCACCTTCTTTGCGCATCCAGCTTTATTTGTGTTATTTTTTTTTTAGCTTGCTTTAGCTTTATTTTAGGTCTAGGATATTGCCTTTGGTATTTACACATGTGCCTCATTTCCGTCCTTCATAGCTAACGTTAACATTTTCCTTTGCTAGCAAGCATGTAGACTTGGAGGAAAAAACATTTGAATGATGACTTAGATAGACCAACTGGGACTAACGAAAAATACTTTATAATAAAATTTCGGGAATCACTGACTATTAGTTTACCAATATTACAAAAATACTTACAAACTCCTTGGTGGGGACGGCAAGTACAACACGAGGCAGGAAAGCGCGAAACAGCCTAAGTTCCAGGTGCGGACTGCAGTCACATATCTGTCCGCCACAGAACTGGAGAAACTTGTATTCCGAGCATGTTTGATCAATAAAAAAACTCAGTACCATGTTATAAAAGTTTTAAAATTTATTCAAAACAATGTCTACTTGACACAGTCCCGATTTTTTTATTATCACCATGAAGGTAGAACTGTTTTTCACAGGGGAGGGATATCACAATGATGTAACCGGAAAGAGTACCCAACCGCCTTTTCCACAAAAAAAGAAAAAAGAAAAAAAAGGCTGATATTTGGAGGAGGGTGAAATTGATTTTAAACACTTCAAAAAATTAATTAATTAATTAATTAAACACTTCAGTGAAATGTGAAATGATTTTACACATATTGGTCCCATCTATTGCCAGACTGTAAAAAAAAAAAAAATATTTAAAAAGTAAGTTAACTGGTTGCCTTAAAATTTTAAGTTCATTAAATTAGTTAAATGATTTTTTTTTTTTTTTTAGAATTGACATCACCCTTTATTCAAATATAATTAAAAGATTTTGTAAACATATTGCATAATTGTGTTTTATTTGTTATGAAACATGCTAGATAATGCTATTTTTATGATTTATCACAACATTTTTTAAATGTATGTGGTTCAGATATAATAATATATTGAGTTTATATTTATTAAACCAATTTCCTTCATTGTATTGACTCAAATGTTTAATTTAATTTAAATAATTTATTTTACAGTGCAGGGGTGTCGGACTGGGGGTAGAAAGGGGACTGAGTACCCAGGGCACTCATGTGAGGAGGGCCCAGAAAGATTAAGATTAAGATTAAGATGAGCCTTTATTGTCTTCAGGTGAAGAAATTTGTCTTGGACAATCATGGACCACCATTGTCAATCAATTCATCAACAACATCAACACATCAACATTCACATTCCAATCGCAAAACAGCAAATACATCCACAACAGTACACAAGTCAAGTTAATCACATTAATTATGATTCAAATATATTGCAAAAAACCCCAAAAATGTGCTAAAAAGTATTGCCCCTCTCCCTATAGCCTGCTCATCTAAACAGTCATATTGAATTATTATGGTTCAGAAGTGCAATTGACAAAGGAATCAGAGAATGTTTGTATCTCTTCAGCCTACAGTTTGGAACTGTACCCTCTGCCTGAGGGCATAACCTCACACTGATCAAAGAGAAAGTGGGTAGAGTCATTAGCAATCTTTCGACCCAGTTTTAGTGGACACGTCAACTCCACGCAGCGTCGCTCCTACGAAGTTGTGACAGTCTGATTTGCAAGGTGTCTGCCAGAAAACTGGCTACTGCTTGCTGGCGAAGTGCTAATTTCAAAATGTTACTGACATATAAACGAATAATGTTATCTGAGTTTATTTGCAAAGTGACGCTACTCATGCTGCTTAACACCAATGCAGGTCAGCCTGCGTCACTTTAATGCGAAGTTACACATTTTTGGAGGTGCGCACATCGATACGGCGGGGCTTGAAGGGGGTTCGCAGGGTCTGCGGGAATATGTCATCGATTTGACGCAGAAACATATGCCTTTAGCCATGCTGTCTCTTCACCACTGCCATTTTCTTTTTTTTCTTTTTTTTTACTGTCCCCCAACAGCAACATAGTGTCAGCCCAGATCCGGCCCACATCTGGTCCGCATGTAATCCAGATGTGGGCTGGATCTGGGCCACACTATGTTGCTGTCTGGGTCATTTCTGGTTGTATAGCCATCGTGAACGATTTTTCTTGATTTGTAGGGGGATGTCGGTTGATGTTTTGATTGTGGCCTTTAACATATTTAATGTAATTTATAGACTAATTCTGGATGTAACAGACATCCAGATTATAGTCAGTATGAACGTCTGTTTTCAACGTGTTCTGGCTGTCAGTGGACGTTTATATTGTGGCCAGATTGGACATCTTTATTCACGTCATTCATCGACTAATTTTAGATGTCAATGGACGTTTAGATTATAGTCAGTATGAACGTCTGTTTTCAACGTGTTCTGGCTGTCAGTGGACGTTTAGATTGTGGCCAGATTGGACATAATTTCTCAGTGTCATTAATCGACTAATTCTGGCTGTAAATGGACGTTCAGATCATGGCCTGGACGGGCGGACGGGATATCAACCTGTTTTGGATGTCCACAGATGTCGCTTGCTCAGTGGGCATACCCTATGTTTATATCACTTTTCTGAGCATTTATATTATTTTCCTCTAAATTATGCAATGATTGCAATCCGAGGACGTTTGAGCGATCTCTCCATCTCACTTTACTGTTTTGCTTTCAGCCAGAGCAACAGAGGGAGCTCATGAGATGAAAACAGGAGTTAGGAGTTATACAAGTTAACCAGAGTGTGTGAATCTGTGAAAGATATGCGTACGCATTCGTCCTGTATCAACAAAGGGAAGAGACAGATTAAACATTAAACCAAATAAATACATGATTATAATCATACAAGAATCGCCTACGTTCCTCAACAGTCTCTGGTATTTTCTATAAACGTGTGCATTTATTAATGGTTAACATAAGTCTTCAGGATCGCATATATGACAGTGGAAACGCGACTGGCCGACTGGCTCTGGCACGCATGACACCAGTAGGAGTAAATATAACATCATAAGGCTTTGGAGCTAGCATCAGTGACAGGTGAAGAACAGACAGCGGGTTGTTCATGTATTGCAGGGTCAGGATGCTCTTATAGTCATGCAGCAGCACTTTTGTGGAAGGTAAGTAAAGTAAAGGACAATTAAGGGCACAAAAACTGTTTATTGTATTGTAATATTATTAACTAATAAATGTACTAAACTGAAATGTTGTCCCTGAGTCCCGTAACGACATCTCTCTTAAAGGTTTGCAACTTTACAAAGTAAACAATGATCCGAAAAAAACACTTAGCCTCTTTGCTAATTAGCACACAAAATACCATTGGTATGCTATTTCCGCTGCCTCACCGGAAGTTGTACCCACGTTCTTTTTTACAGTAGCGCCCCGCGGAAACAGGTGAATAGCATGTTAAAATTGCCAGTTGTAAACGAGTTGTTTCAGCGTGGGCCCTTTAAATGCAAATGAGCTGCTGCGATCGGCCTAAGAGGGCGGAGCTTCAAGAGCTCGTTCTCCCCTGTCAGGATTCAGTCAGGACCAAGCGGCAACCTCCCCCTTTCTCTCGTGAAGCCAATACGGAAGTAAGTTAAACTGCGATTCATCGACTGGCCGCTAGGGACAGGCTCCAAAAGAGAGCAGAATCTCATAGAGTCCCATGTTAAATTGGCCAAGTTTATAGCAGAAAAAAACATGTTTACAAGTTGGTTCAAATTGTGGTTTTGGTCTATACTGCTAATTTTGCCCTTCATGACAACTCTGAGGGGGGTGAATTTTTTTATAACTTATCCGTTTAAATTATATTAAGCCTTAAAGTTCTGCATAATTAAGGGCGTGGTCACTTGAGTGACAGGTAGATTGCGCTGCTGTCTGTGAGCCGTCATGTTACCTCAGCTGCCGCTGAATTTGGCATCTCAGCCGTTTTTGTGCTTTTTTCTCAATTATTTTATACAATTATAAAATATGGCTTGCTGCATAATATTCGAGACTGATGTGTGTCTGTGTAGATGCGCATGCATGGGGAAGAGACACAGAACACACGTTGTTGGATCGTGGCATTGGCTGAAAGTTTTGATTGCGAGATTTACTACAATGACAATGGCGGGAGGATATCAAAATCCGACAGCACTGCTTGGATATTATAACTAAAACTGCTGCACTATTTTGAAAAAATATACTTTGGACACGGTCTCATTTGTTTGTTAGATATGATCGTATACAGTTTTATAACATAAAGGCTGCTCAGATAGCATCCTTTCTTGAAGAACGATGACAGAGAGCAGATCATTCAGAAGAAATGTGAAATGTCTTTTTGTTTTGCAATGGACACTCATATTTTACCCAAGTGCCACAGATTGGATTCATCTCGCGATCTCTATTTCATTATAAAGGTATGAAGTCCCATTTGATTTTCCATGTTGTTATTTGCACAACCAACACTACTGGTGTTGGAGGATCTATATCTTAAAAAACACTGTAGATTGACAGTAAACCTTTAGAACGTTCTGATGATAAAACTTATCTTCATTAATATTTTAGATCGTATCTAAGATAGATAGCTCCTTTGCTGCTAACATGGTCACGTCGAGCTAGGCGGGCGTGGTTTCAGCAACCAATCATATCAGCTCAAACCACCTCCCCGCCTCTTTGCCCATTTTCAGTTATCCGGGAGTGACGTGCGGTGACGCGCAGCTAAGATGGCCGCGGCCTCATTTAGGCGTCAAAACTGCTGTTCAGAACTCTATGGGTGACGTCACGGACACTACGTCCATATTTTTTTACAGTCTATGGTCAGGACGCGCTATAATGTCAGAAAACTGCTAATATATGCTGCATGGAGATAGAACAGGGATAGATAAGTTCAATTACGGTTATAACCTATACTGTCTTCTTTTTTTTATCCACTATATTAGTACAAGCCTGTTGTGCTGTCCGAATGATGGCCAAAACTTTACAGATGAGTTTTATGACGTTTATTGTACTTCACACAAAAGATGAAGTGTCTGTTTTCACCCTAGAAAATCACTGTAAGAGATTAAAACACAGTGTAAGCGTGCATTCAAATATTATGCATAATCCCTCTCTCTTATCCTTGTATTATCACCAACACACATAGTGAAGTACACAGAAACACTCGTTACAGCTAACAGTAAACAAATATATAAAACCTTATGCCTTTTCGGGTGGTGCTTAATAAACTGGTACATTTTATATCTGTAAATAAACTCAGATGAACTGTAATAAAGTGCTCTCACCTTCATTACTGCCGTATCCAGCATCACTCTGGAGTCTTTAAGCTGGATCACGGACAGTTTTTACTTGTTTTTAGTTTTATCCTTGAGTAGTATATTTCAAGCACAGTCTCTGTTTTGTATTGTCCCTTAGTATTGATATTCGTTCACAAAGCAGTCCGGTGTGAAATGATTCACGCACACTTAAACGAATTTCGACAGAACTGAGGGAGCATTTCCCTGGAAAACCAAGTCAATCCACCCCGTTTAGGGAGTAAATGGAGAGAGCTCTGTGGATTAATCCAATTAATCCAACACCTAAAACGTTTGGCAGACGTGTTCTCTTCAGTGAAGCAATGGTGGACTCGCTGTGAACTCACTCAGGGCGGTTCTATGTTCAAACGGTGGTTGTTTATACACACTGCCAACACACATTTATGTCCAAACACTATGCAAAAGTGAATTTTGCATAATAGGTCCCCTTTAATGGAGGATCTTGTCAAATCACATTCCATTTTTTTCTTCTTTTTTTCATTGTTTTTTCATTATAAACTCACTTTTTTCCACAAACGCACACAGCTTTTAGGACTGTATGCTCAACATAACTCGGCTTGTATTGTCTTTGGGTGGAGCTTGATGTCCAGCTCCCCTTCTCTGGAGAAAACAGGTGGAGCTAGACAGTCCAACCACACCCTAACCACAGCCATAACCCTATCACTAAACTTATCTTCACCCATTGTGTCCATATAGGTGGAGCTGGATATCATTTGGTTCTGCAGTTAGCACCACTAGTGTTTGGAGCATTTCTTTCAGAATGTGGTGCATTTTTCCACTAGTTTGGTTTGTTTAGGCAAATATGAACATGGCAATCATGCTCAGATCTGCAAAAAAAAAAAAAGTCTGAGATCACCTGAACAAACTCTGGAGCAGTTGAGTTGTAGTGAATCTGACTCAATGGACCAGCGAAACAGGCTGTGTCACAACTGTACGTGTCACAATGTATTTGTTTTCCTTTAATCTTATCCCTGTTTATTTAACTCTACAAATGAGCCAGGCATGAAAATGGCCTTAGATGACACTGTAGTGGCAAGTTTTGCTGGAACAAGAACCACACATATTTGTTCAGTTAGTAATGGATAAAACATATGAATATGTCATAATAAATAAAGTCTCTGAAAGGTTTGATACAGCATTGTGTTGTTTGTGATCCTCCATCAGCAGCTGCAGTATCTCTCAGCTGTATCAGTGCATCACTGTGACGTCTGACTGACCGAGGTTTTTGTACCACTCTTTATCACTGTGTGAACACATATTGACTGTTGATATAGTGTTCACTCTGACAGTAATAATCTCCTGTATCTTCAGTCTGGACTCCACTGATGGTCAGAGTGAAATCAGTTCTGGATCCACTGCCACTGAATCTAGATGGAGTTCCAGTATAACAGCTGTTCATCCGATAAAGTTTAGGAGTTTCTCCAGGTTTCTGCTGATACCAGGCTAAGGCATCGCCAGATATTCCTACATCTATATGACACTCTATTGTAGCTGTTTGACCCTGTTGGACAGTTTTAACTTCAGGTTGAGTCAGAATCACTCCTCTGGATTCTGAAGAAGAGAAAAGAAAAACAATTACTGTTTAAATCTACTACCATCATATACTTTTACAAGAACACCAACACCAGAGTCAGTTTTTATCAGTCTTACCTTGAATAAACAGTGTGAGAGTCCAGATGAAGAAGGTGATTGTGTTCATTGTTGTTCTTTTGTCTTGTGTGATGATGAAGATTGTGTTCTGTTCTGCTCTCAGTCATGAAGTGTTAAACTCACAGCACTATAAACACTCTCAGAGCACTGAAGCATGTGTCACAATGCAAAGTGACTCTCTCACAAACACATTTTCCAACAACTTCTTCATGTTGTGAAACATGTCAAATAATTATACACACATTTCTGAAGTCTATTGACAGAATCATGTATATTATTGATTTGGTCATTATTAATATTTTGTAAGGTCACTGAACACTTTCTATCATTCATTCTACACTGTTCTGGGCTCATTATTAATTCATGTAATAAACTGCAGCAGCTCTTTGGTTTCATTGTGTTTCTGAATGACACAATATCAGTGTTCAGGGTGGAAGATTTCTCAGTTCTCTGGTACTGAACAACATCCATGAGCTCCAGCAGCATTAAAACACACTGTGCTCTTCTACTGTGAGGAACTGCAGTGTCAGTAATGGAGCGTCTAACAGTTCAGTTCAACAGCCTTTACTGAGATACTGCAGCTGACTGAATGTGTCGTCATGTTACAGTTCATAACAAACTCACTTCAACTGTCAGACTGATCAGGGATGGCATTAAAGTCATCAGCATTACATTCACAATCATATCCATAACTAATTTCAAAGCACAGAGACAGGAGTCATGATTCACAGGTATCATGAATAAAGGTGTTACTCATGATATCCATGAAAGACTCATTGAGGAGAAGGAGATTAACTATGAGGTACAACACTAATGAATTAATATATATATATATATATGAAGTGAAGTGAAGTGAAGATGCCCACTAATGAACAGTGAACATTTACTGCTATAGCATAAAGAGATGAGTTCAGCATGTACAGGATTATTAAACATTGTCCAGTATATTACAATATAAACATTCTAATATTTTATTGTTAATCACTGTTAATTCTGCAATTGTTCATCATGATCAAATTGAGATTCATCAGATCAGGCTTTGAGAATCAGTAGAAGCAACAATAAATGTTTAATTCTACACTGCAGAACTTCATTTAGAGAGTGCAGTTCACATCTCAGATAAATACAGTTGTTTTTTATTGAATTTTAAAATGTCTTTTGGCATTTGAACATAGAAAGAGATGCTTAAAAACACGGTTGAAATTACTGACAGTGTATTTCTCTCATTAGAATAAGAAAGTCAAGCACATTGTAAGATACAATATTTCACATAGTGTCTTTTCTTGTTTCTCATGTTCTTTGATTCCTGGGTCTGTTTTTCGTAAAGCGTTTACTACATCTGAGATCAAATGACAAAAGCAAGATCATCTAATTTCGCTAATTATGTTCTGGCTAGTTAAGTTCTCGAATACACATGTGAATTTAACTAGTATAGCTGGATTGAGTTATCTGAGATAAGGCGTTCATGTGTTGCTTGAAAAAAGACAATGGCCAAAGAATGCACCCAATTTTTTTTCTGCTGCAGAGAAAGAGCTTTTGCTGGAAGGTTACAGTAAATTCTAAAACTTTATTAACGCCAGGAAACACAACAAAAGTGGTTAAAACAAGAAGAGAGGCAAACAGTTGTCACAGACACGCCAGGCTCCACAGTCACCCAATCACAGCGCACTCCCTCACCAGTGTACTAACCATCCACACCTGCATCCCATCAGCACAGCAATCACCAGCACCATAAGAGACACAGCAGCACACACAGTCACTGTCCGGTCTCGTTAATGCATACTCACCTTGTTATGCTTACCTTAAGGACTCCCTCGAAGATTACTCACCTGTCTCCAGCGTTCTCCCGTCTCCCAGTGTTCTCCTCGTCTTCCGTAAGTGTCTCTGTGTCTGGTCTGCTCCTCGTCTGCCTGACATCCTCAATTTCTGGAAATTACAAGACAAGTATCAGCTCTACGATTACATCTGCCACGAACTGCATCATTCTGTGCTTAATAAACTGGTACATTTTATATCTGTAAATAAACTCAGATGAACTGTAATAAAGTGCTCTCACCTTCATTACTGCCGTATCCAGCATCACTCTGGAGTCTTTAAGCTGGATCACGGACAGTTTTTACTTGTTTTTACAGTTTTATCCTTGAGTAGTATATTTCAAGCACAGTCTCTGTTTTGTATTGTCCCTTAGTATTGATATTTTTTCACAAAGCAGTCCGGTGTGAAATGATTCACGCAGACATAAACGAATTTCGACATAACTGAGGGAGCATTTCCCTGGAAAACCAAGTCAATCCACCCCGTTTAGGGAGTAAATGGAGAGAGCTCTGTGGATTAATCCATCCAGCTGCACAACACCTAAAACGTTTGGCAGACGTGTTCTCTTCAGTGAAGCAATGGTGGACTCGCTGTGAACTCACTCAGGGCGGTTCTATGTTCAAACGGTGGTTGTTTACACACACTGCCAACACACATTTATGTCCAAACACTATGCAAAAGTGAATTTTGCATAATAGGTCCCCTTTAATGGAGGATCTTGTCAAATCACATTCCATTTTTTTCTTCTTTTTTTTCATTGTTTTTTCATTATAAACTCACTTTTTTCCACAAACGCACACAGCTTTTAGGACTGTATGCTCAACATAACTCGGCTTGTATTGTCTTTGGGTGGAGCTTGATGTCCAGCTCCCCTTCTCTGGAGAAAACAGGTGGAACTAGACAGTCCAACCACACCCTAACCACAGCCATAACCCTATCACTAAACTTATCTTCACCCATTGTGTCCATATAGGTGGAGCTGGATATCATTTGGTTCTGCAGTTAGCACCACTAGTGTTTGGAGCATTTCTTTCAGAATGTGGTGCATTTTTCCACTAGTTTGGTTTGTTGGCATATATGACCATGGCAATCATGCTCAGATCTGCACAAAAAAAGTCTGAGATCACTTGAACAAACTCTGCAGCAGTTGAGTTGTAGTGAATCTGACTTAATGGACCAGCGAAACAGGCTGTGTCACAACTGTACGTGTCACAATGTATTTGTTTTCCTTTAATTTTATATCTGTTTATTTAACTCTACAAATGAGCCAGGCATGAAAATGGCCTTAGATGACACTGTAGTGGCAAGTTTTGCTGGAACAAGAACCACACATATTTGTTCAGTTAGTAATGGATAAAACATATGAATATGTCATAATAAATAAAGTCTCTGAAAGGTTTGATACAGCATTGTGTTGTTTGTGATCCTCCATCAGCAGCTGCAGTATCTCTCAGCTGTATCAGTGCATCACTGTGACGTCTGACTGACCGAGGTTTTTGTACCACTCTTTATCACTGTGTGATCACATATTGACTGTTGATATAGTGGAAACTCTGACAGTAATAATCTCCTGTATCTTCAGTCTGGACTCCACTGATGGTCAGAGTGAAATCACTGCCATAGTTTGATCCACTGCCACTGAATCTAGATGGAGTTCCAGTATATCGGCTGTTTATATCATAAATCAGGAGTTTAGGAGTTTCTCCAGGTTTCTGCTGATACCAGGCTAAGTCATCATAAGTTAGTGCAACATCCATACTACACCCTATTGTAGCTGTTTGACCCTGTTGGACAGTTTTAACTTCAGGTTGAGTCAGAGTCACTCCTCTAGATTCTGGAGAAGAGAAAAGAAAAACAATTATTGTTTAAAACTACTACCATCATATACTTTTACAAGAACACCAACACCAGAGTCAGTTTTTATCAGTCTTACGTTGAATAAACAGTGTGAGAGTCCAGATGAAGAAGGTGATTGTGTTCATTGTTGTTCTTTTGTCTTGTGTGATGATGAAGATTGTGTTCTGTTCTGCTCTCAGTCATGAAGTGTTAAACTCACAGCACTATAAACACTCTCAGAGCACTGAAGCATGTGTCACAATGCAAACAAGTGGGCAGGATTTACAGCAGACAAACTAATATACACTAGAGTTACAGAATGATCATTTACATTCTGAATAATGCTATTTTTAGTAACTATTGTTGAATTCAGTGGCAGTTTAAGGGTCTCAGAGGTTACAAACATTGTTCTGCATTTAAATATTAGTATGCACTTGAATCGTTTGAATGTTTCAGCTCAGTATGTGTGTGATCAGGTCCAGCTGGTGACTGTGTGGCCCTTCATAGACATCTGTCTGTGATTGTTAATGCTCCGAGCGGACTAATAATCGGCACAGCTGACGATGAAAGTGGTCAGATTGTCTTCAATGTTGAGGAGACTGGTGAGTCTCACCTTTATATGTGTTTTAGTACATCTGCTGCGCACGTTATGAACAGAAAAATCATCTGTTTCTAGAATTCAAAGAGGATTTCATGTGGACCATGCAGTGAATCACAGACACAGAATAATTCACCCAGAAATTAAAAATTAATGTTGTTTATAAAAATTAATGTGTGTTTTCTTTTTCATGAAACATTAAAGGAAAAATTATACTAAATTAATTAATAAAGTACCATATTAAAAGGTCACACTTTCAAACTCCAAAAATTACAAACAAAAAAAAGTTTATGAACAGATGAACAGTTTATTGTCATTCATTGAGGTAAAAAAACAACTGCATCTAGCAGAAACAAACACATCTGTACTGTAATATGGGCGACAAACCCCGCTGTTAACAAACTCTAAACCTGCGACTGTTTCATCTCCATTTATAACTGTCAGGAAATACACACCGGATCCAATAGCCAGAGTTAACAGTTTATTAAATCCACAAGAACAAGGCAAGATGGTCAGAAACATGCAGGAAACAGGCTTTGGGTGGCAACAAGACTGCAGCAGGCAGGAATCCACACTTGCCGAAGGCAGTCCAGAGAATCCGTACTCGAACAGACTACTACACACGACAAAGGAAGAACTGCTGGAGACACGAGACCACAAACATGAACACAAGAAAAATCTGATAAAGAACACAGCAAACACACGACTATAGGACCGATAACAAGACGCACCTGTGACTGATCAGCGCAGTTAGTCACCATAGCAACGCTAATGAAAGCACCCAAACACAAACACAAACACACACACACACACACGCAGACAGAGCGAGAATGCGACAGTGAACCCATGAACCGTGACAATAACCTGATGTCCAGTAATTATTTGAGTCAGACACGACTGTTTCTTCAACGTCAGACTTTTTAAAATGTGAAATGGGTTTATTTATTGTTCCTTTTAGTAATAACAAGGTCTTATTTGAACTTATATCTCCAGAAAGAAGAGCAGCAGTGGATTCCAGTAACATGAAGCTCCTGTGAGGACAGCTTTCAGAAATTATGTGATACTCTACCCTAAGGATTTTGTGTGTAAGCAGTTAATAAAAAAAAAACTATAATATGGTAACAGATTAAAAGTTAGACATTGATATATCAGTAAAGCGTATGGAGAATCAAACACATGGACTGCGTCTGAAATCACATCCCAGATAGCAAGGTGACATTGATTCAATGTTGAAATTCCATCAGAATCATCATTTTGGTTGAGATTGAAAATTCAATGCTAAATAATATTGAATCAATGTTGAAATTTCAATGCTTTCCAGTGTTGAACAATATGAACATTGAATCACTGTTGATTTTTGGTCAGCTTCATTTCCCCAGTGGTGGAACTAAGCTATGTCAATCCATCTGTCCCCTCATTCAACACTTTATTCACATTAGCACTCATGCTCCTCATAAGCCTTATCGCTAGTCCCACAAAAATAAATAAATAAATAAGAATCCTGCCAACTGAAGTGTGTAGATAAACTCCAACCAGTTGGAAGACAGTGAGATGAACCAGCTGGACATTATTATTACACTGTGTGCAGAATTATTAGGCAAGTTGATTTTCTGATCATATTTTTTTTCCAAGAACATTTTACCAATTCCAATCCACAGCAATCTTAATAACTACTATTAATATTGTTTTTAATCATTTATAAGTGATATATAATTGTTCATGAAGGCTGGAAATGAAAAATGCCTTATATTCAGGTGTGCAGAATTATTAGGCAGGTTTGCTTTTACAGGCAAAATGAGCCAAAAAAGAGATTTAACTCAGACTGAAAAGTCAAAAATTATTAAATACTCATGAGAAGGACGCAATACTAATGCAATACTAGAAATTGCAAAGTTAAAGCATGACCAAAGGACAGTGAAATGCTCATTGGGTCAACAATTGCAAAATAATTAAGAATTAAGGTGAAGAATTAAGTGTGAAACCATCAGAAACCCTTTAGTCTCCAGCGCCACCATTTTCCAGAACTGCAACCTACCTGGAGTCTCCAGAAGTGCGAGGTGTCAGGATCTCAGAGACTTAGGTTAGGTGAAGAATCCTAAAAAATGACCCGCTCTTAATAAGAATCACAAGCTGAAGTGTTATAAAATACATGAAGACTGGGTTTTTATAGGCCTTATAGACAGACAGCTTGAGAGTGACTCCTGAAGTTTTGGAAAATCATTTTTAGTCCATCTCTACAAGACGGACATTTCAGGATAAGAGATGGACTAAAATAAACTCCCACACCTTACTGCCAGATTCTGGAAGATGAATTCTTCAAACAGTGGTACAAGAGGATGTGGTGCTGGTCCTTCAGGAGTCACTAAATTTAAATTCTAATTTAAAGTTAGTTCTATCTTTAAACATTGCATAATATTACAAAAGGTCTTTTGTGCGCCACTTAAACCAACATATTCTGGGTACACTCAAAAAAATGATTCAGGCCCTTCATAGATATGACACATTTAAATTTAATTCACTTTACTTAAACATATCTAATTAGGAGTAATACGTATTTATATTTAATGAGTCTAACATAAAATATTTAAATAGTTTAATCTATGAAATGTATTTAAATTTGACCAACTAAATTTAATTACATTTGGGAAATGGGAGTGCCTTCTGCGCATGCGCGAGACACGCTCAGACAACGCACTCGTGTGACCGCCGGCGCCATTTTTTCATGCTGGTGAAAGGACCGTCTCGGCCATGGTCTCAGCTGAGTCTCTGCTTTTGGATATTCGTTGCTGGTAAGTACTAGTTGTTTTGTGGTTAAATAATGATCTCAATGCCAAGGAATGTGTATATCATAATATTGAGTGAAATATGTTGGGTGAAATACAGCGTTAAAATAATTAATCGAGGTGAATTGTTTTAACAACGGGATACAAACGCACCTTCGCTTAAATTCAGACTCACGTAATGTGCAAAATAGCACTGTCAGTGAGCAAGACCAGCGTACAGTCCAGAATATGACTATAGCTAACTGGCTTGATTTCATTCATTGAATACGTTGGCTTGCGATCGACTAACGTAACGTTACGTTACTCAATTCAAATCAAGTTTGCTAGCCCAGGGAACAAAGTGATGCAAATTAATTTATGGCTAGCAATATTTCCAAATATAATTATGCATGCTTCATACTTTTTTCCAGCTTGAACGTCGCGCTCATCAAAGTCACTGCTGCACACTTTAGCTTAGCTAGTTCTGTGGCATTCCCGCCATTTTATAACATCGCAAACCTAACATATCTAGATTTTTTTTGTTGTTTTTTGTTAAAATGATGGATCTGTGTCTCTGATGATGAGTCTTGTGTATTTTTTTAAATTTTCTGTGTAATGGGGAGCATCAGAGTTTGTTGGGACTCTGTATAAAATTGAACCGTGTAATCAAAAGCGTCTGTTTTCATACGTTAACGTTATTCAAATAAAATTTACATCTTTTTCACAGTTTGATGACGTCATTGAACATCATTGTGACTACCTCCTAGAGATGGTAAGTCATATTTCCTCAAATAATCAGATTTTTACATGTAATTTGTTAAATATGGTGTGTAATAATACTTTTATTCTTATTTTCAGGATTGTGAATGTGGCAGACACACCCCTCCACACAAAAAGTATGTGTTTTTTCTATTACTAGACTGATTATTTATATATATGTGTATATATATATATATAAATATATATATATATATATATATATATATATATATATATATATATATATATATATATATATATATATAAATGTATATGTATGTGTCAGTCGGAAATATCAGTTCATTCATTTTTTTAATTGTAGTAATCCAGTTAAATTTTTGTATGCACAAGGAGTATGACAACAGCCAGTATGATCTGATCTCACCATCATCGAGTCTGCGATTACATGAAGAAACACAAGATCTGAGACAGACTAAATCCAGAGGAACCACAGCAAGGTTTCTTAAAGTGTCTTGGAGACATTGCTGCAGTTCTTCTGGATTTAGTCTATCTCAGTTCTTTCTGTTTCTTCATGTAATCACAGGTGGACTTGATGATGGTGAGATCAGATCATACCGGCTGTTGTTATGCTCCTTGTGCATATAAAAATCTCAATGGATTATTACAATTAATGGCAAAATTAATATTTGAAAATGTAAATTTCCTACTGACACACAACAGCAAAAGATTGTGAAGGTTGTGAAAATACTTAGACTTTTTCACAGTACTGTATGTATGATATATATAATATATTTATTTTATTTTTTCCCATCTTTCCACAGACTGGCGCAACTGTATTGACACCATTAGCCATCAATTACTTTTATCCACGCTCTCATCGCAGGGCATCATAGGAACTGTACATTGCTGGTGTGAATCTCACAGGTAGGTCTTTCAATCAAGCACTAGTCACAGGGATACCTGAAGGGTCAGTTCTGGGACCCCTCCCTTCTCTATATATTCATATATAATACCGGTCAAAAGTTTAGATGCATTACTATTTTTAATGTTTTTGAAAGAAGAATCTTATGCTGATCAAGGCTACCATTATTTATTATTATAAAAATACAGAAAAAACAGTAATATTGTGAAATATTACAATTTAAAATAATGGTTTTCTATTTTAATATACTTTAGAATATAATTTATTCCTGTGATCAAAGCTGAATTTTCAGCATCACTACTCCAGTCTTCAGTGTCACATGATCCTTCAGAAATCATTCTGATATGATTTATTATCAATATTTGAAATGCTTAATATCTTTATAACCTGTGATAATTTTTGATGAAGAAAAAAAAAACAGCTTTTATTCAAAATAGAAATCTTTTTCTAACAATATAAATCTTTATCACTTTTTATCAATTTAACACATCTTTGCTGAATAAAAGTATTAATTTCTTTAAAAAAAAATAAGAAAAAAATTACAGACCCCAAACTTTATAAAATATTTATTTTAAATAAATGCTGTTATTTAACTTTTGTTTATCAAAGAATCCTGAAAAAAAGTATAACAGGTTATAAAAAAAATATTAAGCAGCACAGTTGTTTCAAACCGTTGACCAGTACTGTATACTATTATAATGGTACATGGATTCTCCTACCATTGCTATGCTGATGACACACTGCTTTACTTTTCATTTCAGGCTGATGATCTGACGGTAGCTGCATGGATCTTGGACTGCCTGGTGGACATCTCGGCATAGATACAAGAACATCACCTGCAGCTCAATCTGGCAAAGACAAAACTTTTCGTCTTCCCAGCCACTCTGATGATTCAGCATGATTTCACCATCCAGCTAGGCTCATCAACTGTAATTCCTTGTGGTAATCTTTGATGACCAGCTGATGTTCAGAGACCACATTACAAAGACAACTTGGTCATTTAAGTTTGCACTGCACTAAACTAGGAAGATCAGGCCCTTCCTAATGGAGCGTCCAACACAACTTCTCATCCAGGCCCTTGTCATTTCTAGACTGGACTATTGCAACGCTCTTCGAACATCTGCAATCTCTCTAACCCTAACTGGACAGCTGAATCCCTGACAATATTCAAGAAACAACTGAAAACTCATCTCTTCTGTGAACACTTAATGGCATCCTGCTGACTCTTAAAAAACACTATGCTTTCACTATTAAATCCCTCACTGTTCTAGTTTGTACTATTCTGAATAATGTTTGAATCTTTGTATTTTTTAGCACTTCTTGTGTTTATTGCCTCCTTAAGATGAATTGTTCCTTATTTCTAATTTGCTATGGATAAAAACGTTGGCTAAATGAATGTTTAAATGGTTAATATTTCAAAGTTATGAATGCAATAATTCATTACTAAACAGCAAATGTTTATTTTTTATATTGATCACTGACAGCTAGTGCATATTTCCATTGTTTTTAATATTGTGGTTGTTTTACAGTAAATAACCTTTTATACCTGCTTTTATGACTTTTAAATAAAAACAAACTAAAACTAAATTTTGTGTCAAACTAAATGATTTATTTTGAGTTGGACAAGCATAAATAAAATTCTTTTTATAAATGAATCAATTTCATTTAAACTGTATTTGGTAAAATTAAGTTGGACCAACTCAATTACATTTCATTGGATGAATTTGTCTTTTTTGAGTTGGGGCCACACATATTTATTAGATGGAAAACCTGCCATCAATTAAATTGAGTTCTTCCAATGAGTTATTTTTTTGAGTGTATCATCATTAAAGAGAACTAAAAGAAAAGATACTATTAGTCCTGGTATTTTACTGTGAAACGCCGTTTATATACTATTTATTAACATTTACTCTGAATCCAAGAAACAAAGCGTTTTATCAACTCTTTATGTGAGAGAGTGGGTGGCTCTTAAAAGAGCCGTTGGGTTGGTGTAGTTGTTCCTGATTTGAGAAGTTTATCCTCCGAAGCCGTACAGAGTGCGTCCCTGTCGCTTCAGCGCGTACACAACATCCATGGCGGTCACGGTCTTTCTCTTGGCGTGCTCGGTGTAGGTGACGGCATCGCGGATGACGTTCTCCAGAAACACCTTCAACACTCCGCGGGTCTCCTCGTAGATCAGACCGGAGATGCGCTTGACACCGCCACGGCGAGCGAGACGACGGATGGCGGGTTTGGTGATTCCCTGGATGTTATCGCGCAGAACTTTACGGTGACGCTTGGCGCCTCCTTTTCCGAGTCCTTTACCGCCTTTGCCTCTTCCAGACATGTTTAACACAACTCTATCAAGCGATGATAAAGAATGATAAACGAGTGTTACTAGAAGGACTTTTACATTTGCTTACAGGACCTGAGAGAAACCAGCACCGCGTCACAAGGTTCAACACGCCCCTCCCCTCAATATAGTTGGAGCACAAAACACTGTGATTTCACCCTAACACTGATCTAATGAGGCCTGTGCTTTAATATTTAAAATCAAGTTTTATAAATCATTGATAACACTTTATTTTAGGGACTTTTCACTAGTTTCTTATTATCAGACATATTACTAGACTATTGGCTGTTTATTAGTACTTATTAAGCACATATTAATGTCTTATTCTACATTCTTAATTAAACCCAATACCTAAACTTAACAACTACCTTACTAACTATTAATAAGCAGTGAATTAGGAGTTTATTGAGGAAAAAGGTATAGTTAATAGTTTATGTGTTCCCTATACTAAAGTGTTACTGAATCATTTGATAAAGAGAATATTATAAGATTGTCATATCATATACAGAGATACTGAACGACAATGAAATGTGACAGTTTAGTATATTTATTAGACAGTTCAGATATATGTGCAAAATATAAATGATTTCAGGCCTCTGAGATTTAAACTGTAGGTCATCAAAAACACTATAGCATTTACTATAAATTACTATAGTATTTTTTTCAGGTAGAACATTTGATAACTGGATGAGCTCAAAAATGATGTGATCAAACCAGCTGTGGGAAATATAAGGCAGCTCAGAGTGAACAGGAGCATTGAATGATGATATGAGCAATGGATGGAAACAATCTGAGAGGAAGAGGAGGAAGAGGATAGAGACGAGGAAGAGTATGTGTGAGAGGAGGAAGAGGATAGAGACAAGGAAGAGTATGTGTGAGAGGAGGAAGAGGATAGAGACAAGGAAGAGTATGTGTGAGAGGAGGAAGAGGATAGAGATGAGGAAGAGTATGTGTGAGAGGAGGAAGAGGATAGAGATGAGGAAGAGTATGTGTGAGAGGAGGAAGAGGATAGAGACAAGGAAGAGTATGTGTGAGAGGAGGAAGAGGATAGAGACAAGGAAGAGTATGTGTGAGAGGAGGAAGAGGATAGAGATGAGGAAGAGTATGTGTGAGAGGAGGAAGAGGATAGAGATGAGGAAGAGTATGTGTGAGAGGAGGAAGAGGATAGAGACGAGGAAGAGTATGTGTGAGAGGAGGAAGAGGATAGAGACGAGGAAGAGTATGTGTGAGAGGAGGAAGAGGATAGAGACGAGGAAGAGTATGTGTGAGAAGAGGAAGAGGATGGTGTGGAGAGTGTCAAGGCTGGATCTGCACAGGACAAAGTTCTCTGGCTGAACAACACAGATGTGATGCTGAGGCAGAATGAATTTTGCAGTTGCACAGCAGCATTTTTACAGTATGCAAGTGCTGAATATACACACTCAATACTATACTAAACTTGGAGTGCATATGGTGTACAATATATTCAACTTAGTTAATATACTTTTACATAATTACAAATTGTGTTTACTGTATACAATAAACATTATTGTGTAACTAGATGCTCTGGATGTCAGGGGTTTTGTTGAAAGATTTGGTTTTGTGTTTAATGCTGTGAGAAAAAAAAAATGGGCAAAAGGTTTCAAGAAATGTTTTTGCAATTGTGAAAAACTAAAGAAAGTGTTTACGCTGTTAGTTACAAGTTGTATGTATTCATTTAAATACATAGTAAACTGTATTTCTCAAAGACATTAGAAAACTAATATCTATGCATACATCTCATTTTATTACTATTATATTAATGGTAGTTTTTGAGGTATACCAACTAGTGTTAATACAACTTTCGACTCATTAAGCGTTGGACTGGAAATGGTCTCGTTCAGTGTAATTTTGGTGGCTCTTAAAAGAGCCTTTGGGGTTTGATGTGGCTGATGCGGGTTTAGGCGCGCTCTCCGCGGATACGGCGGGCCAGCTGAATGTCTTTGGGCATGATGGTGACCCTCTTGGCGTGGATGGCGCACAGGTTGGTGTCCTCAAACAGACCGACCAAATAAGCCTCGCTGGCCTCCTGCAGGGCCATGACAGCGGAGCTCTGGAAGCGCAGATCCGTCTTGAAGTCCTGAGCGATTTCTCGGACCAGCCGCTGGAAGGGCAGTTTGCGGATCAGCAGCTCGGTGGACTTCTGATAACGGCGGATCTCTCGGAGAGCCACGGTCCCGGGCCTGTAACGATGGGGCTTCTTGACGCCGCCGGTGGCCGGAGCGCTCTTACGGGCGGCTTTAGTAGCGAGCTGCTTCCTCGGGGCTTTGCCACCGGTGGATTTACGAGCGGTCTGCTTGGTTCTTGCCATTGCTGTAGTATACTTCACTCCGTTCCTGCTTACTCTGGAAATACTGCTCTGTGTTACACGCCTGCTTTTAAAGCATTTTACCACCACGAGCTGATAGTGTCGCGAGGATGCAGGCCTTGTGATTGGCTAATATGTGACGTCTGTGCATGACTGTTAGCCAATGACTGCGCGTTTCCTCTTTTTCAAACAAGTAGAGGATTTCCCGCTCAATGTGCTTTGATCGGTTGACTCAGATGACACCTCCATGGGCTTTATACTCACATTGTATTTATTTAATTAATTAATTTATTCTGAAACACTTAATCCCCAGTGGTTGTGCAGATTTTGGATTACAACAAAACCACATTATAATCTGTATAAAAGCAGTATAGAGTCTAAAATATATAAAGCAGTGTGTGATAATAAAGAGAAAAACACCGAGAGTAACAATGACCCATTTCTGTTGCCCTGACGCCGATATGTATATTGGTTTTTATTTTGGGTAATCTATCAAAATAATATAATACATTATCAAAGCAGACAAATAAATACGCTTTAATATTAGGGGAGATGAGTTAGTTGGCGATCCTACACGCCTCCTAAAGAACGATCTCTACAGACACATCAAGGGATCATCCTGTATTTATAATGCACACCTTGTACATTTGACTGGACTGATGGGTCTTATTTTTTCTCATCTCAACTAAAATAGTTTAAGATGCTTTTAAATACTATCAAAGAAAAGCGCTCTATATCTGATAAAATGGGTGGCTCTTAAAAGAGCCTTTGGGTTTCAATGAAACAGACAATCTGCTTATTTGGATTTGGCGGGTTTCTCGGTCTTCTTGGGCAGCAGCACAGCCTGGATGTTGGGCAGCACACCGCCCTGAGCGATGGTCACTCCACCCAGAAGTTTGTTCAACTCTTCGTCGTTGCGCACCGCCAGCTGCAGATGACGGGGGATGATGCGGGTCTTCTTGTTGTCCCGAGCGGCATTTCCAGCCAACTCCAGGATCTCAGCGGTAAGATACTCGAGCACAGCCGCCAGATAAACAGGAGCACCAGCACCGACGCGCTCGGCGTAGTTGCCTTTGCGGAGAAGCCTGTGAACACGGCCGACGGGGAACTGCAGTCCTGCCCTGGATGAGCGAGTCTTAGCCTTGGCTCTGGCTTTGCCTCCGGTTTTGCCTCGTCCACTCATTTTTACTTACAGTTATCGTTACTTTCACAGAGAGAAAGAACAGAATGAGATTTTTGGGCTCCGCATACTGTCTTTAAACTAGAGTGTCAGTCGCTCATTGGTTTAGAGTCTGTAAAGATTTAAACCAATCACTGAACTTCCCTCCAAAGCCCAACCCCCTTTCTGCCGGAATAATTATGTATGCACACATATTTCTGACTATTAAGACAGAAGACATGAAACCATTGAAATATATATCTATATATATATAGATATTGTTCGCTGTTCTTACCAAAAGTGCTACAACTTTCACACATAATCATTATGTGATTACATTATCATGTTCCTGTTGTAATATTGGAGTGCTTTCACTATTGTTTGTATTGTTACAGTTTTCCAGCAGTGTTGTCTGTAAATGTCTGTATTGAACAACATCCCATTTGGACTGTTATCAATATCTTATAAAAATGGTTTATTCGAGTTTATTTTCAGAACTGGGTGGCTTGTCTGTTTTGAATGCAGTGTAAGATATAAAATCATATCTTTATTTACTTTAAACGCTATAAAATACACGAATTTTGCTCTTTATTCAGAGTTGGTGGGTGGCTCTTAAAAGAGCCGTTGAGAAACAGTAAAGACTTTATTTCTTTTTGGGCGCTGCCTTTTTAGGCTTGGCGGCTTTAGGCTTTGCCGCCTTAGGTTTAGCCGCCTTGGCCTTTTTGGGGCTCTTGGCTGCTTTCTTAGCGGCTGCTGGCTTCTTTGCCTTCTTGGGGCTCTTCGTCGCCTTCTTAGCGGCTGTGGCGGCGGGTTTCTTGGCCTTCTTCGGCGATTTCTTGGCGGCGGGCTTCTTTGTCGCTGCGCTCTTGGGCTTCTTGGCAGCAGCGGGTTTCTTGGCCGCGGGCTTCTTCGCTTTAGGAGCCGCCTTCTTGGCCGGCTTCTTCTTGGTCTCGGCTTTCTGCTTGTTGAGCTTAAATGAGCCCGAAGCGCCGGTCCCTTTGACCTGCACCAGGGTGCCTTTAGTCACCAGGCTCTTGATGGCGATCTTGACGCGGGAGTTGTTCTTTTCCACGTCGTAGCCGCTGGCGGCGATAGCTTTCTTCAGGGCGGCGAGGGACACGCCGCTCCTCTCCTTGGATGCGGACACAGCTTTGACGATGAGCTCACCGACGCCTGGACCTGATTTCTTGGCTTTCGCAGCTGACTTCTTCTTGGGCGCTTTGGCCGGGGCGGCAGCAGCTGGGGCTGGAGCGGTTTCTGCCATCTCTCTCTCTGATCGGATCTACAGTCTTTCAAACGCTGTCTGGTCTCAGCAATGATCAGCGCTCGATCGCCGCTGCGCTCTTAAATAACACATGAGAACCTTATAGACTCAACCCGCCCTGCTCGGTGTCTGTGCGCCTCCACGAGCCCCTCACGATTGTGTTTTCTTCTCTTACATTTGGGGCAAAACTGGAGCGGTAAAATAGTTTGTCACAGTAAAAACAAAGTGAGCACCGAGCAGAGGTTCTGAACTTTCACTGGAGACTAAAATACGTGAAGATGAAATGTTTCGTTTGTCTCCGTCAGACCAAATCCAAGTCCATCATCAGCCACGGGGAAACGCCGCGTGTAAATTTGATGGATAGTTTTAATGGAAAAGTTGATAAAAGCCTGAACGCGTCCTCTGTGTGTTCAGAAAACAGTCTGAAAGAGACTTTAATGAAATCAGCATTAGTGAGGGGCGTGAGGAGGCTTTCATTCAGCTGTTGTTTTGGGCAGCTTGAAGCACATGAACATCATCCGGAGGATCCGAGTCTGTTTGTGACTATCCTGTCTGACCCTCATCTTCACTCAGCAGATCATCTCTCCATATAATAATAATAATAACTAAATATGTAGCCTAAGTCTGATCACGGAAATATTAATATTTTAACTTAAATACGTTTTCATTAGCTGATGTACACCATATTATTAAATTAAAATGTAAATCGTCATATTTGTTTCTCCTTATTAAAATTCTCCTTAAAATACAACTTATTTGTATCACTGTTTCATATTTCCCTCCTTGTTCTAGCTTGTACTTTTATAGACAATGTGTGAAACTTTGTATTGCAAAGCATTTCTATGTCATTGACTCCATAAGATTGTATTCCGATAAAATAACCTGATAAAATTAATAAATGTAAACAATAAAGCACAGGTCACTTACTGTAGTTTATTTACACACACACACACACACACACACACACACACATATATATATATATATATATATATATATATATATATATATATAGATAGATAGATAGATAGGTTTAACCACTATTAAATGAAGAGCTGATAATAACTAGGGTGAATTGCCCTAAAGTGGGACACTGCCTAATGTGGGACGCCTAAATCTAGCCTAAAGTTTGTTCAAGGTTTTTTTTTTATTTATTTTTTCTCCAGGTTGCAAGATTTTATGTTTTGCCTTCAAATAAGCCTAGGCTATGCCTGTTGAAGAGAACAGTGAAGAATTCTGACTGTGCATTCAACTCTTTTCTATATATAACATAACATAGCCTATGAAAATAGTTGCCTAATGTCTTTACAATAAATGCATCAAAACTATCATATTGTATTATTTATCTGGTGATGTTCAATTATCAATCAATCCATCCATAACCAAGAGAATTACTAACTTAAGAAGATTTTTACTATTCTGCATGAATCAAATGATTTTGGCCTTTTATCATAGACTTTGGCCTTTTCATAGACCTTTTATTATTATGATTATTATTTTATCATCATTATTATTATTATCATTATTATTATTATCATCATCGTATCATCCATTTATCATAGAATTTTCAGTGTCCCACATTAGGAAGCACCAGATTGTTTTAGACGACTTGCACTAAGAGCACTAATATGTCTATACTTTCTTTTATGAACGTGTTATCTCCATTTTCTCTTTTGATTTAATTGGGAGACATCCTGGGGTTTTTAAAATGGTATTGTGTGTGAATTTAATGTTTTGGCTACAAATCACAATATGTCACAGAAGTCTGAAATGCAAAAAATGTCCCACATTAGGGCAATTCACCCTATACAATCACGTTAAAACATTTTGAATTTCAACATTCAAAAGCAATTCAAAATACTTTTTTTTTTTTTTTTTTTTTTAGAAATTTACAACCTATTCCTAAAATGTGTTTCTTTTATCTGAAATCATCAGGGGTTACCATGATTTTCTGACCCAGGACAATATCTTTCTTACTTTTGTTCTTGTAAAAAGAAATGTGGCTCTCATGACATGCAGTAATTATACATTTTCCTTACGGTCCACTATATTAGGGAGGATATTTTTGAGTAGTGAGGATATTTTGTGCCTCACATGTAATACCAAACATACTCCATCTCTCTTTTACCCTGAACCAATACTGAGAAAACTTCTTGGCCTAAAACAACACACTTTGGACATTGCTGAACTTAAATAGATATAACTTTCCTCTTGAAACTTATTGAACAATGATAGAGTCATTTTATTCATAAACTAACAGTATCAGGGTTTCCAACTTTGTTTGTTTGGTTAGTGAGATTTTGAGGACAAGAGGTTTTAAGGACCCAACAGTTCATTTTTCAATTCAGTGCTCCGTTCGTTTTCCTGAGAAACCCTGGATGAACTAGAACAATCATTCAGTAAATGTGCCACAGAGAACGACAGGAAGATGTTTAGTGGATTATGCTGGCAAAAGCAAAGGCCGTTTTTTGGGAAACTCTTCAGGAGAAAACATGTAGATGTTGCCTGTTCTGAATTTCTCAGAGTAGTACATAGAGGTCTAAAATCTCCCATCACACACAACCTGAGGTGTTCTTCTGGATCCTGAAAAGTTGGACATTCTCTATATTTGAGCTTATTTCAGCTATTTATACTGTAAGGCAAACATCTCACTACACTGTATTCAGCACAGATTGTAGTGCAATTATATGCTACATAGATTTTCTTGTTTTAGAAAGGCAGTATGCAAGACAGTGCCAGTCATAAATATGGTGCTTTTAACACCCCATTCCCTATTGGTTCATTCCCTAATGGGTCTATTAATATGAACATTAAAAATGAATGAGAATGTGATTTTTTTTTTTTTTTTTACTATATTTACAAACATAGTGCACAATATACTCAATGAAATCAAATAAATAAAAAAAGTGTGTGATTAAAGTGTAGAAAGACTTTCCTGTACCACTTCATGGTTTTGTGCTGTGCAGTGAAATACTCCAACAGCTGATCGGACAGGTCGGCACCCGCCATGTGGTGGTTGTACGCAGTCACAGGTGAGGGACACGGAAAAGTCTTCGTCCTCCATGTATCTCGTGCTTTCACTTTTCTTTGCACACGGTCTCCTGTATAGGCAGCATGGATGGTGGAACAAACAGACGCCTCTTTTTTGTCCATCCACTTCACACACACAAGATGCCCATCCCGAATCCACCTGATGGATCCCCTGGTGGACTTTTTGGTCAGCGAATCAGATGCGCTCTGTGGGAAGCCCCTCCTGTAGTCTCTGTAAGTCCCACAAGCACCAAACTTCATAGCAAGCAGGTCTGTTAAGAGCTTTGGACTTGTAAAGAAATCGTCCATGTAAACATGGTACCCAGAGCCCAAAGCTTTCTTGTCCAGAAGAGACATCACAGCATCATATGAAATCCCATGGCCTGTAGGAAAGCTGTTCTTGCCCGTGTACACAGAGAGGTCCACAGTATATTCATTTGATGAGTCAGCAAGGACAAAAAACTTGAAGCCCTGCTTTGCTGACTTGGCTTTCGTTAACCGTGTCATTCCTGCATTTGCTCTGCATGCCACCAGTCTTTCCTTCACAGCTAAATTTCTTCTAGGATGATAGAAGGTTTTGCACGCAAGACGGATCATGTTCATGAGAAGTTTGATCCTGAAAAGTTGGTCATGTTCAGCTGTGCCCCTCTTTTTGTCATTTTCCTTGTCTTCATCTGGGTGACTCATGTGCAAATTCCATGAAATGGTGCGGTAACAGTTCTTTCAGTAGTTTAGTGGGTATTGGATCTAATAAACATGTTGGTTTAGACGCAGTGAAAAGTTTATTTAGCTCTTCCTGCCCTATAGTTGTAAAGCACTGAAACTGTCCTTGAGGGGCGATTAATTGAGGCTGAATCATAAAACTCTGTTAAAGGTTGTACATTTACAATTGTATTTCTGATACTTTTTTGATTTTCTCAGTGAAGAAATTCATAAAGTCATCACTGCTAAACTGTAAAGAAATGTTTTGTTCTGGTGATGTCTGTTTATTTGTTAATCTAGCCACTGTACTAAACAAGAACCGTGGATTGTTTTGGTTATTTTCTATGAGTTTGTGGAGATGCTCGGCTCTGGCTGCTTTTAGAGTCTTTCTATAACGGGACGAGCTGTCTTTCCACATGATTCTGAAGACCTCTAAACAAGTTTGTCTCCATTTGCGTTCTAGATTACGAGTTTCTCTTTTGATAGCGTGAGTAATACTGTTGTACCATGGTACAGTATTTTTCACTCTAACCTTTTTTAATCTCATCGGTGCAACAGTATCTAATGTACTAGTGAAAATGGTGCACATGCTGCTAGTCATTTTCTCGAGATCATTTGTGTGTTTAGGTACAATGAGCAGCTGAGACAGATCAGGCAGTTTATTTGTGAATTTATCTACTCACTATCTCTATTTTATAGAGTTTATTGTATAAATATTGAACCATATGAAAGAACAATATCCCTGTCTGCACAAAGAAATATGCCTCACCATAAAATCCAGAAACAACAGGATAAAGAAGTCTATGGTGGGGTCATTTTAAAATGGTGTCAACACACAAGTTTCAAAACACAGGCTTTGGGAAACATGAGAACAAAACTGTTCTCCTGAGAACAAAACCAGCTTTTTATTAGATTCATGGCAACAACAAAAAAAGAAGTGGTCAATGAAAAATATAAAAATAAAGGTCACTTTATCCTATAAAAAATAAATCTTAATTTAAAATACACTTAAGCCCATAAAAAGGAAATAGAAAATTTATGTCATCCCAAAAACCCCCACCCCGTTTTCCCCTTAGCTTGCTCTCCTCTGCCTCCTGGAGATGTGGCTTCCAGAGGCGGTAACATGCCAAGTCACAAACTCTTGAACCTATTAAGGAATTATTGTTTGTTGCAATTATCACAATGCACAAAACAGAAAGTGCAACAGTGAAAACAGAAAGTGCAACAAAAAGTTGATCTCATAAACTTTATCCCATTCATTTCATTTTTCTCTCTATTCTTCGAAATAACGATTGTATCGCATAAGGAAAAGTCTTTCAAATCTTTTTTCTGACAGCCTGTTCCTCCTTGGGGTCAGAACAATACTGCCCAGGCTGAAAAGCCTTTCGACTGGTGCACTTGACGGTATTGGAGTGTTGTACTGCTTTGCAATTTCCTTAATCCTGGGGAACCTGGAGAGAACCTCCCAGTCAGATCCAGGCATTTTTAAGTACTCCATGACTTCAGTCTCTGCGGTGTAGGAAAACTCCTCTTCAAATTCAAAAAAGTAATTGTGACTGGAGGTGGCAGGGCTCTGAACTGCTGGTCTCATCAGTGGCTCTTCAGGAATCTGGGCACGACACTCAGAAATTAGCATGGTTTTAACAGCATCTCTTCTCTTCTCTTCTTTGAGCCAGCGGACCTTTTTATTTGGGCATTGTGGCAGCAGCCATCAGAGCATCCTTGCTGTCCAAGACGGATGCAAATCTGTCTTTGATTGCCTGTGATATGAAATAGTAGGCTACATTAGACAAACATATATAGTTCAATTAACAGCTTTTACAGCCTCATAAATGTGGGCTACAGTACATCAGCTATATTATACTGCAGGCCTATAGCCTACACTGCAAGCTATTATTTAAGGCGGCACTGATAAAAATGATTTTGTGGAGAATTAAATACTACAGAAAAAAACAATGTAATTTACTTGAAAAAGTTAGTTTAGGCAAGAATAAAAAAAAAAACTAAGTAAAATCTTCATTCAATGTTATATTGTTTGAGTGAAATGTATTGAAAAGGAAACTTCAACTAAACAGATATTCAACATTTTCCTAGCCAAGTTAAAATTACTTATTTTCTTTGTTACTTTCATTTAACTTAGTTAAGTAGAGTTTACTTAATTCCATATGTGAAATTTACTTAAAACATGTGTGCAAAAACTTGCCAAATAAAAATTAAGTGAATTGTTTTTTTTGTTTTTTTTTTTTTGTTTTTTTTACTTCATGTAGGCCCTATTCATTTTTTTATTCAATATGTGTTTACCTGTACAATAGCACCAGGCATGTCAGCTGTCATCTGGGAAAGGCCATCCTTCAACGCAAGCAGCTTTGACATGAGAATTTCTAAGGTTGGCAGAAGGGTGCCGTAGTAGCAATCATCTTCTCCTTGTAGTATATCTAATGCAGCAGCAAGAGGACTTAACACTGCACAATATTCCTTCAGGAACTGATACTCTCGCTCAGTGATGCTCTTTACACTCAGTCTAGAAAAAATGGTGTTTAAATCTCTGATTGGGATTTCTGTGATGAGAGACAAGGCGTCATGAGTTGTTCCAACGTGTAGCAGTGGGTATGATGAGCTTTCTTTTTAGCACATCCTCAACCTGGTCTGAAGCCACAGTAGAGCGACTAGTTTTTGTCCAGAGAGCTGCACACTTGGCAAGAGCACTTCTGTAAACTGCTTTACAGTCATTGTTTCTGGTCAGCCATTTCAGCGCAGATGAGGCGGCAGTGAAAAAAAAAAAAATCTGATTCTGTGGAGACAACATCAGTAAAAGTGACCTCCTCCTCCCCCTCCTCATCAGATGGCTCGTCAGAGTCAGAACAATCATCAGGATGGGATTCAAACATTCTAAAGGCTTTTACAAAATTGCTGCCATTATCAGTGACACATGCTGTTACTTTATGTGATAGTCCAAAGGATGAATGAACCTGTTCTATTTCGCTAGCTGACATCGTAAGTGTGTCTTCCTCTCACTCTCCTGCAGGCAAGAGCAGCCTTCTCGCGTTTAAAACTAATGCTGTCTATCCAGTGCACCGTCATTCCTAAATAACTTTTGTTGTTGGCGGACCAAATGTCTGCGCTGGCTCGTACCTTCTCGATCAGGCTCCTGAAGTCCTGCTTCAGCACCTCCGTCTGCCACAGCCTGGTGTCGTTCACCCCTGCATGCAGAACAACAGCTCCGATGTTCGCAGCGCCATTCAGGATCGCGGGAACCTGCGCAGCAACATCGAGAACACGAGCACCAGGAAAACAGTGACTGCGCACCTTACCTTTTGCTGTGGTAGCGTGTACGTGGCGGACGATGGAGCCTCCGATGATCACGGCGTCGCGTTCCGCCTCGCGAAGAGGGGAGAAGCGGTTCCGCATCGAGACCTCGAAGATCGGGGGGCGGCGGCGGAGAGGTCCTGGTCCGAGGCCTGCTGAAGCACCCAAGGTCCCTGGTGTGACGACGCCGGAGTGAACAAGGTCTGGGATGAATGCGTTCTGGGTGTTCGGGCCCTGTGCAGAGAAACACACGGCATCAAGGAAGCAGGAGTGTTATTATCGCGCTGCAAACTTACCGGACGAATACCAAGACCTGTCCCTGACTTTCAGCAAGGTACGTGCCTCGCAACTACCTCCTCATCGTCCATACGATTGTGCTATCAATCATATTCCAGGAGCGACACCTCCTAAGGGCCGTATCTTCCTGCTATCACAGCCTGAATCTGAGTCCATGAAAAAATATATAGAGGAGGAACTAGCAAAGGGCTTCATACGTCCATCTACGTCACCAGCATCTGCAGGCTTCTTTTTTGTGAGTAAAAAGGATGGTGGTCTTCGTCCTTGTATTGATTACTGTGGTCTGAATGATATAACTGTCAAGTTCCGTTATCCTCTGCCTCTGGTCCCTGCAGCATTGGAACAGCTTCGCACAGCAAGATTCTTCACCAAGCTCGATCTTCACAGTGCATATAACCTGATCCGCATCAGGGAGGGGGATGAGTGGAAGACCGCTTTCTCTACTGCCACTGGGCACTACGAATATCTCGTTATGCTCTTCGGTCTTTTCAATAGTCTGTCTGTTTTCCAGGCTTTCATTAACGACGTGTTCAAGGACATGCTTAACAGATTTGTCATTGTATACATAGACAATATCCTGATTTACTCCGACACATTGGAGGAACACGTCCAACAGGTCAGACAGGTTCTCCAAAGACTGATTCAATACCAACTGTATGCCAAAGCTGAGAAATGTGAATTCCACAAGACATCAACCTTGTTTCTCGGATACATTATCAGTCCTGAGGGCATCGCCATGGATGAGGCAAAAGTCACCACCATTCTTAACTGGCCACGACCCAATACTCTCAATGAGTTGCAACGATTCCTGGGTTTCTCTAACTTCTATCGACGGTTTATTCGCAACTTCAGTACCATAGCCTGCCCACTCACCAGCATGGTCAAGAAAGGTCAGCAGCAACTCAAATGGACACCCCCGCTGCCATAAACGCATTCCAACAACTAAAAGAATATTTCACCTCTGCACCCATCCTGCACCACCCTGATCCATCACTCCCTTTCACCGTTGAAGTTGACGCATCCAGCACCGGTCTTGGGGCGGTACTCTCACAAAGACAAGGTAACCCACCTAAACTGTATCCCTGTGCTTATTATTCCAGAAAACTCACAGCTGCAGAACGTAACTACGACGTCGGTGACCAGGAGCTACTGGCCATGAAGGCGGCGTTTGAGGAGTGGCGCCATTGGCTGGAGGGAGCCACACATCCATTTGTCATTCTGACTGACCACAAGAATCTCGAATACTTACATACTGCCAAGAGACTTAACCCCTGTCAGGCCCGCCTGTTCTTCTCTCGATTTGACTTCACTGTAACTTATTTGCCTGGTTCAAAGAACGTCAAGGCGGATGCCCTGTCTCGCCAGTTCGAAGGTGAGCTGAATATTCAAAGCCCTGAGACTGTGTTACCTGCCTCTCTTGTTGTTGCACCCGTACAATGGGACATCATGACGGAACTGGAGCAAGCTAACGCAGAGACCGAGATCCCACCTGACTGTCCCCCAGGAAGAACCTTCGTGCCATTGGCCCTTCGCAACCGCATTCTGGAAATTGTTCATAACTCACCTGCATCCGGCCAGTTTACTGCCTGCCTTTGGGCAGCCTTCTGTCAAGCTCTAAACATCAACATCAGTCTCACATCCGGCTACCATCCTCAGTCTAATGGGCAAACAGAACGACTTAATCAAGAACTTACCCGTTTCCTCTGATCCTACTGCAATAGAAACCAGAACGACTGGTCACGATACCTCATGTGGGCTGAATATGCTCAGAACTCAATACGCAAGCCAGGTCTGGTGATCAGGGCCCCCCGCCCATCTTGGTGGAAGGCGAGGAGGCCTATCAAATCCTCGAACTGCTGGACTCCAGGCGCCGTGGACGCATACTCCAATGCCTGGTGGACTGGGATGGGTATGGTCCGGAAGAACGCTCTTGGGCCAACTCGGATGATATCCTGGACCCCAATCTGGTGGAAGAGTTCCACACGAATCACCCGGAGAAGCCAGCCCCTCGTCCATGAGGAAGACCGCGGCACCGTTTGCCTCCTCGCGCCAGGAGGCGCTCGCAGGGGGGGGCTCTGTCACAGAGACGAACTCCGTGGTTCCCTCCTCTGGCCATCGGAGGGAGCAGTCTCCCGAATACTGACACACATACACACACGCACTACATTACCCACAAGCCTGTGCCTTGGACTGATTACCGCTGCAGCTGATACCCATTACCCGGACTATAAAAGATTCACACACACACCAGTTCATCGCAAAGTCTTGTTTTGCCTTGGTGAACATTTCTGAGCGTTATATACTGTCTGACTACCTGTTACTGATCCTGTTGTTACCCGTTACCGATCCTCCGCTGCCTGCCTTTAACTCTTGCCTGGTATACTGTTTTGTGAGTGATATCCGCCTGTCCTGACCTATTGCCTGTTATTTGACCACGATCCTGCCTGTCCCTGTTATACCTGTCTGACTGTACGACTACTCTATCTCTTAATAAAAGCATGCAAATGGATCCCAGCCTGAGTGATGACTCGTTACAACTGAAATCATGTGACTTTGGCAGTTTGATACACGCTCCGAACCACTGATTTGAAACTAAAGATTCGTAAAGCTTCAAAGCTTCATGAAGGAGTGTTTTGAAATCACCCATCTCTAGATATTGTTGAATAAAGCATTATTTTGTTTTTATGGCACACAAAAAATATTCATTATTCATTATTAATATTCATATATATATATATAATATATATATATATATATATATATATATATATATATATATATATATATATACAGTGGGTACGGAAAGTATTCAGACCCCCTTCAATTTTTCACTCTTTGTTATATTGCAGCCATTTGCTAAAATCATTTAAGTTAATTTTTTTTCCTCATTAATGTACACACAGCACCCCATATTGACAGAAAAACACAGAATTGTTGACATTTTTGCAGATTTATTAAAAAAGAAAAACTGAAATATCACGTGGTTCTAAGTTTTCAGACCCTTTGCTGTGACACTCATATATTTAACTCAGGTGCTGTCCATTTCTTCTGATCATCCTTGAGATGGTTCCACACCTTCATTTGAGTCCAGCTGTGTTTGATTATACTGGTTGGACTTGATTAGGAAAGCCACACACCTCTCTATATAAGACCTTACAGCTCACAGTGCATGTCAGAGCAAATGAGAATCATGAGGTCAAAGGAACTGCCTGAAGAGCTCAGAGACAGAATTGTGGCAAGGCACAGATCTGGCCAAGGTTACACAAAAATTCTGCTGCACTTAAGGTTCCTAAGAGCACAGTGGCCTCCATAATCCTTAAATGGAAGATGTTTGGGATGACCAGAACCCTTCCTAGAGCTGGCCGTCTGGCCAAACTGAGCTATCGGGGGAGAAGAGCCTTGGTGAGAGAGGTAAGGAAGAACCCAAAGATCACTGTGGCTGAGCTCCAGAGATGCAGTTGGGAGATGGGAGAAAGTTTTAGAAAGTCAACCATCACTGCAGCCCTCCACCAGTCGGGGCTTTATGGCAGAGTGGCCCGACACATGAAAGCCTGCATGGAGTTTGCTAAAAAACACCTGAAGGACTCCAAGATGGTGAGAAATAAGATTCTCTGGTCTAATGAGACCAAGATAGAACTTTTTGGCCTTAATTCTAAGCGGTATGTGTGGAGAAAACCAGGCACTGCTCATCACCTGTCCAATACAGTCCCAACAGTGAAGCATGGTGGTGGCAGCATCATGCTGTGGGGGTGTTTTTCAGCTGCAGGGACAGGACGACTGGTTGCAATCGAGGGAAAGATGAATGTGACCAAGTACAGGGATATCCTGGACGAAAACCTTCTCCAGAGTGCTCAGGACCTCAGACTGGGCTGAAGGTTTACCTTCCAACAAGACAATGACCCTAAGCACACAGCTAAAATAACGAAGGAGTGGCTTCACAACAACTCCGTGACTGTTCTTGAATGGCCCAGCCAGAGCCCTGACTTAAACCCAATTGAGCATCACTGGAGAGACCTAAAAATGGCTGTCCACCAACGTTTACCATCCAACCTGACAGAACTGGAGAGGATCTGCAAGGAGGAATGGCAGAGGATCCCCAAATCCAGGTGTGAAAAACTTGTTGCATCTTTCCCAAAAAGACTCATGGCTGTATTAGATCAAAAGAGTGCTTCTACTAAATACTGAGCAAAGGGTCTGAATACTTAGGACCATGTGATGTTTCAGTTTTTCTTTTTTAATAAATCTGCAAAAATGTCAACAATTCTGTTTTTTTCTGTCAATATGGGCTGCTGTGTGTACATTAATGAGGAAAAAAAATGAACTTAAATGATTTTAGCAAATGGCTGCAATATAACAAAGAGTGAAAAATTTAAGGGGGTCTGAATACTTTCCGTACCCACTGTATATATATATATATATATATATATATTAATATATCATATATAAATATTCAATATTCACAACATTAAGGTTGAGCCACTGTAGTCACATGAACTGTTTAAAATACGTCTTTAGTAGCTTTCTGGGCTAAATTTCATTTGTGGTTGAACTACCCTATAATGTATGAAGAACTTATCATTTGTAAATAGTCTATTAATGTATTAACTACTGTTATGAGGCTGCAGAAGACCCAAAGGCAAGGGAGCAGGTTAACAATATTTATTTAGAGTCCCAAACAGAAAATGGAACAAAAACAGACTGCCAGGTGTAGAAACACTACAGCTGGAGATCAGAAGGAGTAGTCACAGTTCGTTCCCTGAAGGAAGACCAGAACAAATCTGGCTCGGTGATCGATCTGGAGTGTCTCAGGTAGCAGATGGAGCACACCCTGGCTGGTGGGTGGTGGAGACCAGGCCTGACGACCGAAGTCTCAGACAGACAGACCACGAGTTCAGGTTCAGAATCTGAGACTGGGATTGGAACTGGGACTCAAACTGATAACACACCCACAAGCAATATTAGAGCAGAGAGATACTGCAGTAGCAAACAATTACCCGACACAGACTCGAACAGACAGCAGGGAGAAATAACGAGAGCAATCAATGCAAACACAGAACAGGCGCGGACACGAAAGCGCGAACGCAGGCAGAGATGACGAACAGCTGAAACGAATCAGCAAAGATAGACTGAGACAGGAAAAAAAAAACAAAAAACAACAAAACCATCAACCCTGGTTCAAGATAAACTACAGTATATAAACTATTAATTAACTATAAACTAATAGTTTGCAAATGATTTGTAAGTATTTTATTACACTCCACTTATTATAAAGTGTTACCAGGTTCCTTTATTCTCCACACCATATTATTAAGGAAAGTGACTTGTTGATTGTCATTACTGATATTCTCAGGTGTCCCAATCCAAATGACGACACAGTTGAGCTGCTGCAGAATGGAGTCTCCACATCCAGCCGTTTCTCCTTCAGGATGTTTGTCTTCACTGCAAACTCCACTAAGGTTTACCTGCACTGTGCTGTTCACCTTTGCCTTCTGTCAGGAAATCACTGCTCAACTGTGAGTTTACTATCCCTCTCAAAACTAGTTAAATGTTTCTGATATTGTCTTGTAAATATGGTTAGAGTAGTTGTTTAAGCAGTAGTTGAGTAGAAGTGTTTTTAATTGTATAATTTCCTGTTAAGAAAATATGTGTATAAATACACCACAGGCCTTCTGAATAGTTTAGTTTGTTTTATCCTTTACTGAGATTTTTTTCTTAGGCAATTGAGAGAGTAGGTCGACACACAACAGTCCACCATTCAGTTACACTTCATCCAATCAACACAAAACATTTCCATTTCCAAATGGCATACATCAGTTATTACACAATTCTAATACACCCTACACATGAACAAGACATGAGACATGACTCACGATATTCATTGCAGACTATAGGTTGTTTGCACATGACATCACAGGGTGGTGAGAAATGCAGATGGAGGGCAGGAAGTGATTTTCTACATAGGGAAGCACTATGAAATGCCTGTTTTGTGTAGTTTATTGTTGCTCTAATCGATCAAACCACAGGGAGCTTTTTTCGTGTACCAAAAGTTGTTGTTCATCAAGGAAAAAAATGCAAGAAATTGACTGAAAAAACACAGGAAAAAGTGGCTTGTAATCCCGCGTCTACCGTCGAGAGGAGCCGACTCGGATAATGCTTGTGTGTGCAGTGACCACTTTGTCAAAAGTTAATACAACTTGCATATGCAACAACTAACAAAAAAGTAGTATGCCTTCATAGTTTTGTATGCTTTCATTTGTTTTCTGGAGTAAAAGGATGTATGTGTCTGGTTGAATAAAGCACATTAAGTGTAATTTTCCTTAGTATAACATGGTTTGGAAAACTTCACCTTAAGTGTTACACAGAGCGAGCAGGTTCAATCCAAGTCTTCTAACGAGACAAGGTCGGCCGCTTTATATGATAAACATTTTAATTTAATGGACACATTGATCAAATTACATATGTAGCATACTCTGTAAAATATAATATATGTTTAAATAATGATAAAACATTTCATATTTTAGTATCATGTCAAGTTTTGTTGCAGTATGTCCTAAAACAAAACACATATTCACTTAGCTATATGTTTCGACTGTCCTCTGCTCTGGTTATAGAATAGAATTAGGGCTGGGTACCGAACTCGATACTTTTTAGGTACCGATCGAACTGCCTCGATACTACCGAGTATCGAAAAGTGTCTTGTCATTCGGTACCAAATTTCGGTACCTCAGAATGGAGCCGAGGAGAGGGGCGGAGAAATGCTTTCGCTGTCTCGTTGAGGAGCAAGTAACGTTGCGCTACATTGTTATTTATATCTAAATATATAAAACTATACGCGCGAGAGAGACCCTATGTGCGAGAGGGCGAGTGAATCAACGGTTTCGTTTTCAGTTTATCTCCGAATGGACGGATGAGAAACGGCTGTTTATGTGAGCAGCCGGTTCACTACAGATACTGTTAACAGAAAACAAGTGTCGCACTGCCTGCAGAAACAGCGGAACGCGCAATGTTTTATAGTCTAGTTATGGACAGGTACAACACACAGCAGCTTTACATCAGTGTTCGTCCCTCAAGTTTATGGAAACTCGCGACCGGTTCGTGACAGGCTCGTTCGCCTGCACGAGCACAGGCTCTGCCTCTGGCTCCAGAACGCGAACAATTCTGCTGAAAAAGGGGTATCAGCGTCCTCCTGATACTGCGGATAATTTGCGGGTCGGGCCAAGTAATAAAAAAATAACATTCAAATTAATTGCAGGTGGATGAGAGATGAATCATTAATCTGTTGATTTTAATAAAGACGCATAACTCTTATTTCACGGTAAGATGCAACGAACTTGCGTCACTCTTACTTCCGCTTTGATCTTGTTAATAATAATTAATTTTTTGAAGAAGAACAATTGCTGAATGATTTAAAAAGAGCCTCACATACTTAATTTTTGCATTGAAAACTAAACTTTATTAAAACTATTTGCACTGATTTATTGTGTTGGGTAAATTTTGTTAATTTGTGCTTTTTTTATTCCCCGCAGTGGCTCTGGAGATGAGTCTTTGAGTCTGAAAAAAAGTCAACAAAGTTAAAATATAAAACCATTTTTTTTGAGGTTATCTTGTTTAAACAGATTTTATAAAACTGGTATCGAAAAAGGTATCGTTTAGGTATCGGTATCGAAGTCAAGGTATCGGTATCGTCTCGGTATCGAAAATTTTTGAACGATACCCAGCCCTAAATAGAATAGCATAGAATAATTTAATGACATCAGTTAAAGCACAGCCTGATTATCCTGTATGTTTTCTCTTTCAGCACTGTGACTCTGAACACCACTGGAGAGAGAGCAGGTCTTTGGAAATCCATGACAGTGCGTTCATCTCCATGGGTCCCCTGATGTTGTCTGAAACGAACTAAGTGTTTTTTTGTTTTGTTTTTGTTTTTTTTAACTCTTTACCTAATTCAGTTGTGTGATGTATTGTTGAATATTTTAAAAATTTGCTATATCTCTGTTTTGAATCTTTTACATATCACTCTATTATATTTCTTGTTCATGGGTATTTGGGCCCCAGAACAACAGAACATATCCACGGCTCCAAGTATGTGTGGTTCTTTGGTTGATTATATTATTTGTTTCTCATTTTTTGTACATGCATGTCATGTTTTACATACATCTCCTCTCTTTCTAAATGAATGTGCAAGCGAATCATTCCTTCTGCTCACCACCAGAGGGCCCCATCAACTGAGTATTGACTCTCTTTCCCCAGACTACATTTCCCATAATCCTCATACCTGATACTGATTGCCTCCACACCTGTTCTCCATCTACGGGTTTATTTAAGGCACTCTCTCAAACTCATACTTTGCGAAGTCTTGTCTTTGCCCTGGCTTACATTACTGAGTGTTCTGTTGTTATGTTTGCCTTGCCTGTGTTTGACTCTGGACTTTATCCTGTTTTGACTCTTTGTTGCCTGCCTATTGTTCTTGCTTCATTTACCTGAATATATCCTGTTGCTTGCTGCCTGCCCTGATCTTGTGCCTGTTTTATGAAATTGTCTCTGTTTTGAATTGGATACTATTGCTGATAATCGACCCCTGCAAGTCTGCATTACTGCTTTTACTATTAAAGCTGCAAACGGATACCAACTCCACTGATTCATCATTACAGTGATACTTTTATGTTAATATACAAATTTAAATGTTGTTTTAATTACCAGTTCTTGGGAGTACTTAAAATATACTATATTATACCCATGAGGGGGAATCAGTTTTACAAAATATCCTCCTAGATAATGATATAGTGTTTGACTTAAAGGCATAAATGAACAAATGGCAACAGAAGTTATTTTTCCAAAGTATATTTAACCATTTACACAATATATTTACATGGTTGCACAAATACACAACAAGCAAACTCTACACAGGAACAAATAAGTAACGCAATATTAACACTGTAGTGTTATTAACTAACAAGAAACTCGGATTACTGAATTAGTCAATGACTACTATTTTTTTCGTACCTCCCAGATAACTACTAAAAACTACTATATACAGTTTCATAATTAATGTGAATAACGCATAATGTATAATTCACTTTAAAGTGAAGATCATGGTAACCTACTAAAATAACTGTCAACATTGGGATATGAAAACAAATTTCCTTTGTCTCTGTTCCAATGAAGAGGTCTTCATCTGCCAACTGATGTCCCTCTCCATAGTTCACCTCCCTGAGAGGCACAAGATGGCCCTGGCAGGTATGATGTTGCTCAAAAACCACCTGATCAAGCCTGTGAATATGTACTCCCTCTGACTGTAGACAGTACATGTAGCCACAATAAAATAACTGACATAATACGTATTTGATAATTAATCTGTTATTCTGACATTATCTCAAGAGGTCATGAAACCCACCTAAAAGGCAATATTAAATTCAGCTTAAGGGCAACACTCATGAACATAAAGTATGTCTTCATAACTGAATCACAGAGATGGTTTGCCATATCACAAACCATATCTCTTCACCTCCTCATAACTGTCAAAGTATGCCTATAGATTTAGGGATATAGGATGGACATATATGGTGAAAAAATGCAATGTAAACATACCATAATACATCTTCAAGATATCAGCTGAGTGGAGTTTACCATTACAATCCTACCTGTAGAGCATCCACTGGTTCAGTGCTCTCTGTATGTAAGCAGACTGAGCCATCTCAGTACCTCAGCAGCTTCAGGTTGTCAGAGTCTGTGAACTCTACAAACTCCTTGTAGAGCTCACATCTCTTTGCACTCAAATGAGAGAATAATTTTGATTCTAGTAAGTTGTCTCAGATTACTCATGGTGTAATTATTAGTTATAGACAGGGGCGCACATAACTTGTTTGGTTTGGTTCTCAAGGGATGTTGCTTAAATGCGCATTTAAATCGCTTTTTTAAAAAGCTATTTGTCAATCGAGTGGTAAAATGCCATTGGACAGTACACACGTGGGAGCAACCAATCAACTTTCGCCTCAATTTGAAGAGCCAATCCTCTCTCACTTGTAACACTCACTGTCATTGGACAGTTAGTACGGTGACCGGGAGGGGACATGTTCGGTTCGGTTTTGTCGTGGCCACAACATATAAACTCGTGGGAACGTGATAATATGCCGTGGTCACAAGATATTAATTCGTGGGAATGTGACAATAAGTTGTGGCCACGAGATCATTTTGTCGAGGTAACGACATCCTTATGGTGGCCACGAGATCATTTTGTCGAGGTAACGACATCCTGATGGTGGCCACGAGATCATTTTGTCGAGGTAACGACATCCTGATGGTGGCCACGAGATAATTTTGTCGAGGTAACGACATCCTGATGGTGGCCACGAGATAATTTTGTCGAGGTAACGACATCCTGATGGTGGCCACGAGATCATTTTGTCGAGGTAACGACATCCTTATGGTGGCCACGAGATCATTTTGTCGAGGTAACGACATCCTTATGGTGGCCACGAGATCATATGTTGAGGGAACGACATAATTTCTAATGGACACGAGTTAAATATATTGTTCCCTCAACATATGATCTCGAGGCCACGATTGACAAATGGATAAAGAAAAGCTTTTGCCAAATTCTTTTTAAAAAAGCGATTTAAATGCGCATTTAAAATGATTTACTAATGTACTTTTTATTGTTTTATTGATCTACGTTTAAAAAATGAATTAAATATCCCATTTCAAATTTGTCTATTTATTTATACATTCAAAAAAGATTTTTAAAATTTATTGTTTTATTGTTTTATTAAACTACATTTAAAAAAAGGAATTAAATAAACAACATTGCATTTGCCCTCAATCAGGGTATCTTCCGTTCATTCATGTTTTGATTTGATATTAAAAAAAAAAAAAAAAAAATGAGAAAACCGCACTTTTTTTCGTTTTTCATTTTTAATGCGTTTATTCTACATTTTATGTCTTTCTCACGAAATATTAATTTACTCTGCAGCTGCACACAATTACCCCCATTCTACAACGTTGACACAATGACTGTTTTATTGAAGTGACCAAATATAAAAATCTAGCTGCTCAACGCACTGGGCAGCGAATGTATAGGCACACATTGAATTAAAAAGTGCAAATCAGTAGCCGATGTAAATATGCAGCAGTCATAACTTTTGTTGTAGACAACACCCTGAGTTTTGGACATGGGATGAATTTGAAATATGACAGATTATGAAAATATATTACATGTTATTAGTTAATCAAAGCGGTGCTATAGAGAGATGGACTTAAAATGTGAATTGGATGATTTGATGATGGAGGTGAACTTGTTTATGCCAATTCGAAATAGGCTATCACACTAATAGGCTATCAAAAAAAAGTAAAATAAATAAATAAAGGTAAAAATGTTAAAACAGTGTTAAAAATAACCATTATAGTGCTCTCTTAAGAAGATATCAATTCTACTTTATCAATATTAGGATATATATCAAAACCCCGAAATAACACTAACAATAATGAGATAAAGAGTATTTTTATAGCCTATTTATTGCCATCTGTCTGTGTCAGAAATTAACTGTAATTGATTTAGTTGATTAATTGATTTTCAGGGGATTTTAGGATTTTTTCCTAATCTTATTAAATATGTATGCTTTCTTTAATGTTAAGTTCTTAAATTTAGTCATTTAAATTACAATAAAATGATGCTATAGGTTGTTACCAATTAAATCAGTATCAACCAAAGGCTTGCAGAGGTGTCAAAGAAGCAGCACCTGAAGTCGCTTTTAGATTTATGAGTTGTTAGATTGCTCAGAGAGGGCAGTATATGTGTAGGAATTACAGTTGCATAATGTAATGCCATTAATGTTTTAAACATCATTTTGAATACAGAAAATTTTAAATGACAAAATGAAACGATAATTGGATTATGAAATTAATGTCGCCAGTAGGTGTCAGCAAGTCATTGTGTTAATGATTGAGTCATTTATTTAAGCGATTCGTTCAAAACACTGATTCATTAAGGAATGAAACACTGCTCTGTGCGCTAGGAATCAGTCACACAACAGTTCTGATATGCATTGGAAGTTTAGTTGGCAGAGAAAATAAAACACCGTTTTGTGTAACATTCATTAATAGTCAGTATTAATGAAATAAACTCAGAATATTGCCTTAAACAAAAGTTATAACTTTAAGAAAAGGAAAAAATAGCATGTTGCATATTATATACATATATTATGAAAAATAAGGATTAACTGAATATTTGACATTTGACATGTCCTACACTTCTCTATGAAAACAAAACTCAAAATAGAATAGGCCTAATAGATATGCTGTGACTGTAAAATACACACCCACACATGCATACATACATTATATATATATATATATATATATATATATATATATATATATATATATATATATATATATATATAAATAAATGTGTGCAGCTGCAAAGTAAATTAATATTTATGAGATAAACTAATATTTCACGTGATAAATTAATGTCTACACAGAATTAAGCCCTGACTCTTCATCAGAACGATTTGTGTCAAGCCATTCACTAGTCTGGCTAGAATTCAGAAAGAGATTAAATGTAGAATAAACGCATTAAGAATCCGTACAGCTGTAGAGCGAGGGACTTTTATTCTGTTGATCTGAACCGATGAACAACTGATGACGACATGGTTTGACGTCTCCTTAACCAATCAGCGGAAAGAGGCGTTTCATTCATTCACATGTAGAGATCGAATATTCAAACTGCTTATTTGTTTCCAACCCCAGAACGAAAAAAGAAAAAATAAGCCAGTTTTTTGTTTTTTTGTTTTCATTTTAAAAATGAAAAATGAAAAAAGGTGTGGTTTTCTCATTTTTCTGATTTCAATATCAAATCAAAACATGAATGAACGGAAGATTCACTGATTGCCCTCGCCCCTCCTTCCTCCGCCTCCTGAGTTTGAGTTCTTTCTACTTGCTCAGGCACTTCTTTTACAGTTAGGCTGTCGACTGGCCTTTTGATCATATTTTTTCTAAAGGCCGCCTTCTGGCTTGATAGTGAAAGTGCTTTTAGACTTAAAAGAACTTTTGATTTCATCCTTCTTCATGCATTTAAATAAGAATAAATAAGGGGAAAAAAATAAGGGAAAATCTTCGTTCTACAAGCCGCAGGAAGGTAAGCTGGGTCTATATTTTTATGTTTATAAAAAGTGCAGACCTTGTTTTCCTGAGCATGTAGTCAGTAAAGTTAGAAGGGGTTCTTTTGGACAAAATAACTGAATCATTAGGTTGGCTAGTTTTCAAAATATGCAGGCTGCTTTATGGCCACTATTTTGTAGCCTCCTATGTTAGAGTAGCTTCTTAGCTAATACTTTAGTTTGGTTTGAGTTAACACTCGTCGCTTCAGTTATTTGTGTGCTTATTGGCCGCCTGACACTGTTTGCTTGCAGTGCTTCATTTTCTCCTCATATTTGAAGGTTTCAAAATGAAGCCCAAGCTTTGCTTGGCCCAGTAGGCCTTAACTAGCAGCTAGGCTAGAGCTAGGTTTAGGTGTTTGTTTGTTACATCACCCTTATTATTACTATCCCTGTGAGGTTGTATAGTTCCTAGTTCTGGCCTCCTCCTGAGGGAGTTGCGGGCCGTATGCCCATTTCCCCTTCGATGTGAAAATGTAGGTGCTATGGCTGAGGTTAACTGCTAAGGTTATAGGCTGTTATTAGCCTTCCTGGTGCTGTTTTTCCCAGGTGGTAGGCCCTTATCTTCTAGAAGATGAGTTATGCAGTGCTGCTAGGCCCCACTTTTTAGAACTTTTGTCATGCTTATAATGTCTTCACATGAGCCCCTTGAATTATATTCAAAGTTTGAGCATACGGTGCTAATTGTTTTTAGCTTTCGGCATCAAGGGTTCAATACAGATCTCAGATCTGTTTTGTGAAAGCATTTGTCCTGTTTGGATGGCATGTATTACAAAGCATTTGCATTTGCTTTGGGTTCTAAGCTTTAGCCCTACATACTTTCATTATATGTGAGCTAAAGGACCGATTAATTGCCATTAGAATGAAATTACTGACCCTAAACATACAAGCTTGATATAAATGCTCATTTTAGAAGAAAATTTCAGATGGCACTTAGAGGCTTTTGCATCTGAAGTCTTCAAATGTTATAATCATCACAGTATATTAATGCAGTTGTAATTTCACTTGTAAAAGCATTTATACTCGCTGAACTGGATTTAAAAACCATTACATATGGATTTCTGAATGGCTTAAGGATTTTATTGTTAGTGATTCAACTGACTTTATTTATTTTAAAATAGTTATGAGTGGATGCCCCTTTTTTTTTTATTTGGTAACCTGCTCTCTAAAATGTCTACGCCTGTCTTTGGTGGAAGGGCAAGACCATAAAGAGACATCATAAAATTATTTCATTGCTATTTTCCATCATCTTAGGACAGAAATAATAAAATTTAATGTTTTTTTTTTTTTTTTTTTTTTTTACATGACTTTATTTTTTTTTATGTTTGTATCTCCCAGGATATGTCCATTTATTAAGTGAATACAGAATGCTTGTTTGGCAATGTGTTACAACATTTTAAAACCTTTTATTCTCTCTAGAAAGGTGCATATTAAATATTACACAGTAGGCTAATATAATCATAATTAGACAATATATTTATTTTTCAACAGAATTTTACAAAGAATGTTTAGTTTAAGTTATAAGAGAAAAAAATGTTTAAAGAATCTGGCTATAATGTTGTGATGCGCATTACCAACCAAGCATTCTGTTTTCAATTAAATTATATTGAAACCAAGAAATGAGACCCAAACATTCCCTGCCTCTCCCCGCAGCCTCTCAAATGTTTGTATCCCCCACTTCGCCCCTTTTAGGGTTAAATAAAGCCATAATAATCTTTTATAGGCTAGTTGGGTAACCCACTTGGGGCCACTGTGTTTTTTTTTTTTTTTTTTTTTTGCAGGCAAGCTCACAGTGGGTCAGCCACTGAAAACCCACATGGGCCCCACATTGGTTAACCCACACGGGGCCTATTTCAGATTTCTGTGGGCAAGCCCACAGTGGGTTGGCCCATGGAAAACCTACATGGGGGCCCAAAAGGGCAAACTCACGTGGGGCCTGCATGGGCTCACCCACACTGGGCCTGTTTGGGACCCATATAGGGGCCCCAAAGGGCAAAACTTCTGTGGGCCCCACGTGGACTACCCACATGGGGCCCATATGGGGTTTAGTGTGGGTTTGTCCTGCCCACACTGTCCCACAGTAAACCCACACTGTCCCACAGTGGGCCCGCACTGGCATGTTTGCTGGGATCAGCGGTGGGTCATCAGGTAGTTTTAATGACGTCTTCAACATAGTAAAAGTAGATAAGGCTCATGGGTACTGTAGTATTTAGTTTACTGTTCGATTTGACACACCAAATAGATGGAAAAAATGGCATTTCTCAGAAAAGAAACCGTAGCACAAAGGTAGTAGCCTACAGAATATAAAGCAATAAAAACAAGGATAAAATCTCCTGGTTAAATGTTGAGTAATGTAGTGCTTAAAGTTTAAAAATGAATAACAAATGAGAAAAAAAACAATGCTTCCGAGTGGCAGAAAAAAAAAAAGTGGTGCAGACACGAAAGATGCTTCCTCTAGAAATACATTCGATCGAAAGTCGTGCTGAGTGACACGAAAAAAAAGGGAAATTTGTGTCCACGAACACGAATCAGTAGATTCAATTTAGTGACTATGTCACAAACTGCCGTGAGACTGGGTTCAGTAAAGGCTGTTGAACTGAACTGTTAGACGCTCCATTACTGACACTGCAGTTCCTCACAGTAGAAGAGCACAGTGTGTTTTAATGCTGCTGGAGCTCATGGATGTTGTTCAGTACCAGAGAACTGAGAAATCTTCCACCCTGAACACTGATATTGTGTCATTCAGAAACACAATGAAACCAAAGAGCTGCTGCAGTTTATTACATGAACTAATAATGAGCCCAGAACAGTGTAGAATGAATGATAGAAAGTGTTCAGTGACCTTACAAAATATAAATAATGACCAAACCAATAACATACATGATTCTGTCAATAGACTTCAGAAATGTGTGTATAATTGTTTGACATGTTTCACAGCATGAGGAAGATGTTGGAAAATGTGTTTGTGACTGATCTACAGTCTTCAGGATAATGATTTAAATAGAGAGAGTCACTTTGCATTGTGACACATGCTTCAGTGCTCTGAGAGTGTTTATAGTGCTGTGAGTTTAACACTTCATGACTGAGAGCAGAACAGAACACAATCTTCATCATCACACAAGACAAAAGAACAACAATGAACACAATCACCTTCTTCATCTGGACTCTCACACTGTTTGCTCAAGGTTTGTGGTAAAATATTTATAATGATTAATAATTTATTTTAAAATGTGAAATTTATTTAATTTTCTTTTCTTTTTTCTTTCTCTCAGAGTGTAGAGGACAGATCACTGTAACTCAGAGTCCATCAACAATAACAGTTCAACCAGGACAAGAAGTCAGAATAAACTGTAAAACCAGCAGTGCAGTGTATGATGGTGATTGTTTAGCCTGGTACTTACAGAAACCTGGAGAAGCTCCTAAACTCCTGATTTATTATATAAACAACCTTCAGTCAGGAACTCCATCTAGATTCAGTGGCAGTGGAGCTAGATATGGAACTGATTTCACTCTGACCATCAGTGGAGTCCAGACTGAAGATACAGGAGATTATTACTGTCAGAGTGCACACAGTGGTTATGTGTTCACACAGTGATAAAGAGTGGTACAAAAACCTCGGTCAGTCAGACGTCACAGTGATGCACTGATACAGCTGAGAGATACTGCAGCTGCTGATGGAGGATCACAAACAACACAGTGGTGTATCAAACCTTTCAGAAACTTTATTTATTTATTTTGATGTACTAAGCATGTAACATAATCTCTATATTATATAAATGTTAGTGATGCTTGGTCCTGCAAAACTTTCCACTACAATGTAATCTAACTGCAGGAAAGTCCGTCACTTTAATTGCACTTCCATGGTTCATCACTAGATGGCGTGTCTGTTACATAACTGAGTTCTCTATCTGTCAGTCACTTTGACGTTGTGTCATGTGATGAAACTAGTGTAGTGTTTCTCAACCTTTTTTACTCGATGGCCTCCTCCATCATCAAATCATAAACTGTGAGGTCAGATTAGTTTACACACATCAGAAGGTCTACTCTCTCATCACTGCATAGAAAGACGTGAAAATGAGATGCTAAAATTCACTGGTTAAAAGCAGCACTTTAAAGGAAAATTCACTGATCACACTGATGCACATTATGACAGAAACCCTTAACAATGTTCTAACATCATAAATACAGCGATTATGATATAAAGAGACAGTAAAGCAAATACAGGATAAATGTGAAACTGCAAAAGGACCTCTGCTTCCCCGTCGACATACAGCATGAGCTCAAATGCTTAAAGAGGAAACAATAAATCTTCCTATGGTGTCCCAGTAATTGTTCCCGATTAAACCACTGAAAATACAACATTACATACAAGTTTTGCTGAAGTTATTTATAGATTCTTTTCTTTATTCCTCTATGGCATGGTGTCACCCTCAGGAAACATAAAACGTTTTTCACACCGGATCAATATATGACACGTCTGTTCAATGAAATGAGGGGCTGAAGTGGTGCAGCCTTTTCTGTTTATCCACATTTCATGATGGATATATTATCAGGACCCCCAAGAGTTAAATAAAAACAAAACAAGCCCTATAATTTAATGAAATAACACATTATGAAGAAACTACATATGTAATTAGATGATTTGAAATTGAACAATATACTCATACAACACAATCACACACAACACTGATCACAGACAAACACTAATAACACTAGATCATCTAAATCAACATCAATCTTGTGTTTCTGAAGAGAATGAGTCAGTGTTTAATATGATCATCATGTTTTAGGTGTAATATATGATCCCTGTCAATCAAACTGAACAGACTGAATTCAGTTGATTTTCATAATTATTTTCATCTATCTATTTTCATCGTGACATTTTCAGCAGAAGTGAAACTGGTGTGTTCCAGTCCAGATCATGTGACCAATCAAACAGTGAGACTGAAAAGCCCATTTGCATTGTCAGGGTGGAGTGATTGTGATCCTCTCAGAATAGAGCAGCTCTGTCTCCAGAGACCATGTTCAAACCCCAAGAGCTTTATTTGACTTTATTTCCTGCTACATCAAGCTTGTGAAAAGCACCTGCATCTTCATCTGTTAGTTGAATGATGTTGTCAGACACAAAGTGAACTTGTTGAGAAGCTTTATTGAATGTTACAGCAGATTGAAAGATCACACAGTGCTTTGACACGCCAGCTCTCTTTCAGTATTGAGTTGTAAATCACTACAGCTGCAGCACTAGACTCATGTGAATCCTGCCTGACACAGGACACTCAGATACGGCTCATCTTCAGGAGAGAAACATCAGCACTCAGAGCTCTTGTGGAACGAGACCTCATGAGGAGCTCCATCATGTGTTACTCTGCAGACGTACACCTCTCCCTCTTCCCAGCGTGCTTTGCTGAGGGTCAGGACGCTACTGCGGCTGTAGCGGCCGTCTCGCTGGCTCTCCGCGCTGGTCACGACCCCCTCGGTGACCTCTGACCCGTCCAGTGTCCAGCTCACCAGCGCCCCCTGTGGAGAGTAAGAGCTGAGCAGGCAGAGCAGTGCGGCTGAGTCTCCAGAGATCTGCAGAGAAGAGGGCGGCAGCAGAGACACTGAGGGCTTCACTGTGGGACCAGCTGCAGGAGACAAACAACACATTCACAAACACAAAGAAAACACACTGTTTCACTCACAGCATTTCAACAGCAGCAGAAATCACCACAATCTGATCCTTCATGACATTCAGCATCACTAGAGCTGATATAATATACAATATACAAACTACACAATCACTATATACATTTAAATCAAACCTCAGAGATTAAAATAAACATACTGAGACACTGACTGATTTAATTCCAGCAGTTTTTGCATCCCAATATAATTTACATTTTTACTTAAGTGAGAAATTCAACTCAAAATATAACTCAGTTTCAAAGTTTGACTAAAGCTCAGACAAAATTAAAATTATATCACTGATAAGAACTAGAAAACAATAAATTAAACATTTCTAAACATATGTATATTTTTGTATAAGCTGTACTTACATTAAAAACATTGAATTAGAAGCACAACATGAGCAAAAGAGATTCAGTATTTTTTTAAGGAGTAATGCTGTTCTTCTGAATGAATAAACATGATAATATCATTGTTTTATTAAATAATTATAAAACAATATCAGTATCACTTTACTTAAAGCCCTCATGAAGTCATTTTAATGCATTAATTAAGGATTGTTATACACATTATCTCGTGAATAATTATAACCAAAATTATGACAAATTATAATACTGCTCTATTCATTGTTACACCTTTGGAAATTATAATGTATTAAAACACATGAGAAACAACCAATTTCAGATGTAGCAAGGAATTTGCAGATATACTGCATTTTACCTTTGGTTACAATAATTTATGAAAATATATAAGGCATTGAAATCTATATTATGAATACCTTTATAATGCATTATACATAAAGACTTTACTTTAACTTTCACCACAATATTTAATAATCATATAAGTGCTGTTCTTGTTTCAACACTTTCTGAAATCTAAATTGTATATATTTTTATTTTAATAGTTAATTAAAAGGACTTACCGAGCACCAGTTTAGTTCCTCCACCGAAAGTCCACCACAGTGATACAATCTAATGAAACGGTCGTACAAAAACCTCTATTCCACTCGAGTGAACACAAACTCCAGCAGAGAGAGAGAAACAACACTTCAACACACTGATATTAGAAGAAACTCACATCTTCTCAACACTCACACATTCAGTTTGGACTAAATGTGTTTCAAAGGAACAACAAACACAAATTCATTTCAAATGTTTGTTATTACTGGAAAAACAGTCATAATCAGTTGAAGATTTTATTGATCTCGTTTACAATCGACATGATTCAGTTTGACTTCATGTAGTGATTTTTACTTTGTCCATCCAAGGACGCGAAGTAAAATAGGGATTGGTACTCACGTCACCGCTGACGTTGTGATTTTTGGACACACGTCTCTTAAGGTGTGGTTATGAGTACATCAGATGACCACTTCCCCCTTTTTCCCTAGTTCAGGGCACCAGTCAAGGTCTTTTACCTTGGCAGTATGAGAACACTCCCAACTTGTAGAACCTTTTCTGTATTATCAGCACAAGGAAGACACAAGTGTAATAAAATAAACTTTATTAACAAAAAGATAAACAAGAATAACTAACACAACTACTAAATGAATACCATGAATGATAAAGGAATAAAGTGCATAAGATACATAGAATACAAGTGATTAAGTTGGGTGTGGCTATGGAAGAGTTATGTTATCTTATGGAAAGATAAACTGTTTCTCTAAAAATAATAAGGTGGAGAACCTTATTATGCACCAAACAAATAAACGAAAGATTATTTGTTATTAACTAACATCAGCTATTACATCTAATGGGAATTGGGAAATTATATACTGATAATATACACCAATGCCAAGGTCTCTGGAAAGAGGTTTGGTTAAGTGATATTTACGTTCCACATGGTTGAGTCCGATGACGGTGACGTCTTCCACTGGTTGTGCTGGGTGACAATGCAGTGGGGAGAGGAGCCAGAATCTGTTTCAACAGTCTTGAACACGAAGCTCTCTTTACAGAAGAGGTTCTACAAGTTAGCAATATCACCAATCTTTCAGATAAATCAGCTGACCACTTTACATTAATTCTAAATGAATGAAAGCCCCTGTTGAGAGTGTTCTCATACTGCCAAGGTGAAAGACCTTGACTGGTGCCCTGAACTAGGGGGGAAAGTGGTCATCTGATGTACTCATAACCACACCTTAAGAGACGTGTGATCCAAAAATCACAACGTCAGCGGTGACGTGAGTACCAATCCCTATTTTACTTCGCGTCCTTGAATGGACAAAGTAAAAATCACTACATTCATATCCTATATTTCTCATTCATTCTCTTGTCGTGTGCTGATATAACAGTAGGTCGTTCACATGGAGCATTGTGATCGGTTTAAAAGTCCAATCCGAATGAAAATGCTCCATATAAACACCTCAATCAGAATAAAAATTGTAAACCGAATGAAATTGTAATTGGTTTAAACCTTTCTATAAACCAAACAAAATAAAAACCGATTATTTTGCCTCTACGTCATCACGTCAAGAGGTCAGGGGTCGTCAGAATGCAAAATGGCGGTGTCAAAATCAAACTGGAGTAAAACTGAAACACATTTATTAAATACACTGAAGGAACTCAGTTAATCATTACTACAGACCTTTTCTTTCGGAGGGAGGGGTGGTTTTGAGATGCACAGCCACCAAACAGGTCAGCTTCCTGTGTCCGTCTTTTCCTCGTATCTTCCTGCAGTAATATATGCTACAAATCCACACTGTTGCTTGATTAACAGCAACACTTCACATGTAAACGTGGCTACTGTTTATAGAAATATATCTGATGATCTGTGACCTCTGAGGTGACCTTTGACCTCTTTTATCATGGATGATGTTGTGGAGTTTCTCATAATGATCTTCTGTTCTTCATATGAAGCTCATTCATCATGATTCACAGAAAAACCTGCAGCTTCAAATTAATCAATCAATAATTCTGAACATTTCATATTAACATTGTTTAATCTAGTGTCACATGACCTGATTATGAGTCCTGATGAACTTCATGTGTAAAATGTGGGAAAAATAGGCAACATGAAAATATTTCCTAGAGAGCAAAATGTCAACATTGATCAAAAGACCATAATAGACTTATTTCTGGTTTACTCTAAATACAGTAAAAATAATTTATTTAGTACTTGATTTCTCATTGTTAACATGTTTTTATAAATGAAGTACATTAATGTGTTCATATAGAAATAATTATTGTGTTTAATGAATATGTTTAAAATGATCTACACTCTTGATTCTCCAGTCATTTCAGTGGCCTAGAAAAATCTTTTGTCCTCCTTATGGTGGCCACCATGTTGAGATCACATGACCAGCTGAATTCTGCTCACTTTATCTCAGTCACATATTATCAGAAACATTCACCTTATATAAATGAATCATGAGAGTGAATAGATTATTTCTACAGCGGCACTGAAAGCTGAAAATGCTTCATTCACACTGAGAGATGTTCATGTAAAGTCAAAGACTAGTGTCTCATCAGACTGACAAACATAAACAAAAATATTTCACAATAAATCAATATAAACAATTAATCATTAAATGGTTCATGAATGTTCTGAAAGTAAAATCTTATATGTAGAGAGTTTATTAGTGTGTCTGTTGTAAATCCTGCCCACTTGTTTGCATTGTGACACATGCTTCAGTGCTCTGAGAGTGTTTATAGTGCTGTGAGTTTAACACTTCATGACTGAGAGCAGAACAGAACACAATCTTCATCATCACACAAGACAAAAGAACAACAATGAACACAATCACCTTCTTCATCTGGACTCTCACACTGTTTGCTCAAGGTAAGACTGATAAAAACTGACTCTGGTGTTGGTGTTCTTGTAAAAGTATATGATGGTAGTAGATTTAAACAATAATTGTTTTTCTTTTCTCTTCTTCAGAATCCAGAGGAGTGACTCTGACTCAACCTGAAGTTAAAACTGTCCAACAGGGTCAAACAGCTTCAATAGAGTGTCATATAGATGTAGGAATATACGGCAGCTACTTAGCCTGGTATCAGCAGAAACCTGGAGAAGCTCCTAAACTCCTGATTTATGATATAAAGAGCCGTTATACTGGAACTCCATCTAGATTCAGTGGCAGTGGAACAGCAAATACTGGACGAGATTTTACTCTGACCATCAGTGGAGTCCAGACTGAAGATACAGGAGATTATTACTGTCAGAGTGCACACTATATCAACAGTAAATGGGTGTTCACACAGTGATAAAGAGTGGTACAAAAACCTCGTTCAGTCAGACGTCACAGTGATGCACTGATACAGCTGAGAGATACTGCAGCTGCTGATGGAGGATCACAAACAACACAATGGCAATGTTTAGACTTTTAAAATTAATTAATAGAGTGAATATATATATATATATATATATATATATATATATATATATTTTTTTATGAAATAACGGTAACACTTTACAATAAGGTTCAGTAGTGAACATTAGTTAACTACATTAGTTAACATGAACTAATAATGAACTGCACTTCTACAGCATTTATTAATCTTTGTTAATGTTAATTTCAACATTTACTAATGCATTATTAATCTTGTTATAGTTAAAGATTAGTAAATACAGTAACAGATGTATTGCTCATGGTTAGTTCATGTTAGGGGTGTGATGGCACTGGTTTCACGATTCAATTCAGTTATGATTATCATGTCAATGATTCGATTCAATTCGATTTCACGATGCATCACGATGCATTCTTTGCAACCACGGTTTTCAATAATCAGTACTACATTAATCAGTAAATAGTCTACAAGCAGTCAAATATATGAACTCCCTTTTTATTTTATCTGCTTCAAATAAAACTTAAGTCTGAACAGAGTAAATACACTAGTAAATGAACACTAGTAGTAAGTGAACACTAGTAAATAAATACTAAAGGCACATGAAACTGTCAAGTACTGAATGCATTTAAAGTGCAGTGTACTTGTCACAGTCTGTTTAGTTTCAGTTTCAGTTTATGGACTTTGTTTTCGTTCTGTGATCACATGTTCTGTTTCCCGCCTTAATCATTAGTTAATCTGTATCACCTGTGTCTAGTTAATCATCCTTGTTATGTTTGCTATTTAGTTTGCCCCTGTTCACTCAGTCCTTGTCCGTTCACCGTTGTTGTAAGTGGTGTTGCTTTCCTATGCCTATTAACCTGTGGATTACGTCATTAAAATTAGTATTTGGATTTATACTCCTCGTCTGTGCTCCTTACTGCAGCAAACCGTAACAGTACTATTTAAATGTTAACAAATGTATAAAAATTAAGTTTATTTATAGTACAGTCTTCAAAACAAAAACTTTCTGCACAGCTCTAATATACAACATAAAATCAAATAAATATAAAATAACAGCACTGGGCACTTCCTGTTACCTGGGCTTTGGTTTCATGGTAGAGTTCAGGTATTACCTTTTCCGTGAAGCGGCTGCGTGCTGGGAGACTATATCGTGGCTCTAGCGTCTTTAACATGTGATGAAACCCGGGGTTTTCCATGACAGAATAAGGCTGTAGATCCTTCGCTATGAAAGCTGCCACAGATCTGGTTATTTTCTTCCCTTTCTCCGAGTTGTGCGGCAGAGTTGATATTGTTTGAACTATTGTTAGCTGAGCTGGGTCGGCCTTGGGAACAGCAGCCGTCAGCATCTCAGGGTGAAAACGTCTAACATGATTTCTTAAATTAGTCGTATTCCCAACATTTTTTATTTCAGCGTAACAGGTTTTACACACCGCATGTGTCTTGTCCAGCTCATCGTGCCTACCAATTCGTTCATAAAAACCAAAATGTGCCCAGATCTCAGATTTAAAATTTGTAGGTGCATTTTTTAATCTGTATTTCGCCTCCTTCCGCCATTTTAAACTCGCATGACTGACACGCATATATGCGAATGACGTCATAGGTTATAGCTGCATCGATGCAGAATCGTCCGCGTCCGCATCGCGATGCATCGATGCAACGATTAATTTCAACACCCCTAGTTCATGTTAGTTAATACATTAACTAATGTTTAACTAATGAACCTTATTGTAAAGTGTTATCAAAATAACCGTTAGTGCTGATATTAATTATGGCAACACTGGGATGTTTTATTGTTTGTGTTTCAGATCACAGTATGAGAGCGATGTGGAGTGAAGCAGAAATAGCAGTTTTTAATGTGTTTTCTCTCACTCCAGGATTGAAAGAAGTGGTTTATTTCTCCAGTGATCATGGAAAATAAGCAAACTAACTAATCAGATTTAGTCTGAAAGGTAAGTTAGAAAGTTCTTGCTTATAGAAGTGTTATATAAAAGTAATATGACATTCACAGTCGTGCTGCTCTTCATGTCTATGGTAGAATCACAGCCGTGCTGATATTCAGTATAACTGCACTCTTGATCATGTGAAACTGATTAAATATGGCAGGATGAAATAAACAGCACCTGGAGATCATGTGACCCTTCTCTAGCAATGCACACATAGTCCTTCACTCGTCTCATTTTGTCAGATATTGTATAATCCTGTCAGTAAATTTTGAACCACTCTTTATCTAGCCCACTATGAGTACACCAGCAGTCAAGGACAATCTGAAAAGAGAGACTGAACAATCACCAATAAAGAAAAAATTCAAAGATTCCATCATATCCAGAGAGGATCTCGACGCTGCTATAGTTAACGGTATCAAGCTAGCGCTCAAAGATCAACAAAGCACTCTTGATTCGGTTGTGGCTTCGACAGTAAGAGAAGTGATAGACTCTGCACTGATCCCAGCACTCCGTGATCTACATTTGGATATACAAACAACCAACGATTCTGTTAAAGAACAAAAAGCAGAAGTTGAAAAGCTAGCCAACATGGCAAAACAGACACGTGACCGGGTCGATTCTGTTCAGGCTGCTGCACGTGAGGATAGGAGGACAGTCAAAAACTTAAGAAATCAGCTGGAACAACTCACCGGAAAAATGACAGACATTGAAGACAGGAGCAGGAGAAATAACGTATGACTGGTGGGTTTGCCTGAGGAGGCGGAGGGATCTGATGCAGCGGGCTTCCTCAGAGCTAATCTTTCCAGGTGGATCTCTTCACTGAAAGGCCATGACATCGAGATTGACCATCGCGTGTACGACTGAAGGAAAAATTCTGATCGGCCGCGTACTCTCATCTTTCCTGTACTAAGATGGCATGACAGGTCAGCGATCCTGAAGGGTGCTCGGCAGGCGTATCCGGTGAAATATACACAGGACAATGTCACGCTACAATTTTTTCCTGACTTTAGTCCAGCCACAACTACCAAGAGAAAGACCTTTAATCCAGTCTTGAAGAAGATGACAGCATTCGGTCTCCAGCCCTTCCTCATCTATCCGGTGGTGATTAAACTACGGCACAAAGGTGAGCAGATGATGTTCGACTCTCCTCAAAAGGCGGAAGATTTTGTGAGTTCCTTCATATAAGATATACTCTGCAGCGGGAAGGCAACGTCTTCCGTCTCCATCCCTTCAGCTCAATGAGGGGATAAAGTTTATGATGATCCTCACTGTCCTTAAGAGAACGATAATAAGGTGGCCATGGACGCTTCGTCCCCTTGGAATTATAAGGCTCTATCTGCGTTCTGAGTAGTTTTGAGATATTGAGCTTCAAAGTTTTCTGCATTCCATATAGCAAAAACTATATGGGGAACAAGTTTCTTTCAAACATGAAAATAACAGGGACCCTAAATGTATTCTAAATGTACAATATCAAAATCCTCTCGGGTCAAATGCAGATAGAACCTTCTAATTCTAAAAAAAAACACTTTTTGCTTGGAATTATAAGGTTCTATCTGCCAAAAAATTAATTGAAGCAATAATTTTCAAGAAACACAAACAGTTTGCTTATAATTTATTTTAAAACATTAAATTAGTGTTGACATGGATGAGAAAGTTCAATTTAATGTTTTTTTGACATTTCATGTTTTAAATGAATATTTATATATGGGTAATTTAACACATTATTGCAGGAACCATTTAAGTTTCAGTTTCCTTTTGTTAAGACAGAAAGCAGCTACTGTAAAGGCTTGAACACACCAAGCCGACGCCGACGAACTAGTGGCGATGAAAGCAGACTGTGGGGTTGGCTCACGTCGGCAGCGTCTGTGTCCACAGTTGCCCTGACACACCAAACCAATGCTAGACAGTTGACGGCCAAGTAGCACGTCAGTTCTGCGCCTGTGTGAGATGAAATGTCTTTTCCAAACCAGCAGGTGGCAGTAGCTGAACAGCCAATCCGAATGATCTGATGGCCCGGTGGACCAACAAGCTCCAACGCCGATTCAACATTTCAAATCGGCCGAAAAAAAGCAGACAAGGACCAACTTCAGCCAACGGTGTGGAACACACTGAGAAAACTTAGTCAGTCGACGAACAAAAACTGCCCGACGGCCGACCATCGGCTTGGTGTGTTCCTACCTTAACACATCTGAGCAGGACTTTATTCCACAGAAAGAGGGATGTACAATGGCTTTCTCTAGACATCAATAATGCTGAAATAACATGCTAACGTTTACTGTTGTAATTAAGACCCCATGAATTAAATTTTTGACTATTTGACCTTTAAGCCTTAATATTGTAAAATGTAAGATATTTTAGGACTAAAAAACTGCAAGAAAACAGACAATGCTTCAGCAAAGTTTAATAAACATTGAAAAATGTTTCACTGACTATATAATTAAAAATATTTCACATTTAAAATATTCAAATTACTTAAACTATGCAACAACTCAGTTTCCCTTTCGAAAGGGAACTTCAACTCTGCACTAGACTGCGCTATGGGGAACCATCACTCGTGACAGGTGTTCGAAATGCCAAGAATCACACAACTCCAATCCTATTGGCCGGCGACAGCCTATGATGTTGAACGGCGCGAACCGTGACGTATAAAGGGAGCACCTGAGGAAGCAGTCAACATCTTCTCGCTTTTCAGGACTGTTTTGTTCGTGCCATTGTTTCACAAACTCCGGTAGGAAATTACTCCTTTTATAACTGCAAACGTCCAGGAGGATGTGTTCATCCATGTCTCAGGGGTTTGACACTTGATGTACACGTTTCTGGTGTTTTTCTGTCTGGAGAGGAGCGAACGCATAGACGATGCTTGAGGGCGGCGTCTATGTGTGTTTGTCTATTCACTGTGAGCGTATCTCCTGTTGCGATACTCCGTTCTCGTTTGACACTCTTCCTGAGGGAGGAGGTGTCTGCATCTGTGCCTGGTTTTTGTAGCCCGTGTGTGCTGAGGCAATACGGCGGCTGCAAGCATAGGGCTCGCAGGTGAGCTCGTTGGGAAGTCTGAGAAGAATTATATTTCTCTCGGCTTCCCCGGGGCTGACGAGGTTGTGAGTTGGATGACGGTGACGTTGGTGTTTGATGTCACCGCGTCCGATAGCGAGCGCTCCTCTGGCCTCTGGGTATGTGAGCTGCTGTGTTTTTGGGACGCGCTTTTCAGCGGGCTGCAGCTGCCATGTGAGCGCGTTAAGAAAGGGGCCGTGCGCGACAGCTCGCCGAACGGTTCCTTTCTGCCAATGAATGTTGCAGCTCCCATAGACTTTCCATTCTCTCCTGATCTCCGCGTTTGAGATCGGGAGGGCATGGAAAACTCCCTGGCCATTCAGATTTGGATCTGAGCCAGACAGACGGGAGGAGGAAGAAGCGAGAGTGAGATGGGTGATCAATTGTAAACACCGTTGCGTTTATAATCGATCCCCCAGCTATGTAAAGGGTGATTTATATCTACCCTCTCCTCTTCTTCTTCTTCTTTCACCTCCCATATATATGCTCAGGCGCTTCTTTTACAGTTAGGCTGTCGGCTGGCCTTTTGATAATATTTTTTCTAAAGGCCACCTTCTGGCTTGATAGTGAAAGTGTTTTTAGGCTTAAAAGAACTTTTGATTTCATCCTTCTTTATGCATTAAAATAAGGAGGAAAATATTCGTTCTGTGAGCCGCAGGAAGGTAAGCTGGGTCTATATTTTTTGGTTTATAAAAAGTGTAGACCTTGTTTTTCCTGTATAGCTTTCCTGAGCATGTAGTCAGTAAAGTTAGAAGGGGTTCTTTTGGGCAAAATAACTGTAGCATTAGGTTGGCTAATTTTCAAAATATGCAGGCCACTTTATGGCCGCTATTTTGTAGCCTCCTATGTTAGAGTAGCTTCTCAGCTAATACTTTAATTTGGTTTGAGTTAGCACTCATCGCTTCAGTTATTTGTGTACAGGGCGGCTTATCGGCCGCCTGACACTGTTTGCTTGCAGTGCTTCATTTTCTCCTCATATTTGAAGGTTTCAAAATGAATGTGGTGTTTTGTTGTTCTCCCTGGTTAGGGTGTGTGTTTCACTGAGTGCATCACCTGTTGGATTGCACACTCAGGTTGAGTGTAGAGAGTCTTAATCTGGTTAGAATAGTATGATCTCTGTTAGCTCCCAGTCGATCATGACCACAGCAGCTGTCTTGCATTTGCTGTTAGATTGTTGGCTCTTTATTGTAGCCTCTCTTTTGGGCGCTGTTGGTTACGATCATGAGTTTGCTCATGTATTTTTAGCACTGCCTCAGGCTTTTGCTCACGTTGTCTGGGGTAATAGGCCTGTTCGGCCTTCCTTAGTCCATGATAGCATTTATATGTGTACTGAGGTACATTGCCTGTTGGAATGTTATGTCCGCTGGCTGGCGACGCATGGTGGTAAAAGTAGTAGGCCTGGCCAGGCCTCCTTTTGTACCCTCTGTGTTGCCCCAGCTGGGCTGGTTATGTCTAGACTCATTCCATGGTTAAGTCATGTTTTGACTCTCGCTGCCTTCAGCCGCACCCACCTCTGTACGAATAGGCCCTAGGTTAAGCCTTTCGTTGAGTTCTGTGGCGTAGTGTGTACTTCTCATACCTGAGGGTTTCTCAAGTACTTGGCCTGCGGGCTGGCCCTAGTCATGAAGCTACCACTGATTGATGCCATGTGTTCATAGAGGTTGTAGGCCCCCGTCAGGGCCTCCTTTCTGTCTGCATGTTGGCACAGCTTTGTGTGGGTTTCTATGTGACTCATCACCATGGATAGGTCATGATGCCACTAGCTGACGCCGCGTGTATACAGGTTGTAGGCCTTCGCAGGCCTCCTTTGTGTAACGCTGGAGTTTGGCTTTGTACTCCTCTCGCTTAGAGAGTAAAAGGTGCTTGAAGTGGCTGAAGTGGCTTGCCTCTCGAGGTGAGCTCTTGTACTAAAATCAACTTTTGGTCTGGTTTTATGCATTTGCTGCCTTGAGATTGGTTTCCTTTAGCTCTACTTGAGCTAAATAGTTACCCTGTCTGTTACTCGGTTCTGTTTTGCTCCTAGAACTTTAGTGGCCGCTAGCTGACGCCGTGTGCAACGGGTAGGCTTTAAGGGCCTCCTTTGTAAGCATGCTGGCTTTTTCCCTGTCAGTTTTTATTTACTTTACAGTAAAGGGTCTTATGTCACTGGCTGGCCGGGGCTCGGGCTGGCTAATGACCTTCCTTTGTAGTCGGTCTGTCTAGCCTGAACCTCGATAACACGGCCACGAGCTGATGCCACATGTCTGCTGAGATTATAGGCCCACGGGGCCTTCTTTAGAGCGTGTTGGTGTACATTGTACTCCTCTTGCTTAAAGAGTGAAAGGGTGCTTTTACCGAGTACACTGCTTGTCGGATTGTGTTGGATGGGCTGTCTTGTGGGCACTCACAGCTACCTAATTACTTTGTTGGTCATGCACTCAGCATGCTTTGTTTTCAGTTCTTTGGCCTTATAGGCCATCCTGAATACCACCCTGTGTGTTGGGTTCATGTTGTGATATTATTTCATTGTAAGAACTCTTAGCTATGTTGTAGGCCCCTTTTGTTCGGCCTCCATGGTTATGTGCCTACAGTACGGTCTGTCTGTTAGGTTGAGCTTCGTACTTCCCTCTGGGTTGACTGCGTAATTGTGCTTAGCTCTCTAAGCTGGTCATTGGTTGTAGACTTCTGTGAAGTCTCCTGTTCAGACTGGCCCCAGGCTGGTTTGTGCTCCCCTGTACCAGGGTGCTCTAGCGCACAGCCTCTTCAGCACTTTATCAGAAGCTGAGTAGATCCTAGGATGAGTGGTCTTACTCCCCTCAGTACGAGGGTTTATAGCGCTCAGCTGAGTTCCGCTCTCCAGGATGGCCATCTCTGCGTGTGGGTTTGAGTTGCTCACTGCCCTTTCGCAGTCGCTCTTACCTGCTCTCCTCTTTTGGAGTTCGCGCATTGGAAATTCTGTATGTCAGACAAGGTTGGCCCAGACTATGTTTGGCTTTCGCTAAATTAGTACGGCCTCCTTGGTGGCGTCAGGGGTGAATTTATCCCCCTAGTGACTGGCCGGGATTCCTTCTGGTTCCCTGGCCACATTCCCTTTAAGTGACCACTTCCTACAGGTTGTTGGTCCCAGATGCCTTGAGCAGCCTTGGCAGGCCTTTTACGAAAGGCCTCTTTTAGGCTCAGCTTGGGCAGTTGGCCGTAGGGAACGCTGTCACTGACAGCCTTGGAGAGTTGCTACCGGTTTTTCCCTGGAACTGCCGGATGTTTGTCCAGACTTTTTGGGAATGCACTCTCCTCCAGCTTGGCGGCGTGGGTATATCATTCCCCATAGCACAGTCTAGTGCAGAGTTGAAGTTCCCTTTCGAAAGGGAACGTCTCAGGTTATGCATGTAACCATGGTTCCCTGAGAACAGGGAACGAGACTCTGCGCTTCCCTGCCATGCTTCGGGATGCCTGCTGAACAGTCCCTCAAAGACAAGAAGGTGTTGACTGCTTCCTCAGGCGCTCCCTTTATACGTCACGGTTCACGCCGTTCGACATCATAGGCTGTCGCTGGCCAATAGGATTGGAGTTGTGTGATTCTTGGCATTTCGAACACCTGTCACGAGTGACGGTTCCCCATAGCGCAGTCTAGCGCAGAGTCTCGTTCCCTGTTCTCAGGGAACCATGGTAACATGCGTAACCTGAGACATTTTACCAACAATGTAAAATTTAACATTTCATCTCACTTAAGTGAAGTTCCTAGATGTAATTTAGGGAGGAGCGAGCCCATTTAATCTTCCAATCAACAGCCAGAGTATATAAGCAGCTTCTTACCTCTTCTTTCAGTCTCAGCTGTTCCAGCATCCCTCCAGCGTACCTTGCCCTATGTAATCATATCCTATATTTATTCACTGGGGGGGTATATCAGAGCTTGCTTCATCGAGCCCCTCCTCAGTGGACAGCAAGCCAAATTAGCTAACCTAATACCCTAAAGATTATATGGGCAAACAAACTTGTTAATCTAGTATACACTTTAATCCAGTGTGCCATAGCGTAGAGCTTTATAGCTATACAGCTCAATTCAAGTACACAGGATGGATCAAAGTTAATACATAACCTAATATATACATAACTTTCCCTCATATGACAATGATGTGACTGGAAATAAGCAAACAGACTACAAAACCCAGACCTATCCTCTTAATAGCGCTGCTGGCTAACGTTAACATGGTGTCTAACTAAAAATAACTCCTAAGCAAAAGATACAGCAAAACAGACACAAAAAGACTGTAATTCCCTGGAATTTGGGCTGCTGTCATTGACAAGATCATAAATAAAATAGTTGATCATGAGGTTTCTAATAAACATCGCGTTGTGTGAAATTATTTAGTCTTCACCGATTTAGCGTTTTTGTGCGCTCTCTTCCTCACTGTGGCGACATGACAAAGAACGCTGATCCTGATTGGTCCTTGTGTGTGCATTCCAAGTGCTGATTGGCTCACAGATACAACCTTATAGAGCCAAGTTAGAGTGCGACTTTGTAGATAGAAGTCGGTAGAAGATAGAAGGTAGATGACTCGTAAATAATAGCAAATTATTATTATTATTTTTTTTTTTCGGGGCAAATAGAGAGCAGTTTATGGCTCAGTGGCTCAGTGGCTCAGTGGCTCAGTGGGTCTGGGGACATGTCTTGCGCTGAAGTGGACTGGTCAACATTTGTTTCTGTTGTTTGCGCAGATCTGCATTCTTGGTAATGTGTGGCCTGCTTTGGTTTTTGTACATAGTTGTTTGTTGTTCCTTTTTCTTGTTTTCTTGTTTTGTTTTCCTGTTCCCTTCAACAGACATCAGTACTTTTATTTATCTTGCTGTTCTTTTAAAAGGATTATGCATCGCGATGGATTGGTATCTAGGATACATCTGTATTATCAGGCACTTTTCTCCACATGTTTTGGGAATGTCCAGTTGTTGTTAACCTATGGACTCATGTGAACTCTGTTTTGTCCTTTTGACTACTAATTGATTACGTCTCTAATCTAAGTTTATGTCTTCTCTTTATGTCCTCTCAATGATGATTCTAACTCCTGTATAAGTTCATCAAAGAAGACAATAATACAGAACTGGTTTACTCCACACATGTGTGCAGAAACATATTGGATTCATAGCCTCCTTAAAATAGTGGCTTGTGAATGTACAACAGCATTAATCAACAAGGCTAAACCCAGTACCATTGATGCATGGCAATGTTTTTCTTCCAACATATTGGACTATATAGGAATGACAACATAATGTTTTTTTTTTTCTTTTTCTCTCTCTTCTCTCTCTCCCACTTTCAGACTGTGAAATTATTGATAACATGTCTGTTGCTCCTCCTTCCCCGTTTGTTTGTTTGTTTAAATGGACGTTTTGTTAAATCTATAGACAATAAAAAATTGATCACAAAAAACAAAACAAACAAAAAAACCTGGAATGTTTTCCTCAAAAACCTTAATTTTTTTTCAACTGAAGAAAGAAAAACGGATGACATGGGGGTGAGTAAATTATCAGGAAATTTTCATTCAGAAGTGAAGATACACAAATTCAATAGAAATGCAAATTCCCTGCATGTATTTGTGAGATGATGTGTCAAAGCAAAAGTCGTCTCAAGCTGGTTTTGTGATCTTGACAATCAGTTCAATGTTCTTCAGTGGCCTTCAAGATCACAGATCTGAATCCAAGAGAAAACCTTTGGAACAATAAGAGATCTGCAGATATTATGGGATTCAATCATGTCAACATGGAGCAGAATCCAGAAACCATCTTGGAAACCTTTTATCACTCCTTCATCATTAGTTATTACTGCTTTGCAAATGTGTTTTTATTTCATATTTTAGATTTTTACACTCTTGTCTCAGATTCAAACATTCAGTCTAAGCCTGTGAAAATCCATCTAATATATAAACATAAATATCAGTTATAAATACAATATTTGCATTTTGATTATGATCATGATGAAAAAATGAGGCTTATTGCAGAATTAACAGTGATTAACAATAAAACATCTAAACTAAATCTGCAAATGATTCCATTCATTACCATATTAATATACTGGACAATGAATAATAATCCTGTACATCCAAATATATTACAATTTAGCAGTAAATGTACACTGTTCTGAAAGAGACATCTCCCCTATAGTGTATATGATTATGACTTTGATGCCATCACAGATCAGTCTGACAGCTGAAGTGAGTTTGTTATGAACTGTAACATGACGACACATTCAGTCAGCTGCAGTATCTCAGTAAAGGCTGTTGAACTGAACTGTTAGACGCTCCATTACTGACACTGCAGTTCCTCACAGTAGAAGAGCACAGTGTGTTTTAATGCTGCTGGAGCTCATGGATGTTGTTCAGTACCAGAGAACTGAGAAATCTTCCACCCTGAACACTGATATTGTGTCATTCAGAAACACAATGAAACCAAAGAGCTGCTGCAGTTTATTACATGAACTAATAATGAGCCCAGAACAGTGTAGAATGAATGATAGAAAGTGTTCAGTGACCTTACAAAATATTAATAATGACCAAACCAATAACATACATGATTCTGTCAATAGACTTCAGAAATGTGTGTATAATTGTTTGACATGTTTCACAACATGAGGAAGATGTTGGAAAATGAGTTTGTGACTGATCTGCAGTCTTCAGGATAATGATTTAAATAGAGAGAGTCACTTTGCATTGTGACACATGCTTCAGTGCTCTGAGAGTGTTTATAGTGCTGTGAGTTTAACACTTCATGACTGAGAGCAGAACAGAACACAATCTTCATCATCACACAAGACAAAAGAACAACAATGAACACAATCACCTTCTTCATCTGGACTCTCACACTGTTTGCTCAAGGTAAATATTTCAATAACATTCCACATTAAAATATTATAATATAATCATCAGTGAATCTTATACAAATATTCTGCTTTTTCTATCAGGTTTCAGTGGACAGGTGACTGTGACTCAAACCCCTTCTGTAAAAACGGTTCAGATTGGTGAATCAGTGACTATAAACTGCAAAACAAACACAGCAGTGTATGATGGCTGTACAGGTTCATATACTTGTATGGCCTGGTACCAGCAGAAACCTGGAGAAGCTCCTAAACTCCTCATATATGCAGCATCAATCCGTAATACTGGAACTCCATCTAGATTCAGTGGCAGTGGATCCAGAACTGATTTCACTCTGACCATCAGTGGAGTCCAGACTGAAGATACAGGAGATTATTACTGTCAGAGTTTCCACTATCCGGGCAGCACTAGGCTGTTCACACAGTGATAAAGAGTGGTACAAAAACCTTGGTCAGTCAGACGTCACAGTGATGCTCTGATACAGCTGAGAGATACTGCAGCTGCTCATACAACACAATCACACACAACACTGATCACAGACAAACACTAATAACACTAGATCATCTAAATCAACATCAATCTTGTGTTTCTGAAGAGAATGAGTCAGTGTTTAATATGATCATCATGTTTTAGGTGTAATATATGATCCCTGTCAATCAAACTGAACAGACTGAATTCAGTTGATTTTCATGACATTTTCATATCTCTATTTTCATCGTGACATTTTCAGCAGAAGTGAAACTGGTGTGTTCCAGTCCAGATCATGTGACCAATCAAAGAGTGAGACTGAAAAGCCCATTTGCATTGTCAGGGTGGAGTGATTGTGATCCTCTCAGAATAGAGCAGCTCTGTCTCCAGAGACCATGTTCAAACCCCAAGAGCTTTATTTGACTTTATTTCCTGCTACATCAAGCTTGTGAAAAGCACCTGCATCTTCATCTGTTAGTTGAATGATGTTGTCAGACACAAAGTGAACTTGTTGAGAAGCTTTATTGAATGTTACAGCAGATTGAAAGATCACACAGTGCTTTGACACGCCAGCTCTCTTTCAGTATTGAGTTGTAAATCACTACAGCTGCAGCACTAGACTCATGTGAATCCTGCCTGACACAGGACACTCAGATACGGCTCATCTTCAGGAGAGAAACATCAGCACTCAGAGCTCTTGTGGAACGAGACCTCATGAGGAGCTCCATCATGTGTTACTCTGCAGACGTACACCTCTCCCTCTTCCCAGCGTGCTTTGCTGAGGGTCAGGACGCTACTGCGGCTGTAGCGGCCGTCCCGCTGGCTCTCCGCGCTGGTCACGACCCCCTCTGTGACCTCTGACCCGTCCAGTGTCCAGCTCACCAGCGCCCCCTGTGGAGAGTAAGAGCTGAGCAGGCAGAGCAGTGCGGCTGAGTCTCCAGAGATCTGCAGAGAAGAGGGCGGCAGCAGAGACACTGAGGGCTTCACTGTGGGACCAGCTGCAGGAGACAAACAACACATTCACAAACACAAAGAAAACACACTGTTTCACTCACAGCATTTCAACAGCAGCAAAAATCACGACAATCTGATCCTTCATGACATTCAACATCACTAGAGCTGATATAATATACAATATACAAACTACACTATCACTATATATATGAAACTCAATTTCAAACTGCAGTTTTGTGACCAAAGCCAAATTAAAATTATATCACTGTTAACAATTACAAAACAATACATTAAACATTTCTATACTTAAACATATTTTATATAAATTGTACTTTTTTTTTATAAAGCACTGAATTATGAGCACAACTTGAACAAAAGAGATTCAGTATCACTGACTGAAATACAGAAAGTAACATTTATATTCTGATGTTAAATCTCTTCTTAAATATATGATATTGTCAATGAAATACATCTACAATAACTATATGAATTGTTTAGATCTTTTTCTGAATGTTTACATTATATAATCATAAAACAATTTGAAACACTTTCTCTTATATAACACATTTTTTAAAGTTTTTTAATGCACTTTATAATGCACTGTTTGATCTCATGAATAATTGTAACCATATTAATGATACATTATAACACTTATCTATTTATTGAACACACCTTTATAAAGTATAAAGTCTTAAAAAAAGCATTTCAGAATCTGCTAATATTACAATGCATTTTAACTTTGGTTATAATTATTTATGAAAATATATTATGCATTATAATGTTCATTATGAATATGTTAATGGTTTATACATAAGGACTTTAACTTAATGTTACCAAGTAGTTTTGATGAATTATGTATTTTAATACACATCATAATGCATGTCTGATACTGTGAATAATGTAACCACATTATACCTCATTATAATATAATCTATTTATTGTTACAACTTTAGAAAGTATAATGCATTAACCCTCTGGAGTCTGAGGCTGATTTGGGGCCTGGAGAAGTTTTGACATGCTCTGACATTTGTGCTTTTTTCAGTTCTTCATAAACATATTAATGGAAAAAGTGTCATTACACTGTATTCAGCACAAACTAGGCTACAATAATATGTGAGGAACATGTATGTACATGTTTGTGTTTTTGAAGGAATAACATTTATGCATGGTTATTGAAAAAACAAAAAACTTAAGTCACTGAAATAAGGCCAAAAAAAGTATAGTAAATCTGTGTTCACAAGACTTTTGGGTATTGGAGGTTGTAGACTAGAATTTTTGCTTCAGAATTATGTAAAAATTATGCTGCCTACTCCTTCATATAAAACAATATATTCATTTAGTTTTTGTAAGACACTTTTTGCCAAGAAACACAGTATGCGAGGAGGCGTGAATCACCACTGAAAATGGGCCATTCTCACCTGAGAAGACAAAAGAATTGGATAGTAATGAGCTGAAATGACTTGCATATTAATGAGGCATTTCAGTCAGGTAGGCTGTGAAAAAAAACCTTCTGTGATGTCTCAAGCTCATTATGATATATGAAACATACAGAAAAATATTATTACAATATAAAGTAATGGTTTTATATTATACTTTAAAATATAATGTATTTCTGTGATGCAAAGAGTCTGAATATAGGCTTTTAGTTTAAAAGCATGCACATTTGGAGAAATATTGGATTCTCATATGCTTATGTCAATTTTCTATACAGAGGAGTTATTTTTATTTAATATTCACTGTCATTACTATGAGCGCTGGTGTTTTCAATTCATCCTTGAAGTCGGAGGGCGCTCTGTGCATTTTTAGTCCACAAATTCATCTAAAAGAAGAAGAGGCTATTCCATGAATGGAGTTTCCAATTCATACAGCAGCAGGAGGGCGCTAAAGAAACAAAAACTCATCTAAAATTCATCCATAGAAGAAAAGTAAACAGGAACTAACTGTATGTCTTCTAGAGATCGCTAACCATGACTTTTACATCCAGATAAACACTTTTCAAGACAATAAATACACGATTGAGATGATGAATGCATGTATTGCCTCTGAATTTGCGTCTGAATAGCGCTGGCTCCGTGGGCGTGGCCGCATTAGCGGATAATGAGCTGAATCACGGACTTCTGACATGGCTCTCTTTTCATACAGATTACATAAACACAGAAGGTTTGTTTTCAATTTGACTTACATGATTTAAAACCTGACATCTTAACGTTTTTTTAGACATAAGTTTAATTTTTCTGTGATTAGTATTCACTAAGTTACAGTTCATTTTCTGAGAATTATCAGATTGGATTTCGTTCAGAGGGAGAGGAGAGATCACGCATCATGTTAGTTTTCTTTATTTTACAAAAAGCACAACATTTGTTTTTACTTTGAGTGTATATAAATAAAAGAAGACATTCTATAGTTTCAATTGATATATTACTTATGTCTCTATGACAAAAAATGACGGAGTATTTGAAGTCTGTTTTGCTGCAATGTGAAAAAAAAACTGCAAAACGCGCCGGCGCGTTTTTAGACCTCAGAGTGTTAAAACACGACAAACAACCAGTTTCAGATCTAACAATCTAGAAATATTATAATGCATTTTATCTTTCAATACTTTATGACAAGATAAAAGGCTTTATAACATGCACCCAAGTAAAGCATTACACAATATCTAATACTAATTAGAATTAGATTTTTTAATAGGAATTAAATAGACAGACTTACCGGGCACCAGTTTAGTTCCTCCACCGAAAGTCCACCACAGTGATACAATCTAATGAAACGGTCGTACAAAAACCTCTATTCCACTCGAGTGAACACAAACTCCAGCAGAGAGAGAGAAACAACACTTCAACACACTGATATTAGAAGAAACTCACATCTTCACACTCAAACATTCAGTTTGGACTAAATGTTATTATTGCTTTAAAAACAGTTGAAAAGTTTATTCATCTACAACAGATATCATTCAGTTTGACTCTCTATCCTGTATTTCTCATTCATTCTCTCGTCGTGTGATATAACACTGTGTAAGAAATTTTTTTGATGATCTGTGACCTCTGAGGTGACCTTTGACCTCTTTTATCATGGATTATGATGTGGAGTTTCTGATCTTCTGTTCTTCATATGAAGCTCAACAGAAAAAACCTGCAGCTTAAGACTTCAATCTTATGAAAATGAGTTAACCCTCTGGGGTCTGAGGATTTTGGCATGCCTTGACATTTGTGCTTTTTTCAGTTGTTCATAAACATATTAATGGAAAAAGTGTCATTACACTGTATTCAACACAAACTAGGCTACAATAATATGTGAGAAACATGTATGTACATGTTTGTATTTTTGAAGGAATAACGTTTATGCGTGGTTATTGAAAAAGCAAAAAACTAAAGTCACTGAAATAAGGACAAAAATGTGTTCACAAGACTTCTGGGTATTGGAGGTTGTAGATTAGAGTTTTTGCTTCAGAATGATGTAAAAATTATTCTGCCTACTCGTTCATGTACAACAATAGAGAGATTTAAATTTTGTAAGACACTTTTTGTCAAGAAACACAGTATGCGTGGAGACGTGAATCATCATGAACAATGGGTCATTTACACCTGAGAAGACAAAAGAATCACATAATAATGACCTGAAATGAGCTGCATAATAACGAGGCCTTTCAGTCAGGTAGGCTGTGAAAAAAACCCTCTGTAATCATGTCTCAAGCTCATCATGGTGTATATCAAACATACAGAAAAAAACAGCAATACTGTGAAATATTATTACAATTTTAAATAATGGTATTCTGTTATATTCTTTAAAATATAATGTATTTCTGTGATGCAAAGTGTCTGAACAATTATGTTACCTCTGTGGCATTTCATATAGCCTTTTAGCTTAAAAGCATGCACATTTGGGGAAATATTGATGGATTCTTATATGTTTTTGTCAATTTTCTATACAGAGGAGTAATATTTATTCAATATTTATTGTCATCACTATGAACGCTGGATACTGTGTTTTCAATTCATACTTGCAGCCGGAGGGCGCTCTGTACACCTTTAGTCCACAAATTAATCTAAAGAAGAACAGGTCATGTGACTCTCCAGGAACTGAACTAACAGAGGCCAGAGATCGCTAACTATGGCTATTCAAAACACTTTTCAAGACAATAAATACACGATTGAGACGATGAATGCATGTATTGACTGAATTTGCGTCTGAATAGCGCTGGCTCCGTGGGCGTGGCCGCATAAGCGGATAATGAGCTGAATCACTGATTTCTGACATGGCTCTCTTTTCATACAGATTACATAAACAGAGAATATTTGTTTTCGATTTGACTTACACAATTTAAAACCTGACATTTCAACGTTTTTTATTGACATAAGTCTCATTTTTGTGTCATTAGTATTCACTAAGTTACAGTTCATTTTCTGAGAACTATCAGATTGGACTTCGTTCAGAGGGAGACGAGAGATCACGCTTCAGGTTAGTTTTCTTTATTTTACAAAAAGCACAGCATTTTGTTTTTACTCTGAGTGTACACAAATGAAAGAAGATATTCCACAGATTAAAATGGTGTATAACTCTTAATTGTATGTGCAACATTGACGGAGTATTTTGAGTCTCTTTCACACTGGTAAGAAAAAAACTGCGGTGGTATCGCCGGCGATACCTCAGACCTCAGAGTGTTAAAATAATGATTTATGTTTTCATATTCAGGTCTGTTATAAAAGTATCTGGACTGATTGTGAATCTCTTGAACAAGCTCTAATATGTCTCCATCTTTATCAGCCTGTTTCTTCTCCATTTGATGATTTCAGACACACATGAGGCTTCATGATAGATGGAGTGACACCATGAACTCTGATTAGAGATTCACAATCAGTCCTGATACTTTCTGAACAGACTCATGATTCAGGATCTTTAGTGATGGAGGTTCATCTAGTGGAAGTGTAGCAGTGATGATGGTCACATGACTGAATATGGACACAGAGATGGACGTTCATCTGCACATCCTCAGAATAAAAATAAAACTACTGAACTAAAAATATCATTAGTCATCATTCTGTAACTCTAGTGTATATTAGTTTGTCTGTTGTAAATCCTGCCCACTTGTTTGCATTGTGACACATGCTTCAGTGCTCTGAGAGTGTTTATAGTGCTGTGAGTTTAACACTTCATGACTGAGAGCAGAACAGAACACAATCTTCATCATCACACAAGACAAAAGAACAACAATGAACACAATCACCTTCTTCATCTGGACTCTCACACTGTTTGCTCAAGGTTTGTGTGACTGTGTTTACAATAATTATTAATTCTTTTAAAATGTCATATATATATATATATATATATATATATATATATATATATATATATAATTTTTGTTTCTGTTTTCTCTCAGAGTGTAGAGGACAGATCACTGTAACTCAGAGTCCATCAATAACAGCAGCTCAACCAGGACAAGAAGTCAGAATAAACTGTAAAACCAGCAGTAGAGTGGATGGTGGTACTGACTTAGCCTGGAAATCTGGAGAAGCTCCTAAACTCCTCATATATACAGCTACAAGCCGTAATACTGGAACTCCATCTAGATTCAGTGGCAGTGGATCTGGCAGTGATTTCACTCTGACCATCAGTGGAGTCCAGACTGAAGATACAGGAGATTATTACTGTCAGAGTGAACACTGGATCAACAGTAAAGTTGTGTTCACACAGTGATGTAGGGACCCGTTCGACAGACGTTACCAAATGGCTTTATCAGCCAGAGGCATGATTGAACAAAGCTTCATTTGGTCCAAAAGATCCATTTCCTGACAGGAAAAACCTAGCTTTTACAGAAGTGATGACATGACTTCTTTTAACAAAGGACTCTGTCTAAAGGACTTCTTTGCTCATCAGCAATAAACTAATCAGAACCCATCACGTGGATCTGATCACATTAAATCTATTGATTCTCTCACAAAACCCTCTTGTATTATCGGACAGAACAGGAAAACACCCATCAACGGATTTAAAGACAAATCTGTCCTATCAATACCTCCCTTGTGTGACCGTCCATCGTGACCCGGTCACCCATGACTCCGGTCAGAGTTTAAACTATGCTTAAGGACTCAATCTTGAATCTCAAAAGGGACAATTGTCGATTACTTAAAGTATTAACTATATCCAGAATAACACTTGATATGATGTGATTACTAACATGTTGGATTCAATGCATTGTATGTTTGTATTCCTGGATGCATCTTCTTTCTCTTATAATCATTGTTTTAATTAGGTCAGTCTAGTAATATGTGTGTAAGAAGTGTGTCGTGTTTGAGCTCTAAATGCAGAATTTATAATTCTCTGTAATTCTGTGTGAATGAAACATTGAAATTCAGTATCAGGAAAATATTAAGAAACTTTATAAAGTTGTTAATAAAACAGGAGAATGTTCTGCAGATATCACGCGATGTGATCAATAGACAATAGACGAGGCGTGTCTAATCTCCGTAGCAACGTCTCATTGGAGGATCGCATCTGAAGGATGGAGCCAGAATTGCTCCTTTAAAACTATGCCGTCTGAACAAGCTAAAGTCAGTTGAGAAATATGAAATAAGGTCAGAGTCAGAAGCTGGAAGTCAGAAATCGGTCAGAAGTAGCCGAAGCACCGCTACTTTGACCACGGCGGAAAAGTCGCATGGGTCATTGAGAACTGATTGACCGGGGCTGATTTTCCATCTAACAGTCGTCGACTTGAACTACGAGCCACGCCGCTGATCAACAGCCGTCACATCCAGATTCCAAAACCCTCTGCGAAATATCTGACCAAAGTCTCCCAAGAAGAGAGCCGCTCAAGCCAGACGCTCAGATCAGAACAGCAACATCCTTCAAAGCTTCCGCGCAACCCACAGGGCTTTCCCGAGAAGACGTCACCTGAAAGACAGCCAATCCAGAACGGGACTCCGCTGTACACGAGTCACGGAACAACCCGATTACCTCAGCTGTCAGAGCAAACGCAGGTACAAGCAAACTTCTCTCTCTCTTGCTGGAAACTGGTGAAACTTATGGAGTCAAATTAATGCCTTAAAGTTTTGCACAAAAATAAAGTTTTGCAAAACACAAAAAAGAATTGAGCAATAAAAAAATGTTTTGCAAACAAAAATAAAGAACTGCAAAGGAAAAATAAAGTATTGAGCGGAAAAAACTAAGTTTTGCAAACAAAAATAATAAATTGCAAAATAAAATAAAGTAGTGCAAAAATAAAAATATAATCAATTACAAAAATCAATGACAGCTGTAATCCTATTTTATCTTTGCCACATATTTTTCATGCTCAAACCTACTAAATCATTTGCAACGCTCATTTTATTCTGCGTTTCAGTCAAGCGTGTGCTCACGATACCGGTTTTCCTTTGCGCTGCACTTTTCTGTGCGGTTCTCTTTATGGCACTGGTTTGACGTGGGGGTGGAGTCAAGAAACGGGGGCACGCCCCCGCGAAATGCATTGGAGGGGAACGTAATCGGCGACAGGTGAAATAATTCTTTGACATGGTTAAAAATAATGAATGGTTTGTTTTTGTTGGTTTGTATAGCATATATTGTCGCCGATTACGACCCCTTCCAATGCATTTCTTGTAGTAATATGACTCTGTCTCACTGCCTGTATCCACTTTTGTGTCCTTAAACATTCGTTTTTTGGGGTCGACAGCTTATAAAAACTTATTTCTGTTTTTTTTAGCTTGTTAGCTGTACACCTTGTCACACAGCAGCTTTTAGGCATTGTTCTGTTTTTTGTAATGAGTCAGAAAAGACAAGAAGGCAGCCTCACGCAATACAAAGTCAATGGAGACGGTTGGACTGTTTTTCCCCCGGTGGGCATGGTTTTCAGATTATAATAAATGCGCTCTGTCCAGTGGCGTAGCGTCTGGGCATGCAAGGTATGCACGTGCATATGGGCCCAGGCGGATTGGGGGCCCGATACGGCCTACCCCAATGTAGGCTATACTTAAGGCGTCCGCGCACTGTCCACATCGTGAAATTTTCGTCATTAGGAGTGTTCGCGGACGACCGCACTACCCATCCACGTGCAGCCCAATTTTTGTGATGGCACGGACAATGGGTCTCATTCATGAAACACGAGCAGAACGAATTTTTGTGTAAATCGTGTGTAAAGTGGTTCTGGCGTAAATTTTCGGATTCATTAAAATGTTCGTATTTTCCAAATGTTAGTTGGTACGAAAGAAATCTACACCTGCTCCCAGCCACGCGTAAACAGTGCGTTTAACATCCGAATGTTTTGCTCATTAATAAGGCTGCATTTTAATTCACCTTAATAAGGTACATATTTACACAGCATTTTGAAAAAATATTATATATAGTAATTACATACGTTTTTTTCTTTTTACTTTTATTGTGAGAGCCAGTAATACATTTACATTTACATTTATTCATTTGGCAGACGCTTTTATCCAAAGCGACTTACAAGTGAGGAATACAACAAATACAACAAGCGAGTCGTCATGACGAGGCAAATAGACAAGAAGTGCTCATAATACAAGTTATAGGCAGTGCTCAGATTATCCTAAGCTACAATAGAGAGGGATTAGAGGAAGTGAAAGGATAGGAATAAGAAGGTTTTTTTTTAAGATTAGGTATAAAATGAATAGCATCTGCAAACGGAGCACTTTAATCAAATAATGGATAGATTTCAATACGGTTGGGCAAACTAATGGCCCCCTTATTTGTTATGGAAATTGTTTCCTAAAATGGACAAAATCCTTCGTTTGGTGTCATAATATGATGCCCATGTAGTTGTCAGTCGGATTTAATGGGCGGGATTTATGGTAATTGAGAATGAGCGTGCACGCGCGTCCCATTTACGACTGATTGGAATTCATTAACACACACACACATTTCACTATCACTTCTGACGTTTACGAAGTATTTGTGAATCAGGAGAAGAGTTTTCGGGAAGGTCTCTTTACGCGCAAATCACTCACATATTTACTCGTATATTTACGAATGTTTCATGAATGAGACCCAATGTGTGTGTACTGTACAACAGCCCATGCTGTACAACAGAGTGAATTGAGTGCTTGAAAACAAAAGTCCACTAGATAGTGCGCAGCGCACACGCCGAACGCGTCTTTCTGCAGCTAAATGCTTTCAAAGGCTCGCACGCGTGCGCGAGAGAGAACCCGTGTACATGTTCAGAAAAATGAAGTATAATAGAAATAATGTTGTCAATAACTTTCTATAGTCTATCTATGTTAAATATACTGAAAATCATTGAGAATCTTAATAAATGGACCATAAAATGGTCAATGCCATGTCTTAGCGGTGATCTATTGTATTTGACCAGTATTTGCTTTCTGAAAATTTATGCATGCAGTAATGTATTGAAGGGGTGGATTCTGGAATCCACTGCCGCTTCAATATATATCTTTTAAGTTATTAATCAACATTTATATTTCTGTTAAATTATTTGAATGACTTAACAATATATGTTAAAGGATCTATTTTTCTCTGTACCTCTCACTGAGAGAAAAGAACATGTTATCAGTATGTTTTGGGGAAAGTTTCCTGCTCTGAGCAGAGCTCAGATCAACTTCAGCCTTGAAGAAGCTGTGAATCATGTGTATCTGTGTATGTGTGCTAAGAGTTTTGTGCAGGTCCCTTTGTACTGGACAACTGGCATTCTGCTTGAGACCAGCAGACGCCATGCCATGACCCAAAAGGACATCCGGTACCTAAATCTAGGGTCCCCCTCGTCATCACCGTGACGAAGGGAGATATGCTTCTTACTATCTGTCCACGTGTGGAAAATTTCTAATCTTGTCTATTTTTCTTAGCCAATCAGAATCATCCAACCTGAAGTAATGACGTAGTTAGTGGACTCTGTTAGAGTATAATTGTTGTGGAAATGTGAATGTACGCAGAGCGGCCTACAAACTCTTTGGGAGACTTGAAGCTGGCTTCTGCTGATGAAACTGCAAACTATTCTTCATTAAATTTTTCTTCAATTTATTATTTTTTTAAACTTTGACTCCGGGTCTTTATTCAACATATCTGGTTTCAAGGGTCCTAAACTGTTTATCCCCAACAGTTTATGGTGGAGGAATTGCGAGCAATCATTCTTTGGTGACATCCCTGGCTAAACAACAAACAAGGTAGGAAGCTGTTTTATTATTTGGTTAGGGCTGTCTGAGTGGAAGAGATTGGGGAAGGAGAACGGCAAAGCTTCGCTCAGACGTGAGTGAGGAGTACCGTAGAACCGGATTTGGAGGCCGGGGAGGTACACTAATTATACTAGCTTCATGATATTGATGATCATTGAATGATATTGATGATCACGTGAAGCCACGTGACGGCAGGCAGCGCATCGGACGCACTCCAATACAGGGACACAAAGTGTTTAAAACACTGCGTGGTGTACAGAGGTACCCCTACAGGGAGTGTAAGACACTGGATTTGGAGGCTCCAGTGGCACCGTGAACCTAACTGTCTCTTCCACATCAGATAGGGGGACCCCCGAGCTTAGTGATTCAGACAGTTAGGGATTAAGTTATTAGTTAATTACAAAATAAAAAGAAACATTAAATAGAGATAGGGTTTCTTGTTTGCCTGGGATGCATCTGGAACGATTCCGAGAAAAGTAAAAGAAAATTTTTGTGACCCTAATTGGATTGGACCAGTATATGTAACTGTGATTTTGGAGTATACTTTGCAGTTTCATCAAGCAGAAGCCAAAGCTGTGTTGTTTAAAGATCGCCGCCTCCATCTATTTCAGGTGAGTATTAACTTTGACTAAAATATGGCCGACAAATTGAGTAACTTGATCAGTAACTTGATCAGTCCCGATACAGATAATGAGGTAGAAGAGAGTAAACGCTGTAAGCAGCTCTGCTCTGAAGCCCTCACTTCAAAGACATTGGCAGAGATTATTGAGAAAATGGTTAGTCAGGGTTTTGATTCTGATTGGAAAATTAAACAACAACCTGACTGGCTACAAACAGGAAAGAACCAGAAAAATTCACTTTTTAGCCATTTGTGCTTATTCACATATTTTTAAAATGGTCAGGGTGCCATTAACCCCTGATGGAAAAATCCCAGATGTAACTGAGGGATGGTTCAATTTGATTGCCCAATGTGATAAAAATGACAAGCAGTGTTTTAATTGTGGTGAGAAGGGCCATCTCGCCCGTAATTGTAAAAACCCACCTAAAAAGTGTAGACAGTGTGGTAAACTTGGCCATATTGTAAAATATTGTAAACAAAAGAAAGAAAAGAAAGAAAAAAAAAAAAGAAAAAAAAAGAGAGACTTCCACTCTGTCTGAAAAATGAGCTTGTGAAATTGAGAAATAACAAGAGATAACAATAAGGTCAAAAGATTGTAGTCTTAAGGAATTCCTTTTGAAGGAAAATCTAAAATAATAAGTTTTATATTGAATGGACAAATACAGGTTAATGTAAAATTACAGACAATAATCCAAAACGTGAGTTAAAAAAATATATAAAAAGTAAGTAGAGGATGAAAATAGGGATGATTGGATGTTCTGAAAGTCTCATTTATGGAGAAATATTTGAACAGTCTCGAGTATGTTTTCTTGTGATGAGCACATCACTACTGTGAATGTGAATAACTAAATGATGTAGGACCTCTAAGTTCTAAATGTTTGATTTTTGATGGTCAAAGTGACAGAAGGTTTAAATGGCAAAAATGAGACTGCCAGTGTCACAGAGACTCAACCTGATCGGAAGTTTGAAATGTCTAAGTTCCCTGATATATGGGTGAAAGACAAATATAAAAATAATGTTTATTTGAAAACAAATGTCAATTCTGGCAAAATCTTAAGTTGGGCCAGAGTTACAAGGAATAAGTAAAGTTTGATGTTAAAAGTTATAAAAAGGCAGTGTACCAGTCCTGAAATCCTCAGAGTCTCTCTCTCTCATTCAAAGTCAGCTAAAAGCTGCTATCTGAGCTTGTGTCATAAGTGATAACAAGCTATTTATAGTGAAGCACAGTGTCTCAGTTGAAAATCATGGACACAGAGATGTGAAAAGAAATGATTGCCATAAAGAGGTTAAGTTGTTAAATTTGTTGTTCAATTTGTCAAAGGAAAACTCAATGAGTATAAAGAGGTCTCTAAAATGGTAATACAGACCTTGAATGATAGAAGTGACTATTTTGATAAATTTATTCTATGACCAGTATTTTTTTTTTTTTTTTGTCTGATCTTTGTCACCACCATGTGCAGGGCCAATGGCTCCAGTTACAGATGTGGCAGAACATTACTCTAAATGGACAGCAGTGAGAATTAAATTCACTGAGAATAGTTTCAGCACTGATATGTTGCTGCTGAGAGAATGCACAGTCTAATGATTTTAGTGATTAAATACTGCTGTAATTAACCTGTCTCCATGTTTTAACACTATTAGGCAGTCCAATGGCTCTGGTGGCTCTTGAATGCAACTTCCCTAAGCTCCAGAAAACACCTGATTCTGGTGAAGAAAACTGTCAAAGATCTGGAATGGGAAAGAGCGGTAACCAGTGTGCACGAGGTGATTTCTCAATGACGGGTAAGATCCTTTTTGGCCAGACGAGGACAACCTAAGGCAGGGGGTTGCCGCCACCACTGGGCATCTACCCTGGAGGGAGGTGTTTATGTGAGATGGGTATGAGAGTTGAGCGGATGTCTGTGAGGCCAGCAGCATCATTAAGGGGGGAGCTGTCAGAGGTACAGCAGTCCGCCCCAAAAATGTTCCTCTATACCACTCACCAGAAACCGCGTTCCTGAGAGGGCTTGTTTTTCATTGTGACAAGCCCACAACTTGATGCAACTATGCCAGGGGACAAGACCCTGAGGAGAAGATTATTGATAAAGAGCTGATGGGAAGGAGCTTTCAAGAGCCGACTGAGACCATGAGGTGATTGTCCGTAATTTCTGGGGAGACCAGAGTAAAATTAACATGATGTTGGTTGCCCTGTTGGCAAGAACTGTATATAAGTTTTAGATTCAACAGTACTGTGAATCCCTGAATTCATGAGGCTGTGTTGATTTTGAACTAATGTGTCTGTATTATAGTTTTTACTCCTGCAGGTCATTGGACATGGCAGAGAATAATTCGTAGACATGGTGGTGGTTAAAGATAAAGACTGATTTTGAAGAGTCAAGAGACAGATAAGTGCATTCAGCATTTAAACTAAAGAGAACCTCAAAAATGGCTACTAGCATAACATTTTAGATGGTGATAATGGCTTTTATTTGGAAGTTAAAAAAAAAAAAAAATTACATTTTAACCTTTGTGAATGACCAAGGTTTCCATATAATAATTTAATATTAAATTCTGTCTAAGTTACAGACTGATTCTGTTGAAAAGATTATTAGTGCAGTAAGAGAGAGAGACTGCTTGAGTGGAGGAAAAGGATGGTGCTCTGTCTGTCTGTTATCAGCCTGCTAAAGCTTAAACAAAGCAATGAGATTAGAACCAAAACAACCCAGCTGACTTTTCTGAAAACAAATTATAGTGAAGAGACATAATTTGAGACTGCATAAGAGTAAAACCTACAGGAAAATGGGAAATTTAAATGTGTTTTTAGAATTAAAACAAAAAACCAACCTTGACAATGAGCAGGTTCATATTCATGTGTCTAGTGTGTGTGAGGGTGGCTGGACTTTATGTTTTGTATGTGTTAAGTTTGGGGAAATAATCTGTCCTCAGTGTGTATATGTCATTAACCTCTGGAATGAGTGTTTTATCATTACAGATGGGTTAAGTGAAATGACAAATTTTGACAAGCCGATATTTCGGATTGAATCTTATGAAAAGACGATACAGAACATGGGACGAGCTTTAAGTGGATTGGATATCCAGCTCTGTCTGCTAATGGTAATTATGACTTTTGTCATTTATGATGTTGATTTTAATTATTCTCTGGATTAGTATTTTTAAGAACATTTATATAAATTGGAATTGTGGAATTGAAGATTGCCGTCCATGGGTTAAAACCCCTTGTCTAAATTCAACTGAGGGTCTAAATTTAAACACTGTCTTATTTGTTTGATCAGAATGATAAACGTAAATGTTATAAGATTTGACGGCAGAGACAAAGTGACACATTGGCTAAGTCACTAGTAAATTATCCAGAGAAACCCCTCAAATTTATGGAAGGCCGGTGGGCAAACAAAGGAGGAGTGAATATAATTGATAAAAGTTTTATTTATTATTGTTTTTTTTTGTTTGTTTTTTTTATCCATTAAATGGATGCATATCATTAGATGCCTAGAGAAATATAATTTATGTAATAAGGGGTGAAGGTGAAAGAAGCCATAAGGCTGTCTGTGTAACCTAGGGGTTGAGATTTGAGTTAAATAATACTTTGGTTTCTGAAACAAAGTAGAGATAAGTGGGACTGAGACAATGATGATAATATTTTTCTAGATCTGCAGACTAACAATTTGATGGGATAGAGTGACAAAATTATAAGCAGTTGAAATTATTGTGATGAAAAAAAAAAAAAAAAGAGAAACTGTTTCAAAAACAGCTTTAAAGAAATTGATAATGTCTTATAGTACAAATTTGTATAATTTATAAGTGTTATGGAAGAAAATCTGTCTGTTTGTGTTTTTGTTTGACAATTTTGGTGCAGTGAGTAATAATGAAAAAGATCCCTGCCAAAGAAGAGGGGTAAGATTTTGGTCATTAAGACAGGCCTATGCAGTTATAATTGACAAGAAACTTGAGTTTAAAACTGACTTTAAAGGAAGTATTAATTATTATTAATTATTTTGAATGCTGTACTTTTGACAGTCTCAATACTTTGAAATGTTGTGAAAATTGAGTTTCAAATTAATAATAATTAGGTATTGAGTATTATTAACAGTGAATGTCATGATAAAGATATCAGTCAAGACAAAGCAATTGTTACTTTAACTAAATTTATATGTTTTGATGATTATTTCATTTTGATGAAAAGTTTTTAACGAAATGTTTTAAAATTCAAAGGTTTAGGTTTATGTTTATTTTTATTTAGTTTATTTTTTGTGGGCTATAATGGATCTGTTGTGAAAAGAAATCTTAACAAAAGGATTATTAAGTAAAAGTAACAATTCTATGTTTTATTGAAAGGGATAATTGAAATGGTTATGGTCATGTAAATTTGTTTTCTTTTATTTCTATTTTTAAAGGTGTTTAAAAAAAAGAGATTTTAAAGATGTTCTACAATTAAGGTGGTACATGCTATGTCTATAGACTATAAACTGAACAATGATTTAAGAAACTTAAAATACTTGGATTATGATGGGTCTTATTTATTTATTTATTTATTTATTTATTTTTTGTCGTTGTTTATTTTGAATTAGACCACAATTTTGTTTTTAATATTAAAAATTATCTATAAAGGTATATTGAAAGGAGTGGATTTACGATCCATATAATGTATTGGAAATTATATTTTTCTAAAAACCAGTGTATAGTAACATGCCAGGGGAGCATGGGTGAGCAATGTTAAATTTTGAAGCGGCCTAAATTGTTAAGACCAGATGTGGTGTTTAAGACTTCACATTGGCCTTTTAAGGGGGAACTGAAGGGGTGGATTCTGGAATCCACTGCCGCTTCAATATATATCTTTTAAGTTATTAATCAACATTTATATTTCTGTTAAATTACTTGAATGACTTAACAATATATGTTAAAGGATCTATTTTCCTCTGTACCTCTCACTGAGAGAAAAGAACATGTTATCAGTATGTTTTGGGGAAAGTTTCCTGCTCAGAGCAGAGCTCAGATCAACTTCAGCCTTGAAGAAGCTGTGAATCATGTGTATCTGTGTATGTGTGCTAAGAGTTTTGTGCAGGTCCCTTTGTACTGGACAACTGGCATTCTGCTTGAGACCAGCAGACACCATGCCATGACCCCAAAAGGACATCCGGTACCTAAATCTAGGGTCCCCCTCGTCATCACCGTGACGAAGGGAGATATGCTTCTTACTATCTGTCCACGTGTGGAAAATTTCTAATCTTGTCTATTTTTCTTAGCCAATCAGAATCATCCAACCTGAAGTAATGACGTAGTTAGTGGACTCTGTTAGAGTATAATTGTTGTGGAAATGTGAATGTACGCAGAGCGGCCTACGAACTCTTTGGGAGACTTGAAGCTGGCTTCTGCTGATGAAACTGCAAACTATTCTTCATAAAATTTTTCTTCAATTTATTATTTTTTTAAACTTTGACTCCGGGTCTTTATTCAACATATCTGGTTTCAAGGGTCCTAAACTGTTTATCCCCAACAGTATGTAGTACAGAATTTTAAATGAGTCATATTAGTTTTCTGAAAAAAACATCTACGTTTGCACATTTGCAGATACTGCACAAGATGTGAATAAATGTAACTCGTACACTCGTTGGGGTGGATACTCTTTATTCAACGAAATAAAATGCACATAAAACGTGATGGGAAAATATTTAGAGAAGAAACTTACAGTAAATTTATTAGGAATAAAACGTGCTTAAAAAAAGACAGAATAATTAATTCATAACTGGAATAATCTTCGGACTCATCGTATCTGAAATGATGCTATGGTCATTCTGAAATTCCAAAGCAAGAGTCGAATCGGTCAAATTCAAATGTAGACTGTGTTGAAAAGCCGTTTTATCATTCCTATAAATGTTTTTACCATTTCTGTCTGCATGTTAGTGAAAATATCTTATTTATATTAAAGTCCTGGGACTCTATAAGACGGAAAAAAAAAAAACAAGGGGGGCCCGTAAAAAAATTGCATATGGGCCCGGGGCTGACTTGCTACGCCACTGGCTCTGTCTCTATGCCCTATGACTGAAACGCAGAATAAAATGAGCGTTGCAAATGATTTAGTAGGTTTGAGCATGAAAAATATGTGGCAAAGATAAAATAGGATTACAGCTGTCATTGATTTTTGTAATTGATTATATTTTTATTTTTGCACTACGTTATTTTATTTTGCAATTTATTATTTTTGTTTGCAAAACTTATTTTCTTCTGCTCAATACTTTATTTTTCCTTTGCAATTCTTTATTTTTGTTTGCAAAACATTTTTTTATTGCTCAATTCTTTTTTTTTTTTGTTTTGCAAAACTTTATTTTTGTGCAAAACTTTAAGGCATTAATTTGACTCCATAGAAACTCCTTTAAACCTAAAGAATCAAGCCAAAGCTCTGCTTTTGTGATTTTCTTCCAGTTATAAGTTAAGTTAGCACTGAACTAGGGACTTTTCATAACTCATCAACTCCGCGAATGTGTGTGCATGTATGTATATGTGTGTGTGTGTGTTTAGCCTTAGTTTCCTGTAATCATTAGAAGTAGTCAATAAATCTTGTTTTGATTTTCACGAGTATTCTTGTGTTGTGTACCAAATTACTGCCTTAAACTCAAAAGATCCTAAAAGTTACCTCTTGCTTATAATATAATAATTACAATAATAACAATAATCATAATAAAATATTGTTACTGTTGGCCACAGAATAATATTTTATCCAGAATTGGTAAAATACTCTAACCTCAATTTTCGCTGGACGAATAATTGATGAAGTGTTAAATATTAATTCTGAATCATTTACAGTGAATCATTTACAGTTGATTCAATTCTTATTCCCTGTAACAATTAAATTGAGCTAATAAATAGGCTACGTCCTTACAGTGATAAAGAGTGGTACAAAAACCTCGGTCAGTCAGACGTCACAGTGATGCACTGATACAGCTGAGAGATACTGCAGCTGCTCATACAACACAATCACACACAACACTGATCAGTGATGGAAGGGGTTCATCATAAAAGATCACTACCTTAAACAGTTGTATTTTCTGCAGAATTAACCAAATTCAAACTTTACTTATTCATTTGGAAGACACTTTTTTCTTAAAGTGACCTGAAATGAGGATCTACACAAGCATTTGATCATCAATGAGTCAGAAATACTGCTCATGTTTCTGTGTTTGAATGTAATAATATAAATGAGATGATTAACTACAATCTGGTTGTTCTCAAGCCTTTCATTTCCCAACATCTGGAAGAGCCTCATCACACTAATTCATATAAGTAGAGAAAAATCAGACCTCGATAACTACATCAGTCTAGGAAAACGTTTCTTCAACATCCTAAACAACCTTTTCACAGACAGAAATATCCAAATTGGCTTCCAAACAAAATATCACACATGAGACCATGAATACACTCTACATAGTCCTGAAAAGATGAACAACATGACAACTTTAAAGGTGCCATAGAATGGAAAATTGAATTTACCTTGGCATAGTTAAATAACAAGAGTTCAGTACATGGAAATGACATACAGTGAGTCTCAAACTCCATTGTTTCCTCATTCTTATATAAATCTCATTTGTTTAAAAGACCTCCGAAGAACAGGCGAATCTCAACATAACACAGACTGTTACGTAACAGTCGGGATCATTAATATGTACGCCCCCAATATTTGCATATGCCAGCCCATGTTCCCAACATTATGAAAGGCATTACACAAGGGCAGGCAGTATTAACGTCTGGATCTACACAGGTGAATCATCAGACTAGGTAAGCAAGCAAGGACAACAGCGAAAAATGGCAGATGGAGCAATAATAACTGACATGATCCATGATCCCAGGTAGCAAAGACTTCTGGCCCTGATTTGGCATGAAGCCGGCACAGCTGGCATTCAGTCGGCACTGGCATAAGGCATGTGAACCGAACATGGCCCGGTTATGGTGGAGATGGAACCGTCTTTAAGACGGCAAACAAGATATGGGCCAATTGTTAAGTGTATTATTTGGGCCACATGTAAAATATAGAACTGTGGGCCACATATGTGTGGCCAGTTTTTTCCCACATATATTTTATAATTGATAATATTTTCATACACACAGCTTTTTCCCCTATTCCTGTTTGCAACGTGGGTTTATTGCTCTCCATCAACAAGGTTTCATCAATTATGGAACGCCATAAACTTTAAATTTACATTACATTTAGGCTACATTTTATCATTCAGCAAAATCTTTTATCCAAAGAGATTTACAATAGAGGACAACAATTCAATTCAATTCAATTCAAATTTATTTGTATAGCGCTTTTCACGATACATATCATTTCAAAGCAGCTTTACAGAAAATGGATGTCAACATTACAATTTAAAGAATGTAGTTAGCAAATAATATACTTTAGGTAATTAATTACAATCACTGTTAGCAGTTTAACTGAAGGTAGAAGCAAAGAGCTCCTGGAAAATGAATTACATTAACAATAAATTAGGATATAGAGATTGTGCAATGTGAATGTTGATCCAGATGATTGCGTCTTCTGAAGTCCTCGCAGGAGCTGGCGCCGTCTCTTCACAGGTGATGGTCATCTGAGGTCTTCTTAAGAGGCTGGATCCAAACTGAAGCTGATGTACTCTCTAGTCACCTCAGGGCGGGTGTCCCGAGGTAAAACAGAAAAGCAAAAGGAGAATAATTAGCGTAGCTGCTGTTCATAACTTTAAGCAAAGATAGTCATGTGCAGTTGATCTGGTATGAGATGCATTATGTGAATGCTTGGCTAAAGAGATGCGCCTTTAATCTAGATTTGAACTGGGTGAGCGAGTCTGAGCCCCGAACATTATCAGGAAGGCTATTCCAGAGTTTAGGAGCCAAATGTGAAAACGCTCTCCCTCCTTTAGTGGACTTAGCTATCCTAGGTACAACCAGAAGTCCAGAGTTTTGTGACCTTAGAGAGCATGAAGGATTGTAGGGCGATAGAAGATCGGTTAAATACACAGGAGCTAAACCATTTAGAGCCTTATAGGTCATTAGCAATACTTTATAATCGATACGGAACTTAATAGGTAACCAGTGTAGAGATGATAAGATTGGTGTTATATGATCATATTTTCTTGACCTGGTAAGAACTCTAGCAGCTGCATTTTGTACTAATTGTAGCTTGTTTATTGAGGAAGCAGGACAACCAGCTAATAATGCATTACAGTAATCTAGTCGAGACTTCATGAAAGCATGAACTAACTTTTCTGCATCAGAAATAGATAACATATTCCGTATTTTAGCAATGTTTCTGAGGTGAAAGAAGGCTGTTTTTGTAACATATGAAATATGATTTTCAAAGGACAAGTTGCTGTCTAATATAACACCCAGGTCTTTAACTGTCGAGGATGGAGTAACAGTACATCCTTCTAAATGCAGATTGTAGTCTGAGAGATTCTGTGTACAGGTTTTTGGTCCAATAAGTAATACTTCAGTCTTATCTGAATTTAATAGAAGAAAATTACTAGTCATCCAATGTTTTAATTCTTTAACACACTCTGTCAGTTTGGATAATTTAGAGATTTCATCTGGTCGTGATGAAATATATAACTGAGTATCATCGGCATAGCAGTGGAAACTAATTCCATGTTTTCTTATAATATTGCCGAGTGGCAGCATGTAAATTGAAAATAGCAGAGGGCCTAACACAGATCCTTGCGGCACTCCATAGTTTACTATCGTTATCTTAGATTTTTCCCCGTTTATATAAACAAAATTGTGACGGTCTGATAGGTACGACTTAAACCACCGTAATGCCTGTCCCTGAATACCAGTGTAATATTGTAGTCGATCTAAGAGTATTATATGATCTATAGTGTCAAACGCAGCACTGAGATCAAGTAACACTAGTATTGAGACACAGCCTTGGTCAGAAGCTAGAAGCAAGTCGTTTGTAATTTTAACGAGCGCAGTTTCTGTGCTATGATGAGACCTGAATCCTGACTGGAATTTTTCATAGATAGAGTTTTTTTGCAAGAAGGAGCACAATTGGACCGACACTACTTTTTCTAGTATTTTAGACATAAATGGAAGATTTGAAATGGGTCTGTAATTTGCTAATATGTTTGGATCTAATTGTGGTTTCTTAATGAGAGGCTTAATAACTGCTAGCTTGAACGATCGTGGGACGTGACCTAGAGATAAAGACGAGTTGATAATATTGAGAAGAGGTTCTTCTGCTACAGGTAACAGTTCTTTCAGTAGTTTAGTGGGTATTGGATCTAATAAACATGTTGTTGGTTTAGACGCAGTAATAAGTTTATTTAGCTCTTCCTGTCCTATAGTTGTAAAGCACTGCAACTGTTCTTGAGGGGCGATAATTGAGGCTGAATCATAAAAATCTGTCAAAGGTTGTACATTTACAATTTTATTTCTGATACTTTCGATTTTTTCATTAAAGAAATTCATAAAGTCATCACTACTAAACTGTAATGAAACATTTTGTTCTGGTGATATCTGTTTATTTGTTAAGCTACTGTACTAAATAAGAACCGTGGATTGTTTTGGTTATTCTCTATAAGTTTGCGAAGATGCTCAGCCCTGGCTGCTTTTAGAGTCTTTCTATAGCGGGATGAACTGTCTTTCCATGCGATTCTGAAGACCTCTAAACGAGTTTGTCTCCATTTGCGTTCTAGATTACGAGTTTCTCTTTTCATAGCGCGAGTAATACTGTTGTACCATGGAACAGTATTTTTCTCTCTAACCTTTTTTAATCTCATCGGTGCAACAGTATCTAATGTACTAGTAAAAATGGTGCACATACTGCTAGTCATTTCCTCAAGATCATTTGCGTGTTTGGGTACGATGAGCAGCTGAGACAGATCAGGCAGATTATTTGTGAATTTATCTATAGTTGTCGGGAGAATTGTTCTGCCTAGTCGATATCGTGGCGCAATTTGACAAATATCATCAGTATGCAGTACGCATGTTACAAGGTAGTGATCAGAGACGTCATCACTTTGCGGTAGAATTTCTATATCAGTAGGATTTATTCCATGTGATATAATTAAATCTAGAGTATGATTAAGACGGTGAGTGGGTCCAGTGACGTTTTGTTCGACCCCAAATGAGTTTAGTAAATCTGTAAACGCAGCCCCTAACGTATCATTTGTATTGTCTACATGAATGTTAAAATCTCCAACAATCAGCGCTTTATCAACGTTGACCAATAGGTCTGAGAGAAAGTCTGCAAACTCTTTTAGGAAATCAGCATAAGGCCCTGGAGGTCTATAAATGGTAGCCAAAGCAAGAGATAGTAGCGACTTTTTACTTATATCTGAGAGTGTAATATTTAGCATAAGAATTTCAAATGAATTAAACCTGTAGTTTGTTCTCTGAGTAACATTAAGTATCTCTCTATAGATTGTTGCTACACCACCGCCACGGCCAATCAGGCGGCATTTATTTTTATAACGGTAGCCAGGAGGACAAGACTCATTAAGACCAAAATAATCATTTGCTTTAAGCCATGTTTCAGTAAGGCAAATTACATCAAGACTATTATCCGTGATAATTTCATTTATGATAACTGCCTTAGGTGTCAGCGATCTAATGTTTAGTAGCCCTAGTTTTAGAGATTGTTTTTGTTCAGTAATTTTACAAAAATCTGGTTTGATCACGATTAGGTTTTTTCTAGATCCTTTATTTTTATTGTTAAACCTCACTATTCGGGGAATAGACACAGTTTCTATAGACTGTACTACACTCACATTTCTATCAATGAAGTGGGCAGAACACAGGCTGTGATTTGAGGTTTGACTTACTAGTCATATGGTGCGAAGCGTCTTGGAGATGTTCTCTGACAGAAGATCAGCTCCGATGCTGCTGGGGTGCAGGCCATCAGCACAGAAAAGCCTAGGACGCTCCCAGAAAAGATTCCAATTATTTACAAAGAGCAGCTTCTGTTCATTACACCAAGACATCAACCATTCATTTAAAGCAAATAATCTACTGAACCTTTCATGTCCTCGTTGGTACGTCGGAAGCGGTCCGGACATGATGATCTTCGTCGCGGGCGATGTGGCTCGTACCGTCTCGATCAGGCTTCTGAAGTCCTGCTTCAGCACCTCCGTCTGCCGCAGCCTGGTGTCGTTCACCCCCGCGTGCAGCACTACAGCTCCGATGGTCTCAACACCGTTGAGGATCGCGGGAATCTGCGCAGAGACATCGAGAACACGAGCACCAGGAAAACAGTGACTGCGCACCTTACCTTTGGCTGTGGTAGCGTGGACGTGGCGGACGATGGAGTCTCCGATGACCACGGCGTCGCGTTCTGCCTCGCGAAGAGGGGAGAAGCGGTTCCGTGTCGAGACGTCGAAGACCGGGGGTGGCGGAGGAGAGGTCCTGGTCCGAGGCCTGGCTCGCGTCTTCTGCTGCTGAAGCACCCAAGGTCCCTGGTGTGACGGCGCCGGAGTGAACGAGGGCTGGGATGAACGCGTTCTTGGTGCTCGGGCCCTGTGCAGAGAAACACATGGCGTAGAGGAGGCAGGAGTGTTAATATCGCGCTGCAAACTTACCGAGGGTTGGTGAGCGTCAGCGCGAGAAGTTTCCAGCGCTGTCTGCCGCTCGCGTAACTCGGCCTGCTTCTCGAGAAGGATCCGGATCTGCCGCTCCACGGCCTCCAGTTCCAACTGCACCGCATGCAGCTCAAACGTGTCCTCACCTGCACACAAAGGTAGAGAAACATCCAATACAATCGCCATTAGAGTAACTTAGATGAAACAATAATATTGTGAGAGAGAAGAGTACAAACGCTAGCGTAGCGTGGGCGTGGCACGCCGCTAATGCTAACGGGCTAAAGCTAGTAGCGAAAGTTCGGGAAGTCGGATAAAACTAGCGATATCAAGGTAATCCAAATGTTTTTTATATAAAATAATGTTGGGGATGTGTTCCCCCACCGAAAAAGAAAGAGTGATAGATTATAAGTTAGATTTTACGAGGCAAAAACAAACAATTAGGAATCAGCTCGACGGAGCTCTAGCTCAAACAACGCGGCAGCAACAAACAGGACGTGACGTAATGGTTTCCGTAAGCAAACCAACAAAAGCACAATACTAAACACAGTACACAAAGCATATATATGTATGTATATATAGCTATATATGTGTGTGTATGTGTGTGTTTGTAATAATTTTGTTTGTGTGTAATATTTGCTTTATATACAGTACAGTCCAAAAGTTTGGAACCACTAAGATTTTTAATGTTTTTAAAAGAAGTTTAGTCTCCTCACCAAGGCTACATTTATTTAATTAAAAATACAGTAAAAAAAACAGTAATATTGTGAAATATTATTACAATTTAAAATAACTGTGTACTATTTAAATATATTTGACAAAGTAATTTATTCCTGTAATGCAAAGCTGAATTTTCAGCATCGTTACTCCAGTCTTCAGTGTCACATGATCCTTCAGAAATCATTCTAATATGCTGATTTGCTGCTCAATAAACATTTATGATTATTTTCAATGTTGAAAACAGTTGTGTACTTTTTTTTCAGGATTCCTTGATGAATAGAAAGTTCAAAAGAACAGCATTTATCTGAAATACAAAGCTTCTGTAGCATTATACACTACCGTTCAAAAGTTTGGGCTCAGTAAGAATTTTTATTTTTATTTTTTTGAAAAGAAATTAAAGAAATTAATACTTTTATTCAGCAAGGATGCATTAAATCAATCAAAAGTGGCAGTAAAGACATTTATAATGTTACAAAAGATTAGATTTCAGATAAACACTGTTCTTTTGAACTTTCTATTCATCAAATAATCCTGAAAAAAAAAATATTGTACACAAATATTTTGTACAATTGTACACATTAAATGTTTCTTGAGCAGCAGATCAGCATATTAGAATGATTTCTGAAGGATCATGTGACACTGAAGACTGGAGTAATGATGCTGAAAATTCAGCTTTGATCACTGTATATAAATTACTTTGTGAAATATATTCAAATAGAAAACAGTTATTTTAAATTGTAATAATATTTCACAATATTACTGTTTTTACTGTATTTTTAATTAAATAAATGTAGCCTTGGTGAGCAGACGAAACTTCTTTTAAAAACATTAAAAATCTTAGTGGTTCCAAACTTTTGGACTGTACTGTAAGTTTCCAGCTGCTGAAGAGTTTGTGGTCATCTTTGATGTATTTTTCTCTATAGGTGAAAGATCTGGACTGCAGGCAGGCCAATTCAGCACCCGGACTCTTCTATGATGAAACCATGCTGTTGTAATAGCTGCAGTATGTGGTTTTGCATTTTCCTGCTGAAATACACAAGGCCTTCCCTGAAATAAACGTCGTCTGGAGGGGAGCATATGTTGCTCTAAAACCTTTATATACCTTTCAGCATTCATAGTGCCTTCCAAAACATGCAAGCTGCCCATACCGTATGCACTTATGCACCCCCATACCATCAGAGATGCTGGCTTTTGAACTGAACGGTGATAATACGCTGGAAGGTCTCCCTCCTCTTTAGCCTGGAGGACACGGCGTCCGTGATTTCCAACAAGAATGTCAAATTTGGACTCGTCCACAGTCCATTTTAAATGAGCCTTGGCCCACAGGACACGACGGCGCTTCTCGACCATGTTCACATATGGCTTCTTTTTTGCACAATAAAGCTTTAGTTGGCATCTGCAGATGGCACGGCGGATTGTGTTTACCGACAGTGGTTTCTGGAAGTATTCCTGGGCCCATTTAGTAATGTCATTGACACAATCATGCCAATGAGTGATGCAGCGTCGTCTGAGGGCCTGAAGACCACGTGCATCTAATAAAGGTCTTCGGCCTTGACCTTTACGCACAGAGATTTCTACAGTTTCTCTGAATCTTTTGATGATATTATGCACTGTAGATGATGAGATTTGCAAATCCTTTGCAATCTGACGTTGAGTAACACTGTTGTTAAAGTATTCCACAATCTTTTTATGCACTTTCGCAAATTGGAGAGCCTCTGGCCATCTTTACTTCTGAGAGTCTCTGCCTCTCTAAGACATCCCTTTTATAGCTAATCATGTTACAGACCTGATATCAATTAACTTCATTAGTTGCTAGATGTTCTCCCAGCTGAATCTTTTCAAAATTTCTTGCTTTTTCAGACATTTGTTGCCCCCGTGCCAACTTTTTTGAGACCTGTAGCAGGCATCAAATATGAAATGAGCTCATTTAGTTGTAACGATGTAGCGGTTCGTACAGTTATTAATCAGTTTATGGATGAAATATGAATATAATAATTCATAAGGTTTTATGAATAAATTATGATTCATATATCGACCCAACGGGGAATTAAACATATATTGTGAATCAATTACAACGAATTATAATCAATTACATATATGATTAGTTCTGGTTTAATAATTATTTAGAGAAACTGTTCGTTTGTCCAGCAAACTAAGTCCCTCACAGAATATTATAAACGGAGTTATTCTCTGGCCATGAAAATAACTTGCTATTATAGCATCAAAGTATAAAGCGATCGAAAAACGTTAAAGTGACTTGGTCTTCAGTTGAAAGAACAAACAGAACAATCGAGCATGAATTAAGTGTTTAATATATGCAGCTTTGACTGAGATTATACGTCTAAAATATATACAGAAGGTATACACATATATATACACAAGAGTGAAAATGAAGAAAAGACAGGGAAAGAAAGATGATCAAAGAATGGCAAATTACACAGTTAAACCTTTTTGAGAGAGCCAGCACAGAAATCAGTTTAGACAAATTTCAGATAAATGATAATACTTGCTTATTGGTTCAAGTCCGTGTGTAGCAGTTTCAATGCGCCTGGCTGGGTTGGTCCTTTCCAAGAGGGTTTCTCCGGCAGGGTTTTCAAAACAAGGTTTAAACTGAAGAGTAACTTAGCCGAAGAGAGAGAAGAGAGAGAGAGTCTAAGGAAGTGGTCCTCCCGAGCTGCGCGCGTGGTTGGGAAACGCGGTCACCTGAGGCGTCCGGAGAGACGTGCACGAGACGATCGGGAGATCACCGGGAGAACAAAGGAAAAGGTGTGTGTCGTTGTTTTTATGGAAACCCAAGCTAACACACCTCCTGAATTGTAGCGGCCAATAGATGCGCAGCACTATTTGGCGGGCAAAGTTCCTTGGTTTGGTCTCCTAGATGAATTTGCATACTTAATGGCTATCAGACCGGATTTCGAGATCGAGTGCTTTCTTCACAGTATCATTAAACACATAGAAAAATGCATATGTCAGCCATGTGACCCACCTCAGTGAATAGCTCGAGTCCGGAGCTTTACGGAGAGACCAAACTCGACAGATCAGAAAGGCATAGACAATAAGTTATGGTTTACAGACAGAATTCCACTATTAAAATGCACACTAGCACAAATACACTCATTTAAAAACTAGGAAACATGCATAGGCCCTAAAATATATGATGTATATATTTCAGCATAGTGGTAGTTTACATATACAGTTAAAAATGTATGATTGTGTGTTTCTGTGTGTGTCTGTGTGTGTGTTTTTGTGTGTCCCTGTGTGTGTGGGGTGTTGGAATGTGGATCTGGTCAGTCTCTGGGGGGGGGGGTGCTCCTTTTGAAGTCACCGAAGTGAGGAAGTTGGGAGTTTTTCTGTTTACCCTCACGGGTCCACAAAAGTGTCAAGTGGGCTCATCTTTAGCAGACTGTTCGGAGCCGGGATGGTTTTACAACCCAGTCCAGCATGCTAAAAGCGTTCTGAACATTCCAAAGTTTATTGATTAGCCTGATACGTGTGCATATGCTACATAGTGGATAAAAATGTAAAATTTCTCAGTTTAAACATTTATGTTATCTATGTTCAATTGTGAATAAAATATTGGCTCATGTGATTTGAAAGTCTTTTAGTTTTCATTTTATTTAAATTTAAAAAAAAAAATCCCAACATTTCCAGAATTCCGGTTGTAGTTAAAAAAAAAAAAAAACCTAAAATAAAGTGTTATCAATAAATCTTATTCAAACGTGCTCTTGCCTCCCAAGTCTTTCTGGTAGTAATAATGTAAATGCACTTCCTCACACACCTGTCAAGAGCCTCAGGCCAGGGAAAATATTAATACCTAGCCCACACCGACTCTATTTTGAAAGCCAAACAAAGGAAAGTTAGAACAAATACAAAATTGCAAAATGCTGCAAGATCATGTAGTTTTTCCCCTTTTCGATCAAACTCAGAACAGATGCAGAAATGAAGCAGCACAAAAATGACGGGTGTGCCTCACTGCCATGCAAAAAATTTCCTAACAGTTTCAGTTGCACAAAAACACTGTGGTAACTTCAACAAAAGTACACTGTCACTGGGGTGGAGAACTGCACCCAAAGAAAGTCATTAGTTTCAGTTGTAATGTACAGTTAATACAGTTGGAAGGATATTGTTTGTACCATGGGTTGAAAAAGATGCAAAGCATCAAACATGTCCTTATGAAAAGTAGATACATGTACAAATCAAACATGCTATAGGGCCATTGTGAAAATCTGGATGCTATAAACAACAGATTATGAACCATAGGGTTAGGTTTGGGGAAGTGTAATCCATAGTATGGGATCATGGGAAAATAGTTATAATGTGTCTACATGAAAATTTGATCACAGTCTCAATGTCTCAACACAGGAGGAGGACATTTAATTTATTTTAGTTAGGTAGGTTGCAGTGAAAAAGTAGAGAAATTTTCTTTTCATTATTAGCCAACTATGGTCGTTATCAGCACAGTTCAAAGACAAGGTTACAATACATGTGAAAGCTCAAAAAATTAGTCCCATAAGCATGATGAAGCGAATTTTCCATCTTATTCCTCATTTCTGCTCATTTGTTAGTTTCAGTCACACCCAACAGCATCTCTGACTGTGTATCTAAAGCCGCCGCTCTTCTGCTGTCTCTGCTCTATCACACAAGAGCAGCTACACACCATGTTTGTTCAGGCTCTGCTCATCTGTATTGTGCTGAGAGCACTCGGTGCTCAGGCAAGAGTAGCCAATGACTTTGAGTGTAAAGAATTTTTCTACAAAAAGACAGAACCGGGGGGAATGGATCAGAATGCCAAGAAAATCTGTCAGCATATGGAAAGCTTTGGCCCTTTTTATGCTACGCTGTACTCGGTTCATCACAGGATTCCTCTCTACAGCGCCTACAAATTTGACCCTCAGTGCTCTGTCGACAGAGGAAGGATAAACGTCTGGCATTTGGAGCCACAGGTAACCATGTGCTTCACTGTCTCACAAAAGACGTTCATTTGCAGTTTAAGCTCTGCATTCTATTGTTTTGTCATTACAAATAATATATAAAATACATTCGATGATGGTTTATGGAATGTTATTATAGCCTACTGTACTATAAACATTTGGTAACACTTATATAAACTATTAATTACGACTTTTCCCTCAATAAACTCCTAATTTACTGCTTATTAATAGTTAGTAAGGTTGTTGTTAAGTTTAGGTATTGGGTTTAATTAAGAATGTAGAATAAAGTCATGCAGAATAAGGCATTAATATGTGCTTAATAATTATTAATTAATAGCCAATATTCTAGTAATATGCATGCAACTAGTTAAAAGACCCTAAAATAAAGTGTTACCAAACATTCAAATATGTCCACTGAGAAACAATGTAAGACAATACATTTGATACAGTAGTTGTTAACGAAATACAGCTGTTCATTTTTTGTTCATAGCTTTTGATGTTAATATTGTAGTAGTAAATGTTGAAATTAACATTAATAAAGATTAATACATGCTGTAGAAGTGAGCACTATTACTTACTAATTCATTAATCAGAGTTTCTTCTTAGTTAATAGTAGTTACTAGAGGGTTAATAATGCATTACTCATTTGTTCCTGTGTTGTTATTCATTAATGACAGAACAGTAAACGTATTTTCTCACAAATAATAAAACATCAAACTAACCATCTAGCATAATATTTCTTCTGTAGATTTCCAAACCTGAAGATCAAGATCTATACTATATGGTCCGTGAGACTGAAGATAATAAATACACTTATAAAGGAAATCAAGCCATCAGCGATGACTACAGCGACACCGGATACGATCGCGGACACCTGTACCCGAACAGCTTCCAGTGCGGTGAAGGCCGAACGGCAACAAATACACTGACCAACGTGGCACCTATGGACGCGTGTTTCAGACGTAACAAATGGGGAAAGTGGGAGAAAAATTTGAGGAGTTTTTTAAGAGACACGCTCAAAAGTGACGGTGGTGCTGCTACAGCCTTCATTGTCACAGGTACAGTTCCCAATGCGAATCTACGGATACCACAAAGAGAAGTCTCTGACGACCCTGAAAGAGTGATGGTGCCCTCTCACATCTGGACGGCTGTCTGTTATAAACACTCAGATGACACAAAGTCTTTCTCCTTCGGCTATATAGGGGAAAACAAGCCGGAAGGTGACATAAGCCTGATGAGCGTCTCAGACCTGAACAGACAAATACAAAATCTCTATCGTCAGCCTTCAGAAATTAACATTTTTGTGGATGATTGTTTTGGTGACAATAATAATAAATTAGAGAAGGTTAAGGCCGAATTTCAGACATTAATCAATCTACCAGTGAACCAAGGAGTCCAAATAATCTCAGCCATACAAAACACGTATCTCGCAGTAAAAAGCACCATCGGCAGTGATGGCATATCTGAAAAGAAAGTCAAGGGTGAGATGACATTAAAATTAGCCTTTGACAGCATGAGCACTTACCACAATGTAGTAGAGGATCTGAAGGTTTCCGTTGGAAGTGCTTGTCTTATAACATTAGTAAGGGACGTATCAGGGGTGTCAGATGCTGTCGAATGCCTGCTGGTCCCAGAGAAGCAGAAGACTGCAGCTGATGGATCACGGTGCTTGAGCGTCTCAGAATCTAGTGACAGCTGTCAGTGCAACACAGCAGGAGGAGAAATTAAGCCCTGCTGCTCCACTCCCTGCCTGTTCCAGGACAAAATCAATTCCTACAGGTGTTACTCAGGCCAGACGCTGATCAAGTGCTCACCCCGGTACTCCCTCATCACGTATACAGGAGAGAGGTGCAAGGATGATCACCCATGTGCCACATACAGTCAGGACTACTACTGGTGTAGTACCATCGCTGGCAGCTGGGGCTACTGCAGCCCTCCGCTGTGGACGAGTAAAGCTATAAACGGGAAGTACTGCCGCAACAACCATGCCTGTGCCACATATGGTTCTGGATATATGTGGTGCTACACGGATAAACAAGGCAATTATGACTACTGCTGTACTTCTGATGACTGCTACTCCGCTCAGAATGGCCAAACCTGCCGGTCTAATCACAAGTGTGGCTACCATGATAAAAATTACCTGTGGTGCTACACAGATTATGACGACAACTGGGATTACTGTTGCAAATCGTGTCAGTGATAATTGGTTTACAATGTGTGGCATGATTATGACTAAAGCAGGACTTGGCAAATTTGATTGAGATTGTACTATGAGCTCTTACTAACCTACAAACTATTTAACATAAAAAAATGTGCTTCTAAAATTAAAAGCAGCTTAAAATATATATTTTTCCCTGAGTATATGTATGCAAAAACAAAAAGCTCAATAAAAACATCTATGAATCTATAATGTGTTCTCACATTTTTACACTCCTCAACAGATGACATTCATCCCAGGGAATGTTAATTCAAGTTCACATTGTGCAGATATTTGTGTTGTGCTTTCCACAAAACCTGTAGATTCAGAGCAGCTGTAGGAAGTTGTATTGAAACAGAAACTGTACAGTGTCTGTAATGTCTTTAAAGGCCCTTTTAGGCTTGTAACTAATTATAATTTTGATGGTCAATTAATCTATCAATTATTTTTATGATTATCAATTAATCTAGCAGTTATATGTATGATTACTCTATTATTTTCTGATAAGATGATAATCCTTGCCAATAACTAATAAGCATAACTTCTGCCTTTAAACTTTCAAAGATTCATTCAAACATTTTGTCATTAAATAATTTTACTAGTATAAAATCCCAACACAAAACAGTGGATAACACTTTACGGTATAAGGGTACATGAATTATCATGAATTCATGCATTATTACAGAGCATCCAGGAAAGTGTTCACAGCGCTTCACTTTTCCCACATTTTATGTTACAGCCTTATTCCAAAATGGATTAAATTCATTATTTATCTCAAAATTCAACAAACAATACCCCATAATGACAACATGAAAGAAGTTTGTTTGAAATCTTTGCAAATTTATTAAAAATAAAACACACAAAAAAAATCACGTACATATTCACAGCCTTTGCTTAATACTTTGTTGAAGCACCTTTGGCATCAGTTACAGCCTCAAGTCAGTACTTTTTAATTTAGTATTTAGTATTTTAGTTCATACAATAATACAATTCATTCAATCACCATGAGTTTTGTGATGTTATTGGCCATAAATACGACACATTGACTGCTGTAACACTGAGGCTGTTTGTAGTTGTGGTGGGGCCTATTTGGGGAAAAAATCCTGGCTGTTTTTTACTCCTGATATCGGCGGATGGCCGCAGAGGAGATCGCTGAATCAGCTTGCTAAACATCGTCAGATCCGCTGCGAGGCTCGTTCGAGAAGAAGTGAGTGAAGTGTTTTCAGTCTTCGGGCAGCGAGACAATCTGCGCTGAAGGAGATTCTGATCTGATGCTGTGTGACTGATATAGGCAGTCAGCCCCGCCCCTTTTGACAGACTGAAACGCTATTTTATTGAGTTTTCCCCTTAAAGGGTTAGTTCACCCAAAAATGAAAATTCTGTCATTTATTACTCACCCTCATGTCGTTCCACACCCGTAAGACCTTCGTTCATCTTCAGAACACAAATTAAGATATTTTTGATGAAATCTGATGGCTCAGTGAGGCCTGCATAACCAGCAATGACATTTCCTCTCTAAAGATCCATTAATGTACTAAAAACATATTTAAAACAGTTCATGTGAGTACAGTGGTTCAATATTAATATTATAAAGTGACGAGAATATTTTTGGTGCGCCAAAAAAAACAAATACAATAAAATACTGACTTTTCAACAATATCTAGTGATGGGCGATTTCAAAACACTGCTTCAGGAAGCTTTGGAACGTTATGAATCAGCGTATCGAATCATGATTCGGAGCGCCGAAGTCACGTGATTTCAGCCGTTGGCAGTTTGACACGCGATCTGAATATATATCATCTTGTTATTATACATATATATATATATATATATATATATATATATATATATATATATATTATGGTAAATTATAAGGTAGGCTATTAAATCTACATCTAAAATCTGTGATTTCTGGCTGCATATCGAGAATATTCTTCCCTGGCGGCTCTTTTATGCCTCCCATATGCATTGTCCCCAATGAAATATTCAAATAATGTAATTGATAAAAACAATCTGGACCCAATTTTTGTGGCATTTTGGTCTTCATAATACTCCCCTGTTATCCCCAATCAATTCTAACCCGTTGCTTCACCCCTCCATCTTGAACAGTGCTTGCGCCTCCTGGAGGGACCTTGGGTTGGTTTCGTCTGCTCACCAAGGCTACATTTATTTAATTAACCCTCTACTGCACACATGTTGATGGCACATGAAAAAAAAAAATATTCCACATAATTTTTTGGTTCATTTGGGAACATTTTATTGATTAAAAAAAAAAATTCCCCCCACCCTCCCCCAATCCCAAAATATTATTCATATTAAAAATCTTAGTGGTTCCAAACTTTTGGACTGTACTATATATATATATATATATATATATATATATATATATATATATATATATATATATATATAGCTATACATACATACTAATACCTATATATAATAGTTAGAAGGAAGCAAGCTTTTTAAATTAGAAGCAGATAGAAATTTAATTGTTTGATTATCTTAATTTATGCACAAGACAAGGCCAATTTCACACATATTTTTTCTCTCTGAAAATGTCCTAGTATTGGGCATATTGGGGCAAGAAAAAAAAAAATCTACCAATCAGGACGCATCTAGAAAAGCGCGCATAAAGCACAATGCTTCATAGGTTTGCCGTTTTAACCTCATTGTAGTCAGTACACACTCAAACTCAATCTTGTACCTTTATTGTTCGATTTTCGATTATTTTTTTCTTCATTTAAAAGTGTGTAATCTTGCGATTTAGCTGGTTTAACGTTTTAGAACGCTTTAACCAATAAAAATAAAAAAATAAAATAAAATACTCCCGGAATCAGCGCTATTGAAGAATTGGGCGGGCACTGAATGCACTTGAGGCTGCACATCTTAAACAGTTGTGGACTTCTCAATTGACTCGAGCATAGCGAACGAAGTTTGGTAAGTGAATATTGTAAAATATATTTTATATATTTGGTTTAACGTTTCTTTTTTTGGATTGTAGAGTTAGTATGAACAATGCATAATCGTAGCTGTTAGGCCTATATTAAAATGTAATGTCAGTTCACTAATGTTAAATGTTCGTCGATTACATTCCCAGATGGTAAGCCATGATCAAAATAATGTTGAATCAATGTTAATTTGTCAACGTTAACATCATTGAATCAATATCACTTTTGCACCCTCAATTAATGTTGAAAAAATGTTGAAATTTCAACAAAAAAATCAATGGTAATGGCATTGAATCAATGTTTGCACTCTCAGAAAATGAAACACAACTACAACTGACTTAAAGCCACACAGCCTGAAATCAACTGAAGATAAAAGACGACAATAAATCTCTCAAGATAATTCTTTTTGAGAATTAACAGTGGTTTAGGTGTTGATGTTTTATTGAAAATGTTTGGTCACCATTTTGGTGGTCAGTGGTTCCTTTAGTTGGGCAGTTTGACTCTGGGCTTTTTGTGTGAGTTTGTGCTCTTTGTAACAGTGTTTACCAAAACACATAATTTGTTGCAAAGAAACAAAAAACTAGTATATAAGACAGTTTTCTGCCTCACAAAGCAGAGTAGTTTACTAACCTTGTTTCTGACCATAAGTGGGTATTTGTTATTGAAATATTATTTTCACCGATAATACTTTCTTGCCACAGATAATATTCTGATATTTTTTAAAAATACATTATGGAAATTTTTTTTGACCGACATCAAGAATCAGCATATGAATCTCAACAATGGAGACATCCTTCATGCTGCAATGCATGCTGGAATTCATGAGTTGTATACTATGGTGACTCCCAGCATGCATTGCGGCATGAAGGATGTCACCATTGTTGAGATTCATATGCTGATTCTTGATGTCTGTGTGTTAAAATATTTTTTTTTTACCCATAATGTATTTTAAAAAAATCTGAATATGATCAGTGGCAAGAAAGTATTATTGGTGAATATAGTATTTCAATAACAAATACCACTTTTGGTCAGGAACAAGGTTAGTAAACTACTCTGTTTTGTGAGGCAGAAAACTGTCTTATATACTAGTTTCTTGTTTCTTTGCAACAAATGATGTGTTCTGGCAAACACTGTTACAAAGAGCCCAGAGTCAAACTGCCCAACTAAAGGAACCACTGACCACCAAAATGGTGACCAAACATTTTCAATAAAACATCAACACCTAAACCACTGTTAATTCTCAAAAAGAATTATCTTGAGAGATTTATTGTCGTCTTTTATCTTCAGTTGATTTCAGGCTGTGTGGCTTTAAGTCAGTTGTAGTTGTGTTTCATTTTCTAAAAGTGCAAACATTGATTCAGTGCCATTACATTATTTATTTTTTGTTGAAATTTCAACATTTTTTCAACATTAATTGAGGGTGCAAAAGTGATATTGATTCAATGATGTTAACGTTGACAAATTAATATTGATTCAACATTATTTTGATCATGGCTTGCTATCTGGGTTCAGATCACATCATACATCTTTATTTTATTTCACAGCCGTTTATTTATTTAAAGTTAAGTGACTTACACTGATGGATTAACAAAAAATAATAATTATTTTGACTGTAATTTTCACAAGAAAATGTAGCCAAGTTGTAATATTCAAGTTGTATAGATTTAATAATACAATGGTGTTGTTTGACAAATTATGTAATGAGAGCAAATGGGTTTATGTGTTTTGGTGTTTTGATAGTTTGTCTTTAAATTTGAAATGAAATGAGCAGAAATGAAGAAAACAACAACAACACCGTTGTTCATTTTTCCGTTTGTTCAACAACAACAACAACAAAAATATTTCTGATTGATTTTTTTTGGTTCACTTTTTTAACCTGTCAATCAAAAAAAAAAGAAAGAAAATAAAGTCAAAATCTTTTTTTTTTCTTTTTTTTTCTCTTTGGAACAAATGAAGAAATTAAAGGTGCCATTTTCATTCAAATTGAAAAACAAACTATCAAAACGTACATGGACCTTGTAGTTTCACCCATTCATTTATGATTTTCTTGATTGTGTTTGGTGTGTGTGTGTGTTTGCTTTCTGTATTATTAATAATTTATATGATTCATTTTACAATTTGAAATATTTTCTTTTATTTGTTGTTTCAGGTTGTTTCAAAATTAGTAGTGTGGCAGGTGGTGTATTCCATTATTGTGGAATTCTGAATTCTATTCGGAAAATTCTAGATGTCATTTGGCGTAATGTGCCAGACAGACATGGTTTTAAACTGCAATTGAATTTTGATGGATTACCTATCTTCAAGAGTACTACTACACAGTTTTGGCCAATTCTTGGTTTGTTGCAAGGATACACCAAGAAACCGATTTTGATTGGACTGTTTTGTGGTACTTCTAAGCCAAATTCCTTGACTGAGTATCTTCATGATCTGGTTCAAGAGCTGAAAGTGTTGAAAGATGGGTTTCTGTTCAAGCAGAAAACTTTCTTTTTGAATGTTGTTTCTGTTGTGTGTGGCACCCCAGCACGAGCCTTCATCAGAGGTGTGAAGTCACACACTGCTTATCATGGATGTGACAAGTGTCACCAAACAGGTATCCGCAAATCGAATAGAATGACATTTCCTGAGGTTAATGCGAGGTGCAGAACTGATGATAGTTTTAGGCAGGCCACAGATGAAGAACACCACATCCAACACTCACCTCTTACAGAGGTTGGCATCGACATGGTCACTTGTTTTCCATATGATTATATGCACCTGGTTTGTCTGGGTGTAATGAGGCGTCTCTTAGACTTGTGGATCAGCACCACTGGTCCCTTGCACTGTCGCATTCCATCTAGTCAAGCTTCCATAGTTTCAGATAGACTTCTTGCACTGAGAAATTACATTCCAAGCGAGTTTGCTCGAAGGCCACGGGTTCTGGCTGAACGATGTAGGTGGAAAGCCACAGAACTACGCCAATTCTTGTTGTACATTGGTCCAGTTGTGCTGAGGGGTATTCTGCAGCCTCAGATCTATGACAACTTCATGCTGTTGTCAGTAGGCGTGTATATTTTGGCAAGTCCACAATATTGTATGGAGTTGAATGACTTTGCTAAAACTCTTTTGGTGTCATTCGTTGAACACTTTGGCCAGCTTTACGGTGAGGAGTTTTTGGTATACAATATTCATGGTCTGGTGCATCTCAGTGACGATGTCAAAGTCCATGGCAATTTAGACCTTATATCAGCATTTCCCTTTGAAAATTTCTTAGGAAAACTAAAAAAATTGGTTCGAGGTCCACTTAATCCTTTGACTCAGGTGATACGAAGATTATCAGAGATGGAAAATGACAGCTACAGTTCTGATGTTAAAGAGGCAACTCAAAAACTGGAAAATGAGCATATGGATGGGCCAGTGCCAGAATGCTTCTCACAACAAGTTTGTCAATATAGAGTGCTTGCTACAGATGATGTAGTTGTGAAGGTCAAAGAGAGAGATTGTTGCATCAGAATTGATAAAAAGTTGGTGTTAGTCCAGAACATTGTTGAGGATAAAGGAATAGTGTACATTGTGGCCAATGAATATAAACAGGTGGAACACTTCTTTACATATCCTATTGACTCAAGAGAGCTGGGAATTTATGTTGTTTCCAACCTCTCTACTAACATCAAATGTTTCATGATTAGAAATAAGCCCCAGAAGTATGTGAGATTACCATTCCAAAACCGATTTGTTGTTGTTCCACTATTGCATTGAGACAAATAGCCCTTTTGCTTTAGCATTTCAGTTGGCTAAAGAGTATGTTTCTGTGGTTTCGATTTTTTCTCATTAGATGTTTCACATAGTTGTTTTTGACAACACTAATGAGGTTGAAGTTGTGCCTTCCATTTGGATGAAAAATGGAGAGTGCATGTGGCCTCCAAATAAAACTGATGTAGCAAAAGCTGTAAAATTGCAAGAATGTCCTGGAGATGAATGGAAGCCCCATAAGGCCAGAATTATTTTCACATCACGTAAGTTACATTCATTCACCTCTTCCTTCAAACTGAACTAATGTTATGTATTACTTAAAATTGCTTTTTTTTTTACTTTCCCAGATGACTACAATGAAGCTAGACGGAAACTTCCTCAAGCTGTTGATCACACTGACATTGGAAGTGATGGAGGGAACTCACCAATTAAATTTAAAAGAAGAAGAATGTAGGGGGAAGAATGTGTTTCATTGTTTTTTTTTTTTTTTTTATTAATTGGTGGTGCACAACATTTACTAATAATTGCATATCTTGAAATGATGATATATGTTCTTAGACCTAAAAACAATTTTTTCCCTGGAGAGGATGATGATGATGAGATGGAAAGCACTGTGAAAGAAAAAAAATAAAAAAAAGGGCAAGAACCTACTGCTATTTTAAATGATAGTGTATTTTATCATACCAGATAAAGTGCTAAGATCTTTTGTACTTCTAAGCAGAAAGTATCCATTGCCCAATGCTCCAAAGATCGTCAGACAGCACAAAAGAGAACCTGTAAAGCAAAACATCCCCAAGCTTCACCAAAGAGGCCACGGTGCTCCTGAATGTCACTATGATGACATGGAAGGCACCCTGGAAGGAACAATGTCAAGAAAAGGGTAGGAAGCTTCAGTATTTTTAAAAATTTAATACACTTTATCACAGCAGATAAAGGACTAACCTATTTTGTACATTTGAGCAGAAAGTATTCATTGCCCAGTGCTCCAAAGATCAGTAGGCAGCACACCACTCCTGCATTAGACCCAGGAAAGCAAAACAGCCCCAAGCTCCACCGAAAAGACCACAGCACTCCTCAGGTCCACCCAAAAGGCCACAGCACTGCTGACATCCACCCAAAAAACCACAGCACTCCTGACCTCCATCGAAGTGGCTACTGCACTCCTGAGCTTTACTCAAGTGATGACAGCACTCCTGACCTCTACCCAAGAGGCCATAGCAGTCCTGAGCACAACCCAAGAGGCCACAGCTCTCCTGACCTCTACCCAAGAGGCCATAGCAGTCCTGAGCACAACCCAAGAGGCCACAGCTCTCCTGACCTCTACCCAAGAGGCCATAGCAGTCCTGAGCACAACCCAAGAGGCCACAGCTCTCCTGACCTCTACCCAAGAGGCCATAGCAGTCCTGAGCACAACCCAAGAGACCATAGCAGGCACATTATCACTGAGCGCTGTACATCGAGGCACATCAGCTCTGAGATTCGTCCATTAAGGCATGCCAGCAGTGAGATCCACACATCAAGCAGCATCAGCACTGAGATTGGTAGATCAAGTCACGCCAGCTCTGAGAGCCGTAGACCAAGCCATGCTGCACCTTCTCTAGTCCCATCAAAGCATACTGAGCCACACCAGACCAGGGAGCAGACATCTAGTTTGCAAACATGCGAGTATATTAATGTTTATTATAGTTATGTTTGTTTTTAGTAATTTTTCTCTCTGGCAAATTACTATTTGGACTTCATATTGTTTTTTACACTCTTTCTTATACAAAAAATGACTAAAAGTTAAAACTTAGATGTACGTATGTTTGTGCCATCAACTTCCAAAAAATCATATCTCAAGAATGTTTTGTTGAGATTGTCACGGGTGCAAACACGGAGACGAGAGACAGATCCAATTGCAGGTAATTTATTGGGTAATCCAAAATCGTAGTCCACAAACAAGCATGGGTCAAAAGCCAGGTAATCAGTCCATCAAAAAAAAGAACAAAACACGGGAACAGGAAAAAACACAGACCAGGGAAATGTGAACTGAAAACTCCATGACTAGAACAGAAACCAACAGGGTATAAATAGACAGACACTGATACATAATACAAGACAGCTGTGTGTAATGAACATGGATAATGAGTCGGGTGAGTGTGTATGGGAATTGTAGTCCATGTAACGGGTGGAAATGAGAGTCCGGGATGGAGTGCCCTCTAGTGGCTGATAGGGCACTCTCACTGGTGATCGTGACATTACCCCCCCTCAAAGGAGCGGCTACCAGACGCTCCACCAGTCAAAAAAAACAAAAACACAAAAACTCAGGAGGGAGGTGGACAGGAGGAGGATCAGGGGGAGGGATGGCGGGCCAGATCCAGGGTCCCCAACTGATAGCCAGGGTGGTGCTGGAGGAACTGACCAGGCTGGTTCCAGCGGTTCTAGAGTCCTGGCTGGGTGCCAGGGTGGTGCTGGAGGAACTGACCAGGCTGGTTCCAACGGTTCAGACGGCCTGGGCAGTGGCGACAGGGCAGAAAGCCTGGGTGGCGGCGGCAGGGCAGAAGGCTTGGATGACGGCGGCAGGACAGAAGATCTGGGCGGTGGCGGCAGGGCAGTAGGCTTGGACGGCGGCGACAGGGCTGGCCAAGGGTGCTTCGTGGCCATATCAGGGAGAACGAGCAGCTCGGTGACGGCCTCCGTGGCCGTATCAGGGAGCGGCCAGCTCGGTGACGCCTCCGTGGCCGTATCAGGGAGAACGAGCGTGCTCAGGCTGGGGCTGCTCTGGGACGGCAGCGTGCTCTGTGGTCGTATCAGGGAGAGCGGGCGGGCTGCCCCGGGACGGCTCGGGCTCGGGTTGCTCGGGCAGCGGCGGCAGGGCAAGGCGCTTCGTTGGCGCCGGCAGGGCAAGGCGCTTCGTTGGCGCCGGCAGGGCAAGGCGCTTCAGTGGCGCCGGCAGGGCAAGGCGCTTGGAGAACCCACGAACAGCCACTAGAGTGGTCTCCAGGCCTTGTAGGACGGAGGAAGCCCTTTTCCTCCTTCTCCTCCGCTTATGAGGGTGAGGCAGTGGCTCACCCAAAATGGACTCACTGGCTGGAGCGGACTTACTGACCGGAGCGGGCTCTGGAGCAGGCTCACTGGTTAGAGAGGGCTCACTGACTGGAGCGGGCTCTGGAGTGGACTCACTGGCTGGAGCGGGCTCACTGACTGGAGCGGACTCTGGAGTGGACTCACTGACTGAAACGGGCTCTGGAGTGGCCTCACTGACTGGAGCGGGCTCTGGAGTGGACTCACTGACTGGAGCGGGCTCTGGAGTGGACTCACTGACTGGAGCGGGCTCTGGAGTGGACTCACTGACTGGAGCGGGCTCTGGAGTGTACTCACTGACTGGAGCGGGCTCTGGAGTGGACTCACTGACTGGAGCGGGCTCTGGAGTGGACTCACTGACTGGAGCGGGCTCTGGAGTGGACTCACTGACTAGAGTGGACTCACTGACTGGAACGGGCTCAGGAGTGGACTCACTAACTGGAGCGGACTTTGGAGTGGACTCACTAACTGGAGCGGGCTCTGGAGTGGACTCACTGACTGGAGCGGACTCTGGAGTGGACTCACTGACTGGAGCGGACTCACTGACTGAAGCGGGCTCTGGAGTGGACTCACTGGCTGGAGCGGGCTCTGGAGTGGACTCACTGGCTGGAGCGGGCTCTGGAGTGGACTCACTGGCTGGAGCGGGCTCTGGAGTGGACTCACTGGCTGGAGCGGGCTCTGGAGTGGACTCACTGGCTGGAGCGGGCTCTGGAGTGGACTCACTGGCTGGAGCGGGCTCTGGAGTGGACTCACTGGTTGGAGCGGGCTCTGGAATGGACTCACTGGCTGGAGCGGGCTCTGGACCTTGGGGAAGAAGGGAACCTTCCTCCTTCTCCTCCTCCTCTTTTTACCAGGGTTAAGCAGAAGCTCAGTGCCTACCTCCCCTGTGACTTCTGGAACAGATTCATGGGCTGGAGCATGTACACTGCCTGGTAGATTAGGTGGGGTCCCCCTACCCCGA